>JAWNND010000035.1:0-139675 GCA_035043265.1 Drosophila testacea | reverse complement strand
TAATCGTATTCAACTATCTTTAAACTGGACATGGACTATGGTAAGGAGTTCATTTTAGCAGTCTCTTCTTTATATTCAATCGCTAGACATGCTTTACGCTCTGCATCGATACCTAAAATACTTTGCTGTATTGGGTCTGGTACCCTGGTCCGAGAAGGGCTCAAAGCAGCTATTGCAGAAGATCTACACCACAGCTATAATATCACTTAACATCGGGGTAGCCTTCTATACTTTAGTGTATTCTCCAATAGAAGGAGATCTATTAGTATCGATGCTTGTCAGCTCCATTGTCTTCATTTGCCAACTTGTCACCATGTCAGGCATGTATCAAATGTGATATAAAGAATATATATAATATTTAAAGAAATGCTCTTTTTCTAAATAGTTATCGAACTGCAAGTGATGTGTCAGTATGAAAGATACTACGAGTTCTGTCTTCAATTCAAGAGTTTGAGTGGACTTTTCCGTAACGATCTATTTCAGCCGATTCAGGGATTACCATGGACTCGATATATAAAGTTCTTTGTCTTGGGAATTCTGAATGTGGCATCTCTTTTTCCTGTTGTTTTTGTGATTCTACACAATCAATATGTTGGGTACTTTTGGCATTCCATTGTCGCTATCTTGATCAATCGTTTTCAGTGTCTTCTGTTGCTGCTCTACGCGGAACTTTTGGGTTACCATGTGGAACTGTTGGGATTACAACTGCAGGCAGTGCATAATTGTCGTCAAGTCGGAATGAATTCTGTGCTGGATGTCAAATGTGAACAGATGTGTTCCCTGGAGTATTTGCTAAGCCTCAAGCGTGCCTATATGGAGTTGTATAGACTATTTGGGCAGTATAATGGTTTATATGGTTGGTCTATTGTTAGTATTTTTGTGGTCATGTTCCTGGACACCATGATCAACATCTATTGGGCATTACTCGTTCTGGCTAAGGTCTATACTTTTGTATTCATCTATATGACCTCCTCGACCTATGTGCCGCTACTCATTCTACTCTTCACTTTTTGCCGCTGTGGCGAATACTGCAAGCGACAGGTGAAATATGTTAATTATGTTAAACATTAAAATTTCTGATTTTATAGAGTTTCTCTGTGTTTCAGCACATGATGATCGGAAGTCATGTCCGTGGCTTGGCCTGTACCTACCAGCGTTTACCTGAACTACCCTCGCAGGCGTATAATCAAGTTTTGGCCGAGTTTTCCATGCAGGTGGAACAAGATGCTTTGATTATCAGCGCCGAGGGTTTCATGAATATTGATTACAGCTTGTTGATGTCGGTAGGGTATTCACCTATAAAATATGCCTTCATAAATTAATTAATATTATTTATATAGATCTTTACCGCTATGGTAACTTATCTAATTGTTCTGATGCAGTTCGGATATTTATAAATGCCTGTCTGGAAGGTACGACCCTAAAACCCCAAACTGACCGATAAACTATTACATGTTTGTAGTGTTTTACCAATGACCTAGATTGGCCACCGGACAGCGTAATTTAGATAAGAAACTACCAAAACAAAAAATCGACGAAATTTTTATAAAAAACTGCTTTGAACCAATTTTTATTAATAAAAGCACGCAAACACAATGCAAGTTCCACAATTATTATTATTATTATCTTGAACTTGGTAAAAATCTATAAGGAATTGGCAAATACATATATGAAATCGTTTTCAGCTGATAATTAGGCAAAAGTAACCTTGAGATTACTGTTGTCAGCTGGCTATTCTGAAGTCGGAAGATTTCTTTATAATATATACATGTATATATATTGGATGTATAATAAACATATATATGTATATGTTGGATTATGCAATGACATCTATCTATGTATCAATGTACTGAGCACGCTGTTCGTTGGTGATTTTTAGGATCGCCTAATAATAAAGCCGGCAATTTTGCTGAGCCATTTGCCTGACAAGTGATAACCTGCTCGAGTGCCCTCATCTAAGTCAAGAAAGCAAAACAAATAAATGAAACCGGTTTACATGATGCATCATAAATACCTCGAACCGGTTTAAACCAACCCAGGATGTGCCAATTTTGATAAGCGCACTAAACACTTGATCGTCTAATCAGCTAACCCAAAGTTCTACTAATCTTTCAGACATAATTTATTTATAAATAATATATATGACTTTACTCAAGTGTGTTCAATGTTGCCTATTTTATTAATTACTTTGCTTTTAAACTCGGAATATTTAGAAACTGGTATGAACCAGTTTCGATTTTGAACTTTCTCAATCTTATCAATAAAAGGGCAACTGATGGCAGTTTAACACGTGGCAAGGTGCGATGTATTATGAATTTTGAAAATGTTCATCAATTAAACTTGAAATGCAGATATAAATTAATTAATCAAATTGTTGTTAAAATATTAAAAATATACTAATGAAATTCGTAGGTAACTTGTGCATTAACATTGATCTCTTTTACCACAGCGTTTCCATCATCATTAAGTATTTCCAGATTACACTCTATCTGATCTGTCTTTAGTTTAGCAGTTTCATCGAAAACAGCTCCATCTTTATCGGGATCAACGGCCTCAAAGTATTCCAGTCTTATTGTGGGTTTCCCATTTGTGGTCTGAGCCCCAGAATTCTCTCCATCACCTCCGACACTCTCATCCAGTTCTTTCTCTTTACATTCAGTTTTAGAATCAGATTCAGTTTCCAACTTATCTTCTTTATTAGAAGAACAATTAGTTGTGGGAATTCCCACATTATCCTTTTCAAAAAATGAATTGTCAAAGTCTGTGTCACATTCTTCAAAAACATCTTCATCAACTTCATGTAGAGTGGCTAAATCTTTTATAAGTTCATCGTCATCTTCGACATTGCAATCATCATTATTAAATTCTTGTTTCTCTAACAACTTTATATCATCTGCTTCTATAAATTCATGCAGTTTCTGCGATATCTTGGCCCACTGTAACTTAGCATTACGTGCAAGTTCTCCTACAGCACCTTCTGTTTCGGTATCTGAACTAGACAAACTTTGATATTCTTTTGATGTTGTAGACTTCAAGTCTGAGCATATGGTCGTATCGGTTTCCACATCCGAGTTTTCTTCATTATGAATTGTTGTATCAAGTGATTCAAGCTCTTCGTTTTCAGATTTGTCCGAGTCCTGAGATACATTAAGATCATGCTCTTGAGCTGCCCATTGCCTTAGGGGCAGACTGAAAAGTTCCTTACGCAAAGCTTCTTCGGATTCACATTCAAGTTTTAACTGATCTTCAAATTGATTGCTAAATAATTCATTAAGTGCGCCCTTAGGCAACTTGGGGGCGCAATAACTTCTATATCTTCGCCAGAATCGTAGTCGGTGGACGAATCGGACACAATATCATCATCTATGCTGGAATTAAGTATATGTATAGTTGACGGCTCAGCACTTTGATTGCCTTCGGTGTTCTCCACAGATTTTGTATCAGATTTTCCCAAACATTCAATCTCAATATTGTATTCCTCAAATTTTATTTCCTCAGCCACAGTATAAGATTGGGACTCACTGTTAAACTCCGGCTTAACTTCCGGATCGTCAGCATCACCTGGATTATCGGTCAGTTGACTCTTGCGTTCAAATATTTTACAAGTTCCAAGGGTCAATTTGATAGGACCCATTTCATCGGGATTTGGCAACTCTCGTAACTGATATTCCATTTTCTCCTGCTCCCATCTGTGTTCCTCTGAATCTCTTGGAATCTTATCCACTTTTCTTAGTGATTCGGTACTCAGCTCTTGGAGATTGGAAATCATTCGCACTTGAGGTTTAGTGTCTTGATGTTCCTTTAGATTATTATCATCCATTTCAATTATGGGTAACACTAATTGTGTTTCATCCGGCTCATTCTTTGGTTCAATTAAACTTTTTTCTTTGGTTGATATAGGTTTTAGTTTCAATGGAATAAACTCCTGAGCCTTGGTCTTCTCTTTTAACTGACGTTCACGTTCTTCCTGTGCCTTCTTACGTTCGATTAAATTTTGGATCACTTCATCTTCTATCTCCAGGCTCTCAGACTGTTCTTTTTGCTGGGAATCTAACTTGTCCTTGGCCTGCAATTCCATAAGGTCACGCATTCCCTCGGCTGTGATTTCGCCATCATTATCTATTATCTTTTTTAGATCGAGCTTCTCTAGAAATTCGGTATCTAGCGAATTAAATGTGGACCTAGCTTCAAGCGAATAAAATTGATCCAATGATTGGTCTGGTGAGTTATTTTCTTCCTTAATGTCTGCTAATTCAAGATCATCACTTGGTTGTAGCTCCTTTGGTTCAGGTTGGCACGGTTTCGCCCACAATCGACGGGAATCAGCTGAACGTGTTGTGAGTAGATCCTTATCTTCGGAGGTTTGACGTAGTTCATCCTCTGCAGTATCATAGGCATCCTCGTCATCACTCTCAGACTCACTCTCACTGTCACTGACGAGTGCTGGAGGAGGTGGCAGTTCTTCAATTTCTCCTGTGTTCTTCTTGACAATCACTAGACGATCGTCTACCACCTCAAGAGAGTCTTCTAAAATTTCACGCTTCTCGAAACAACGTGATGCCATTGCTGAAACGCGACGCTTTGCTTTCTCCTGCTGTTTGGCTAACATAGCGTCTAAATCTTCGGGTGAAACATCGGGTAGCACCCTAGCCATTAATACCTTCTTAGCAGCTTGAACTTTTTCCGATCTGCTCGGCATTTCCTTGTCAACGTACTTACGTTCTTTGACTGAAGTCAGGAAGTCTGCAAACGTATCCAGACATTCACGTAAAGATTTTCCAGAGGCTGGATCCTGCAGTTCAATTGGGACAATCGGGTCCACCTTTGGATTTGCTGAATAACTATACTCTTCATCCGACTCAATAAGCCCGAAATCAAAACATTTTATATTCTGTCCTTTGATTATTTCTTGATACTGCAGTTCGTCGATTAAGTCATCTAACAGTGAAGTACAGACATCAGCTATGTCTGGCTCTGGTAACTTGGGAAGATCTTCAATTCCTTCCACAGTACTTGTGACATCATAAAGAACTTCTACCTCATCTTCAATCTGATCCAAAAGTTCTCGAAGATTATCTTCATCCGCAGCTAATTTTTTGCTCATCAGATCACAAATCTCCTCTGCTTCTTCGGCACTGGTGCGATAACTTAGAGGCTGTACCACATACTCATCCTCATCTCGGAATTCTTCTCGTACTTCCTTCAAAGTCAATTGACGCATACATTCCTCCCGTTGCCATTTATAGCTGGGTGTATCACAACCAGCTCCAAACACACGTTTAGGAACATCATCAGACGAATCATCCAGAATTTTAGCAAAAGCATAATCATGTGCATCTAATTCATCATTGACTTCCTGTTTAGACTCCACTATTTCTTCGACGTGATCAGACTTTTCATATTCAGTTGCATTTTTTATCTCTTTCTCCTGTTGCTTTTTCTGATCTTCGGATATTCGTTCTCGTCGCACGGAAAACTCCTCTATTATGCGTAGAGAACGCACCGTAGTAGTCATCTGTACACACTTGTCCTTTATTTCCTTCTCCTCCTCTTCGTCTTCGGGAGTAAATTTAAACTGAGAACTCAAGTCTTCGTGTTCTTCATGCAGTTTCTTTACAGACTGGATTAGTTCTTGTAGATCCTCATCTAGATAGTTACTTAACTCTTTCAAATCGTACTCCACCTTTTCATTTGCCTCCGCGCATTCCTCCTCATATTCCAATTGCTCCTTTGTCTTGTAAGTTACGTTATTCTCATTGTCTTCCTCCTTGTCAACTTTGAGCCTACGCGGTTCCACACAGCAAACCTTAGGATCCAGTTCGTAGTCTAATATTTCCCCTTCAAACATGTCAATTGAATCAGGTTGCTTTACAAATATTTCAGAAGCGTAGTGCTTATACATGTCGTCTACAGATTGTTGTTTGATTTCCTCAGGCGTCGGATCTACAGTTTTACCATAAGCTACAGCACCCAAAGCTCGAGTCGATTGTTCAAAGTCCGTTATAGATCCTGTTTCCGCTTCACTATCTTGTTTAGAATTTGAATCTGTTAAATCTTCCAGCTGAACTTCCTCTCGGGTCTGTGTCTCTTCGCGTTTTCTTTCCTCATCCTTCAGCTCATCTGACTTTATATCTTCCTCTACATCAGAACATATTACATCTTTTAGTTGTATTCCTTTGGGTTTCATTACCTCAGGCTCCAACTCAACTTTCTTTGCTTCTTCCTCTACATTATTACGTTTTATTTCTTTGACTTTTTTATCCTTAAGCTCAACATTCCTTATTTCGTCTTCCTCATCATTAGCTTTATCTTCCTCCGATTGCTCTACTTTATCTACTTTGTCGGATTTTATTTCTTTATCCTTAAGCTCAACACTCCTTATTTCATCTTTTATTTCCTCAAATTCTGTTTCGACGGATTTTATTTCTTTATCCTTAGGCTCAACATTTCTTATTTCGTCTCCCTCATCATTAGTTTTTTCTTCCTCCGATTGCTTTACTTTATCTTTTTCGTCGGATTTTATTTCTTTATCCTTAGGCTCAACATTTCTTATTTCGTCTCCCTCATCATTAGTTTTTTCTTCCTCCGATTGCTTTACTTTATCTGTTTCGTCGGATTTTATTTCTTTATCCTTAAGCTCAACACTCCTTATTTCATCTTTTATTTCCCCAAATTCTGTTTCGTCGGATTTTATTTCTTTATCCTTAAGCTCAAAATTTCCTACTTCGTCTTCCTTAACATTAGTTTTTTCTTCCTCCGATTGCTCTACTTTATCAATTTCAATTTCCTTCTCCTGCATCCCATCTGACTTCCCTTTAATATCAAGACTCTCCAACTTGATTTCCTCTATCAACACACGTCTGCCCCTTTGTTGTTCCTGGTTCTCTTTGCTGGGCTCCTCCTTTATATTTTCCTTCTCAGGAAGCTCAGATTCGTGAAGTATTTTGGGTCGTCCATCTAAAGGACGGCGACTACTCGACTTTTCAGCATCACTATCATTGTCACCCGAGCCCGAACTAGCAGAGCTATCAGTATCCTTCTTATCCCCTTCAACTTCACTCCAAATATCATTAATGCATCCTGATTCCACTTCAGCTTTCATGCGAGAATGCTCTGCACGTTTATCTTTTTCCCGTTCCGTTTCCGAATCGGAAGAGCTAATCAAAGCATCCTGCTGATCTGCAGGACGATGGCGATTACGGAGCTTGATGGTATCTAAGAAAGGAAAGTATAATGGTTGGTAAAGAAAACAATATACTTAAAATCGTATAACTAAAAACTTACAGTTTACGCTGTCACGCATTTTTTTGCGATCAGCGCGATTCCAACGTGCATTTTCCTTGCGTTCGCCTTCATAACCATCTTTTTTCCTAGAGTATATAAATAAAATATATATTTTTTATTGATTTAATATATTAATTATTCTTTTGATCTTACCAAGCCTCTGCACAAGCACGATCTCGTGGAAAAACAGGACGACTGTCTAAATAAGTTAGCTCTTTCTGCGGTAATAAAGAAAGGAGAAACTTTACTTAATGGAAAAATCTCTGTTTTCCCTATTTTCATACTTACGCAAGCTAAAATCAAGGTCTTTCGATACTGTGGCAAACGTGATACCACCGGATTGCCCTGTAATACCAAAACCTTGAGAGAAGGCATTTGTTCAAATATCTTGACAACTAGAATGTCATCGATGCGATTGTTTGAGAGATCCAATACAGCCAGAGTCTTACATTGCACCAGGTGAGCCAGACTTTCGCTGTCCTTTAAATAGTTAGATGATATATTAAGGGTATTCAAGACTGGCAAGATATCCGAGCTAATATTCTCAATCATGCGTATATGATTGGAGCTGAGATTTAGAGTATCCAGCTGTGCACAAGAGCCTAGATTATCAATACGTTTAATAAGATTATTCTGTAGAAAGAGGCATTTCAGTTTGGTCTGTTTCTCAAGGCCCTCAATCTGTGTAATAGCATTGCATTCAAGCCAGATACACTTGAGTTCTGTATATTCCTCCAAGCACTCAATATATTGATATCCTGGTAATTGTATAATATTAGTCGGTATACTTAATGCTGTTTCTATTTTTTATAGTTACCCTGATAATGCAAATAGAGCACATCATTCAAGCGTGGTGTCTGATAGAGCTTATCCTTCTTACACAAATCGCGTAATCCTTTCTCAGTCATGCGATGCAAACCGGTTACCTCCTTGCGTGGCACTGATGCTCCGATAGCTTGCGACATATTTTTCGATTATATATGTATTAACGATATTTATATAATAGATATTTATATAGATAGATCCGTTATAAGTTGTATAAATTAATATTTTAGAAGTTACTTAATTTTGATTTGATTTTGCGCTTTATACGTTACTCGATGTCAAATATTTACTGCAATTGATAAAAAGTAGTTGACGGCGCTTGCTACGTTTGTTTATTATTATTATCGAACAAACAAACATGATGTTGTTAGGGGCAACTAACAAACAAATCAAAGCGTACTTGTAAAATGATTGTTATTTTTTATACATTAATATATATTCTCTTGATCACAGGAATATAACTAAAAGGATATTGTCAATGTCTACTATTCAAATCTGACTGAACATATATATTTTTCAGTTTTAATGTCAGGAATCAAACCGAAACCTATATCGATTTTGGGCTCAACTATTTTGAAAAGTAAGACTTCTTTTCTAATAAAACTAAGAGCAGCACGTTAAGTGTTGGCAGAGCTAAAAGTATCATATCCCAAGAATCCTACGCAAAACTTTAAGTTAGTCTTATACAAATTATAAAACTTGAATTGGAACAGCTGAAGAACACGTTTTGGCATATAAACTTTAAAATATATTTTGACATCTTTGATTTAAGCTAAGATTACCACCCAAAAAGTCGTAAGTCTTTTAAATATTATTCTGTATACATTATCAAAAAATAACCACTGTTTAGATGTTGTTGTTTAATTTTTCCATAATATATTTATTTAAGATTTCAGTGCTGCACAATCGTTTTAAATCAGATCATTAATAAAAGTACATGCTAATAAAATTACACGATATACTCGTATTTGATATAATTATTTGTGATTAGTTTTTCATTTTAGACATTTATGTACTTATTTACGTAATGTAATTATGTAATCTAACATTAAATAATTAAATGTTGCTCTGTGGTCGCTTTTATTCGAGACAAAATACATATATGCAATATGCATGTACTATTTAAATTAATTTTCAATTTGAAGTTAATTTAATTGTTTTATTTCGCTTTGTTAGAAAACTGTAAATTCGAGTTGCCAAGAAATGTAAAATTCTTCCAAATATATTTATACAATAAATTCTACAGTCATTGTATATATATTTTTGTATATGTATCTATGTTTCTAAAATACGTATGTGTTTTTGTGTAAAATGCAGTGGTCTGATAATATGTATACAATTATATGATTCTAATCCATACGAGGGAAATATGAAAACAATTATAAATGGGATTAGGTGGGTTCTTTTAGGATGGGGTTTAAGCCATTAGCTCACATACACACACACACAGTCACATACAGAAACACACAATAAAAGTTCTAAATGCATCTTAATTATCATATAATATTGTTACAAGGACACTTTGTAAAATGATGAAGTGAAGCATGATAATATCATATGTATATTATTATAAATATTTGATATGCATATGGGAATGTGTGTTGTGGCAAAATGGATTGGCAATGGGTCAGACAAATTAAAATGCAATTAACATTATTCAATTCACGTTTTACAATGAAAGTATTTAATTAAATTAATAGAAATGTACATACAGTGAGAGCAGAAATAAATTTCAACAAGTGTAGCAATTTTCCAAAATTGTATATATGAGATTGTTTGTTAAAAGCTTGAGATATTATGTATAGCTTAAGGCAAATACTTTCTTATGGAGAAATAACATTAACAAGTTTCAAAATATGAAAAGTAATTACAAACTAAAAGTTGGAATGATTGGATAACAGTTAGGGTTGACGAAAATCCAACTTAATGCTTGTCTTTTTGTGATGATTGTTGTGAGTTTGTTTCTTATGTTTTTCTTCTTTATACTTATAAACGAGCTTCTTATAGACGGCAACGAGTTAGATCGCATGCATTTGACCAAACTACAAACTACAAAAGAGTGGATTCCAGCTAAAACCTATAGATGGGATCCTCACTGCGCAGCCTAAACGTGATCGTAGCTGCGGCGAAACGAACGATACAAGCAGCAAGCAAAGAGTATGGTGAGTAGCTGAAAAACAATAGACAATTAGCAATGATTGTAAAGATTAATTATATATTGGGATAGTTACCTGTATACCCGCTACAGCAAGCACGACACCGGCCAAAACCAAAGTCTTGGAATCGAGTATGCCCAATAGTTTGGCAAGGCAGCCCTGATTAATGGCATGCAATGTGGTGCATTCCTGAGCCTCGCTCAGATTGATAAGTTTGCAGCAAGATGGCGAAAGAGTCTTGTTAGGAAAGATACCATCCCAATCGTTGGGGCCATAGGTGCCACAGCAATCCAATTCGTTTTGTAGCAGAGTCCAGGCATCCCGGTAATCTTCGCGATCCTTATAATGCTTCATTGTGCTATTGAATTGGGTTTCCATTAACTGCTGCAATCCCGAATGCTTCACATAACCGGCAATTCCAAGTCCGATCTCCAAAAGGAATATAATAACAGCCAATATGGCAAAGCTGAGAATCATGCAGCTGTTTTCCTTTAAGGCCCCACAGCAACCCAGGAAACAGATGAACGCCACGGCAGCGCCAACAACCATCAGTATAATGGGAGCTGTCCAAATGTGATCACTGACAAAGTTTGAATAATGCGCATAATTCAGTTGCACCATGGCACCCACCATCAAGATGAGAAGTCCAGAGAGCTGTTGGGGAAATTAATAGAGATTAGTATATCATAATATTATTATCCTTTTTGATACTTACTGCAAACAGAAGATTGCAGAAAAATGTAATGTATTTGACACATGTCAAGCCTCCGGATGCCATTTTGCGCCCACAAATTGGTTAGAACGTTTCTTCGTGATTTCCGTTTGGTTACTGCAAGGATATTTGAAATATAAATGAAGAGGACACGGTAGCCTGTAACCAGTCACACAATAATCAATAAATGGTCAAAACGAAACAGAACCGAGGGAAAGTTAAGGTGCCAACCCCCAAATCACTGACAGACACGCAACCACTGTTAGCCGGACAATGCCTATGTCTATTTGGCACCAACCACACCTGTCTAGCACCGTCTGCCTGCGGATTAACCCTACAATCAACCCCGATCCACTTCACGTCTGCGTTGAAAGTAGTCAAGTCCATATAGAATCGAGTCGTCTGCATTTAGACATTCTCACTTAGATTTGTTCTGCGCTGTCGCTGGCCTAGTTCTAGGGCATTATTATTTGTTATTATATTGAATGGTGGGCCTAACAGTTGGCCAAATGGAAAGTGGTAAGTGCATAGTTTTTTGTGACAAGGACGTCGAGCATGTTCCCGTTTTCACTGCAACGGAATGCAGCTGCCATAAAAATCGATAATATATGATGGGAAATGCAAACAGTTGTGGGTTGTTGAATGTACCTAATAAATAATTTCAGAGAAAGGAATTGGGAATGTGAAAGCTCGATGGAACCAAAAATTTAAAAAACAAGACATTTTATATATGTATGTTAAAAATTTTATTTGCAACCAAAGAAATAATATAACCTGTGGCATTTGACAGAAAGAATCGACTTGTTCCAAATTTATGCATCTGATATATAGTTTTTTTTTCAGGATAAAATGGATTGCAAATTCAAGTAGTAGTTAAAATTTGAGAAGTATTTTTTATATATAGTATTTAAAATAGCATTTCAAAACTATGCTTGTCCTATAGATAGTGATAGTAAAAGTAATAATCAGAAACGAAAAGAGAAGGGAAGGTTAAATATAATTCAAGGCAGAAGAAATATTTTAAGTAATCTTCCATGTTTGAATACATTTTAAATAAGTATATTCGAAACTAAGATCTTTTGTAATTATAATAAATTTCTTTCACAATCAAATGACGCAGTGATGACCTGTAAAATTTGATAGCCAGACACGTTGTGCTCTTTTTATAGCTAACAAATTAAGTAAGTATGTAGTAACAACCCGATCATTTAAACTCTTCAATTGACAGAGGTCACTGTACCAATTAGCTGACCAGCGCAATAGGCATAATTTCCCACTGTGAAACATGAACAAGCAACAACATTATAGTAGTTACTCCTAGGAACTTGCAACTTACGTAGAACCACCGACCCATAAAATCGATCGCGCTCTGAAATTGTGTCAGTGGGGGTAAAGTGGTTAATAAAGTTGGACATTCGGACAGCTTGATTAAATGAGTTCTAAAAAAAAATATGTATTGACGTGAAAAAGTTCAGCTGTTCACCTGTCGCGCCTGACGCAGGTAGGACAATAGAAGGTATCAGAGTGAGAGAAAGAGAGAGAGGCAAAGGAAGCACTGTGGTTAGGTAATGTCAATGAGAAATGAACAAACATAATAGATATAATTATGAAAGTATAAAAAAAGAACAATAATAAAAATAGCTTAATTGCATATTAAAACTGATGATTCATTAAGAACTTATCATTGAAAGTGACAATAAAATTGTTCTAACATATTGACACACTGTTCATGGAGGTATTCTTGAGCTTGAGTTTGAGGTGGGTTTCAAATTGAATTGGATATAATAATGGGGTCAGTGGGGCTACAATGGTAGAACAAATGTATACATTGTGTAGATACATACGTATGTGAAGTTTTGCATGTGCAACAACAACAAAAACAACAGAATTGTGTTGCGTGCCAACAGCTAATTCCGGAAATTTACCTATAAGCATGGCTAACTGGCATAAACAAGGAGCTCGACTGACCATTGTATGTACAGTCATGAACAAAAGTATTGTCAATTGGATAATCTCTTAGTATGTTTCCGATTTAGTGGAAAATAGAAATAAACCTAAATAAAAGATATTTTTTCTCTCTAAATGTTATTTATAATTTGTATTTCTTTGGAAGAAATCGTAAATGATGGACAAAAATAAGTTCCATCAATTACGAAGTCAATTTTGAAATCTATAACTTAAATTTAATTTGTGGTTTTTTACAGAAATTTAAAAACAAGGAGAGATAAAAGTAAAAGTGGAAAGACTGCTGTAAAAAAATTGCAAATAAATTTTACTAATACATATATATTAGTTTAGCCGCTATTCGATATTGAAAATGTTCTTTTTATGTGCATATTTTGATTAAGTCTTGGGTGTATGTCAAATATATACTAATGACAAATATGTACATGATTTGTTACAATTTAAAGGTTGTTACCAACTTTTTAAACTTGATATTTCAGAACCATACAATGCCATTACTTTTGCCTATGACTGTATGTTGTGCACAAACAAACATATGTACATACACATGTTTTTGTTTGTGGGGGAATGGTAAGATTTAAAATTAAAACGCAATAGAAGAAAGTGTTAACAGGAACAACAAAAGGGCAGAGAATTGGAGCAGCATTTGGCCAAATCCGAATTGCAGCGACAACGTCTACTTAGAGGTTAACAAACTGTAACGAACTCAAGCGGCAAGTGCACGCAAAACATACATACATACATGCAAACATATATAAAAATGGACATACATATGCATGTGTGCAAGTAGCGGAATTTTTATAGACACACTGGATAAAAAATGCAACATTGGTTGCAATGTTTTTAATTTAATACCTGCAAGTTCTAAAGTTCCTATAACTATAACTTGTTTTCCATATGTATTGTATGTACGGATGTTTGTTTGTGTGTTTGTGTGTCTGCGTGTTTAGCCCCAAATGTTGTTCACACAGCATTCTTGAGAAGAAGAAAAAAGAACATCAAACAAAAGACCAGCTAAGTAGAACGGAAGCAGGCAGTGAACCTGAAAAAAGAAATAACTGCACTACCAGCTACATATCTACATACACACACAAGCAACCTAACAACAGTAATCTCTGCTGTTTCACCTAATTTCATCTCATTATTTTTATTAAAGATTTACACAGAACTCACAAGTTTAAAGATTAAGATTTTATTTTATTTAAATACTCACTTTGGCTTGCAATTAACTAATAACAAGACTGCGGATTTACACTTTCAAACACTTTGCCCGCTCTCTTAGCTCTACTTTAGCCGTCTATTTTACCTTGCGATGTTTATGTCGCAAGGCGCAAAAACACAATGCAAACGCAAACACAAAATCTTGTTTTGGTTATTGTTGTCAAGAGAGTGAAAAAGAGAGCATTGCGCAGGTCCGTTAGTCGGCATCGGTGTTGACAATTCAGCTTTTTTGCCGTTATATCAGGCTTTTTTCAAAGTCATATACGAACACAGCGTGCAGTGAGATATCTGGCTTTTATTTAGCCTTGGCGGGTGGCGCTTTTTAGTTCCAAATGTGACCAGTGGCAGCGCTTTGTACTTTCCTATGTGACTATTGACGGCGTTAAAAAAAACAAGCGTTTTGCAACTAATAAGCGTTTTTTTCCAACAAAATAAGCTAATTTGAAACTTAACAAAATTAAACCGATTTTTAAAAGCATGTCTCGATTTTCTCCTGCAGAAACTGCGCTTTTCAGGAAAAATTTAAAAAAATCCGCAGAAAATTCGTGCAAACTTTCAATCAAATCCGTGAGCACCACCGTTTTCGAGTGGCAAAAATTTTCTTCACTCGTTTTTGAAATTCACTCAAAAGTGCAATCAGGGACGGCATCTCATAGAAAATATACCAAAAGAAAAACTTTCTGGGGCCGGCATCTCATAGGAAATAATACCAAAAGAACATATCCTGGGGCCGGCATCTCATAGGAAATTATACCAAATAAAAACACTGCAAGTGCTCACGACATTTTACTCTTTTTTGAGCTATCTGGCATCCTACCCTATGCTTTTCGTCGTTCTGCGATATTGAGTATGGCGGGTAAATTAAAAACGGGCTGGCTACCTCTATAATGCACACAAATCGAGATAGGGATTTATATTTAAACAATTTTCCGAAATCATATAGAAATTTAATTATTAAATATTAAAGGAAAATGTATATGATTTAATTACAGTAAATAAACCGAAGGCTTGCTGCTGGCAGTTGCTGCTGGAATATACAGTTAAAGTCAAATGTTATTTTTTGCTTTATTCAATAAACTTTATTTTAGGTTTAGTAGATTTCATCAATGCTCTATACAGTGTTGATAAATAAATTTTCCAATATATGCACATACCACAAATGTATATATATGCTTATATACATAAGAGTACTATCTTTGCTTGTACACACCAAATGCTCATTATTTTTAGACCAGACTTAACTTTATGTACATTGAGACTAGTAGTTTTGTATTATACAATATTGTATATTTGTTAATAGACGTGGATTTTATGGAAACTTTAGCTTAATAATTCACTACACAACTAAATTACTCGCCTATATTGCATTTTTCAAAGTTTTGAAGTAAGTCGCATAAACGAACATTGACTAGAATAACTCGCTATAAGGGATCTTTACCATTCTGATCATCATATCGACATTAAATTTGCATTTGCTGTTAAAGTACAAATCCTGTCTTTAACTAGAAGCTCTAGAATTGTTAACCCCGATTAAGTTGCTAAATCTTGACTAATCAAACATAATCAACAAGCTTAAGTTGACACCCTCCGATGGACAAACAGCCACCCTAACTACTATTTTTCACTTAATTATTGCTAAGACCAATTCGTACCGACACACACATTCGCATTCACTCACTCACACTCAGAGAACACCTCCCACAAGCTCGAACACATACATACATACCACCCACTGGGCATCGTTATTTTATTACTGTTTACCGTACACACGTCACATCGTTCTACACGTTCCACACGCTCTTACTGTCTCTTTCTGTCCCATAGTGCTTGTACACACATAACGGAAGTGTGCCAGTTTCGAATGGGCCTTTCAACGGTTTTGTGTGTTAATTGTTTTTGTTGCTACCCCCCTACACACTCTTCGATGACCCCCTCATGACCCCTGTACCAAGTGCTAGCTATTACAACAACAGTAAATTTCAAGTGCATTAAAAAGATCATGGGTGGTAAATTAACTTAGCGAGGCGTCACTTTCTGTCGCCATTTTTGCCATCAGCATCTATGTGTGTATACTTAAGTCCAGTACTGTTATTTTACGTTAATTGATGCTGCGTCTTTGTTGCTATTGCTGACAATTGTGTACAAACTACGTATGTCTAAATATATTTGCAAGTGTATGCATACATACATATATAGTACTATTTACACCAAGAGTTGAATTTCTTGATTAGTATTAGCATTTTCTACATTTTCACACGGTTCTCACTTGAATAGAATACTTCGTACCACATTGAAAACAATCCGTTTAAGTAATTGTACCACCGAATACGACGTTGTACAATTCTACAACTTGTGACAACTTGTTGAGGAATATTGCTGTTCCAATCTCTGTTGAATTTTACCAAAACTGTTCCATTTTTATTCAAGATTTTTTAAAATGGTCAACCCTATATGTAAGGTAAACAAGATATATAACAGTATTCTCGAGATTATAACTTTTTTAAATGTTGGCTCCAACTAAAATCAGCATGTGCAAATACATTTAACAGACAGAAAGGTGCATCCAAGTATGTCTCGTATTTTTGATCAGCGACATTAGACAATTCTGTTTGTCTGTTTTAACATACAATCTTCAAATTCAGATTAATAACTTGTTATTTTAAATATGGTACGAAATATTTTTTTCAAGTGACAGCCGTGGTTCCCATTCACTACAACTTGGTGCTTTATGTGTATTTTAAGATTATCTGATTACAAACATTTTTTTAAGATTTGCTTAACATTACTTATAAATAAGTTTGCATATTAACAACTTTCACTAATTGCGTATTTAAATATTTTGCACCACAATGGTCGGCTTTCTTTTTCATAAATTTACAAGATATTTGTATGTATAATGTACTGGCAATTACTTTCTTGAGCCAAATTGGAAGCTAAGCTGTTTTGCAATGAGTCTAATAGTATATACATCATATTGAAGTTAACTTAATCTTTACGTACATAAATGTATGCTTAACAGTATTATATTATAATTTATTTTCTCATGGAAGTTGTCTGTTGTGATAATGGATTTGTTATCTTTCGGCAATGTTTTAATATAAGTATTAATTTAATATAGTTATTCCCATTTTATTATACTATATATGCTATAAATTCTTATGTATATCCAGTTACCACAGATTAAACAGGGTAAGCCTATCAAGCTTAAAGAAACTCTCGAAAGGGCTCATCGAAATTATCATTGACATCTGAAAAGACACCACCGCCACCCACTCCCACTCCAACTCCAACTCCCACCCCTACATTGACACCCACACCCACATTAACAGCCACACCACCCACTGTAACTGTGGAACTACCATTGAGTAAAAGTGTTGGTTGCTGCGACTGTTGCTGTTGTTGCTGCTGCTGCTGTGGTTGCTGTTGTGGCAGCAACATGTTGGGGTCCAGATGAGCATGGGCATGCAACAGTTGCTGCTGCTGTGTATGAGGCTGGGTCTGTGATTGGTTTTGTGACTGCTGCTGCTGCTGTTGTTGGTGATGATGATGTGGGAGATGTTGCTGTTGTTGCGTTTGTTGATCCACCTGGGACTGTGGAAGCATGTGCATCGGTGGCGGTTGCAAGCTTTGCATTGCAGGCGTGGCAGACACTGTGGCAGCACTCAACAGACTGCCATCGGTGGCAGCCAACAAAGCACAATCATAGGCACCACCATTGACCAGGGCATCCTCGAAGCAGAGACCATTGCTGGTGGCACCACCATTGGTTGTACCACCATTGCTATCGCTGGTGAGGCCCGAAAGCAAAACGCCACCAACAGCACCAGCGTTGAGCTCCATGGCAGCTGCCTCTTCATTCCGCTTCGAGAGTATGATGTGCGTCAGATTGATGATGTAATTCTTGGCCAGCGTGAGTGTCTCAATCTTCGACAGACGTCGCTCCATCTCCACGTGCGGAATGACCTCACGCAGCGATTGAAATGCATCATTGAGACTATGCATCCGCATTCGTTCCCTCTCATTGGACTCCAAGCGTCGCAGGTTTCGTTCCTTGGCATTCAACGCTCCCTTGCGTCTGCGATTCGCATTGGAGTTGGCGCTGTTGGGCGTAAGACTGGAGTTGCCACCTTGTTGCCTGCCCCGGCTTGAGGGTCGCTGACTGCCATGGACATTGCCCTGTGGGTTGCTGCTATTGTTATTGGTGCTGCTGCCGCCACCGTTGCTGCTCCCACCACCGCCGCTGGTGTCGTCACTCTGCGAACTGGAGTCCGTCATCTCCAGATCGTAGGTGTTATTGCTTAGCTGTGAACAATATGAATCGATACCATGTTGCACCTAGCATATCCAAATGTTCTCTCTCCCTCTTTCTCTTACCTGTGAGGTGCGTCGTGTTGCACGTCGCACGGGCCGTGAACTTCTCTCTGCCGATTCCGGTGATAATCCATTGTGACCGTCTGTATTGTAGTTGTTGTTGTTGTGCTGCAACTGCTGCTGGAGCTGCATGAAGTCGTGACTCCCCATCAGTTCTGTGAGTTGCGTGGCATCCATGTCGCCAATAGAGTACTGAAAGAAAGATACAAAAATATCAGAATCAGTAAAGAATCTCGTCTTTTGAGAGAAAGAGAGTGTTCGACTGGACAATACGCAATAATTCTTTTTGCTGCTGATGTGGATGTCTAAAATTTGCCAAACGGATCTGTATCTCAAGACATAGAAATACATATAAACAACGTATATGATACCTAAAATTCAAACTTCAAAAAACTACCAATAATACGAGTATTTAGACAAAACGCTACTTTGTAAAATATTCTATTTGCAATAAAGTTATTTTCGCGATTGAGTTTCTTCTAAAAATACACTCGGAACATCCCAAAAATGTTCAGAAAATTAAGATTATCATAGATGAAACATCTCGATTTTTGAGTAAATTATGCTCAGTTAGGGCCGATTTCTTATTTTACCGATACAGCCTAAAATGTTACTTTACCATTAATAAGGATTTAACATTTTTAGTTGGCAGATTTAGTAAAAAAGTCTTGTAGCAAAATTTAAAATGATTAATTTTAAGATAATATGTTTTTTTTATGAATCGGGTAAATAAAAGGATACCCATTGTTGGATTTCCGTCTCGTTAGTAATGTTTATCAGATGCTAAATAGAAAACGGTAGATTATACATACATAAAGCACTTATGTGACCCGATATATTTAATTTTTTTACTGCGTTTACATCACGGAAATTTTAACTGAGTAGGCTAACGTTAGAAGCTTATTGAGAGGCTGGGACTAAATTTATGACAATAAAATCAAATTTCTCTTATCGACTGGTTTATCAAGCCGTTAAGGCAAGAGGCATGATGAGAAAGCGTTCCTCAGTATATAAATTACATATTTACGGCTTGTGTAATTGTACTCATTTTTTTTTTTTAACAAACATGTCTATAAGTGTTAAACATCTATGTATATCTCGAGGTTTGAAAATATTATTCACCTTTTATATAATACCTAAAATAGGCTGGAAATCAAGTTTTAAAAATTTTTTCTAAAAATATTTCTAAAAACCAATAGAAAGCCCCTTCTAGTGGGAAAACAGATTTTTAAAGTTATATTTTACATACTTTGAAAAACAAATACATTCATATGTACATATGTATGTGTTTTTATTCTGTACTAATAAACGTCCTCAACCAGTCTAATCAAAATACTAGTGTACTTGTACTAGTATACTTATACCACGACTTTGTTAACTTTATACATTGACAATATAACAACAACAACAACAGCAACAAGAGGCACACATACGTATATGTATATATATACATACACATATGTATATATACATAGAAATATAAGTTTATCAGTTGCTTGATAAGATATCTGCAAACCAATCAAAAAGTAGGTATTTCGTTGGGAATGCTGTGAGTTTCATAATTATGAATCTGACTTTGTTATATCACATGTCATAAATCAAAAGGTTAGACTAAACTAATTTCTGTTAGTTTCTTTAATGGATTTATATCTCATTAAGTTAGTTCCCAAATGATAAACATATCTGACACTTTACTGTTATTTAAATAAATATGTATTTCTTTATAATAGTGTCATTTGTCATTTCAAAAAGAACTATCGAAAATATACTCAGTTCTTATGTTTTCTAATACTTATACTTGAACTTATAAATATACTTGTCCTTTCCAGGTTTGTAGCAAACCAAGACAACTCTAACAATTAAATAGTTTCTTTTCTGTCAAAATCTGATTTTTGTATATAAATTAACCTAGAGGTGATTTATTATTAGGCCCCCATTTTTGTAGACGTCTCAATTTTAAATTTATATGTATATTAGTTTGAATGTCTATAGTTTTTTAAATATATTAGAAGTTACCTCAGATATACTAATACTTATTTACCCCAACTCTGCGCTGAAATGCATAAGCAACAAATACACCACAAACTCTTAGACTTCTTGGAATAAGTATATTTTGAATATCAGTTTCCAATTGGCTTTCGGTTCGGATTGCCTTCCGTGCATTGGGTACCAGTTATAGTTATTGTTACTTATTTTTATAAAAATATTTTTGATTTGTTACTTCGGTAAGACGAATTTTGCTTTATAATTTCAATCCAAAACCTAATCCAATATGACGTAACCCAGACACAAAATGTATTATTTTGTCCTTTTAAATTTGGAAATTCCTTTAAATGGTATGGGGTTTTAACCAAATTAAAAAATTATTTAAACCGCAGTTGTATTCGTATTCTTTTTATCCTCACATGAAACTGTTTTGAAAATTAAGTGGAAAACAAATAAAAGTGAATGTGATTTAATTTTCATTGCAATAATGGTTTATTTATAGAACTATTGTCTAACTGATAGAAATTGAGTATCAAGCGTAACGGCTACTAATATTTGTGGTAGACTTTGTCAGTTTCCGGCAGTTTTATCTGTAAATTATCTATTTTCTTTTGGTATTGGTTTCTCGTTTGGATTTGATATCGTCAGACTTGCGTCATATTGGTAAAGCGTTATCTGAAATCAATATCAACTGTAATCACACGTGACTGTATCATTTTAATAACTCCATCAACGGATTAGTCAAATAATTTCATTTGTTAAAGAAACAAATTATGTGAAATAACACTACTGTCATATTTATATGATGAAAACGATATTGTAAATTTAGTACAGAATTGCGTAAGACAAAATGTAGGCGAAAAATTAAAAATAAGAGCAAGCTATTCAGTAAAGAAAATATTTCAATGTTACCCCAAACCAAAACAGGACATCGAAATGTGATTAAATATTGCATTTTAGGTACATTTATTTTTACTTATTTAATTGTTCATTTTAAAATTTGTTTGAATTTATATTTTTTTATAAGATGTTTAGAAATAAACCAAAATGGTTGTGCTTCGTAAAACTGAATTGTCTTTATTTCAATTTGAGAAGAGACTTGCATAAATTTTATTATACAAAACATAATTTTCTATTGACTGTTAACTTAAGAATAATAAACGTACCATCTAAAATATATATCTTTATTTATTCTTTAATTAAATTTTTCGAAGTGTCCGCAATTAAAAATTACGGATTACTCTATGCTTTTACACTAAACTGAGTAAAAATGAGGAAATTATATAAACACAATAAATTTCAGAAATGTCTTTTTTCAATCAGTTTATCAAAACTTTATTATCCGCTTATTTACTTAATAAGATCAAAATAAGTAAGTGTATGATAGAAAAGTTAGTTTAAAAAGGTATTCCCAACAATATCCTTAACATTATAATGCAATCCTCACTACAACAAATTTACATCTCTCAATAGTAGAAAAAGTAATAAAAATAATACGAGCAATTAAAATCATTTAATCCTGTTAATTTGTTAAATACATATTTTTGGTTTAAAGTTGCTCGTTAACGTTGTTATGAATTCAGAAAACCGAACAGAACATTCCTTTCATCAATATTATAAGTATTTATATGTAAAATTAAGCATATTTACAAAATCCTAAACTTTGTCTATGACCTTTATATCGAGTAATTAAAATTAAACACTTTATGAATAAAAACCCTGCCCCTTTGGCAGTTTATGTTCTGAGAAGGAAAACGATGGATTGCATTGTACTTGATTTCTAAATACATCGAAAGCAAACGACTTGCCCCCTTTGAGCTGATGAGATTGCTGCGGTAAATGGTGGCGTTGTTATGGTTATGCCCCACGGCATTGGAGCATTTGACCGGAACAGCGTGGAGCATTTAAAGCGTTGAATTGTGGACATGGACATGGACACGGACATGAAACAGGACATGGAACAGGGACTTGTTGTAAGTAATACAAAACGCGCACTTTGCGGCGCTTTTTCTTTTGTCGCCTGCCGCTGAGCGAAACCAAAGTGTCGCTATTATTTAACTGCATGTTGTGGCAAGCTTCTTGTGGCAAACAGCTCTGACTCTTTAAAAGCAATGGCTACAAGGAATTACAACACATAGTACAAGGGAGCACAGCGGCACTCGTAAAGGGAATAAGGTTATAGGGTTACACTGATGGCGATAGCGATGATGTTATATAATGGACTTCCGCCATATAAAAAAAAGAAATATCAACAGCAACAACAACGCGTCAAATTCCGTTACGAGAACAAGTTCAGCTCAGTTTATTGAAACTTGTAGGTACTTTGTTCCATTATCCGACAATGAGTAGCAGATTTGTCGGCGACTCTTTGAATGCTGCAACATGTTGCATCTACTAGTAGTTGCTGCCTTCCACTGCAGTTGACACTGAAATTTGCTGTGCATTTTCTGTGGCTTTGTCTGACAAATGCCTTTAAGAGCCAGCCAGTCAGCACCTGCGCTTGTACAATATTTATTGCGCTCTCTATTAAATAACTAAAGCATACTTTTGTGCGTATTTGTTGTTTTCAAGAATAAAGCTGATTGCTGGTTTATAGAACAAAATATTAGTGCATTTGACAACAATATAATGAGAACTCTGATGTGGGTATTCAATGTGTAGGTCAATGTTTTAATATTTTCATAAAACAATTATCCATTTCTTTACTTGAGAGATAATAAATGGTTTTGCATCCATTTGAAATCATTAAAATTTGAGAAAAGTTTCTTTTATCTATTCTTAAGATCTTCAAGTTGAAGATCTCTTCTACTAAACTTAATACTAATAGACAAGATTCGCGCTGTGTTACAAAATGGCTTAAATTATTTTTAAAATTGTACATCACTTAAAGTATAATAACCTTATTTTATTTAAAATCTTATATTCCACTCTGTTTTAATTTCAATGTCAATATTTATAGCTCTCTGCCAACAAAACTTAAGTAAGACAGGGAAAATGCTTTTAATTCATTGAATGGTTTTCAATAAAATGCCTAAAATACAATCTAATTTCGTTTTTTTGGATTTAAAATGTGTTTCAAGTGTCTATTGATTAATTTTAAGATTGTTGTACTCCTGAGATAATTTTAAAACAATGCTAGAGCTGCTGAACTTTACCTTTTCTACATTATTGCCCTTTCATCAATTAAATCCTAAGATAACCATTTTTTTTAGCACAAATAAAATAAATATATTAATTTTTCCTTCGATTCGTTTAAGATAGAGAAAAAGATGAATTATGTCAGAATAGCGAAAGATCTGAAATTACTATTGACTCTCTGAAAGTAAATTAAACATTTTGTAAGCTCTGAAGAAAGGTCAGAGCTTGAAATGTTTAGAACTTAAAGTTTTTGTTCCTCCTTTTAATATTTGAACACCATTAACATTTATTCAGAGGAAAATTTGCTGAACTTAATGTAAGTATTATATAAAGTTAAGTTATTCTTTATTTTTAAAATATGTAATGAATGTCCATCCTCTTAAAATATGTATGGTGTTGTAAAATTCACATGGATTCAACTTACATTCAACTGAAATTCAATATTGCTGTTTTGTATTTGGTTATTTAATATAAAACCACAAATTTCTGGAATATTCACTTTTTCATTAACTTTGGGATATATTTATTTGTATCAAATATTTGCATAGACATTTTTGGCTTTTTCACGAATTTGTTTCACTTGACAAACAGGCATTTTGACAGTTTAATTAGCCAAAAATTGTTGCCGTTTAAGATATATATAAATATATATTTAGCAATACCACAAACCGATTTTTCAGAAATCGTTTTATAAATTCTGAATCGAAAACAACGAACGACGACCAAATTGCGTTGGACCAGTAAGCGAACTGAGCACCGGAAACGCGGTGACTGTGGCTGCCACTTGTGGAATGGCCGCAACAACGACAACATTGCACGAGACGAGGCCAAAGGCGAATCACGAGCCTGCCGGACCGAAGTACGACACCCGAACGAACTTGTTGCGGTCGTGTGCGTTGCCAACTCTTGTGCGTGGGTAATGGAGACACCCACACGAGGGCCGACGACTGGCGAATCGAGAGCTTACAAATAAGCTCAAAAGTTGAGCGCAATTTAGCAATTTGAGTGACTTTTTGTCTGAGGCATTGAGTGATGGTAAAACTGAGGAAGAAAAGTGCTGGCATGCAGTGCACCCCCTGTTGTTGCTGCTGCTGCACCCCCGTATATGTGGATACGTATCCTTTATCACGTTACTCACCCTTACACAGAGAGAAAAAAGTTGTTCTAAAGTTAAGCGCGAAGTTCCTTAAATTAAATATTTGCGATACCTCAAAAAAGGAACTTGCTTGTATTACGCATTACTGAAAATGAACATTCAAATTATTAAATCAAATACGATAATTCTTAGTATACGAGAAAGTTATATTTATAAATAAATAAGTTGAAAAGGTTTTGTTTTGGTTTTACAAATATTTCATGTACTTATGTAGTTGCAGAGTTCTAAAAACTTTCTTTCAAGCTAAAATTTTACTTAAATCAAGAAGAAGCTTGCGAAATCTCACTTAAATCAAGATGTTGGACTTTAATAATTTTGATTCTTATTAAGAAATCGAGTTTTAGGTGTGGGGTTTTAAGTACGAAATACTTGAGTTTTTCGCACTGTGTATATACACTTACAACATACACATACACACTTACATGCATTTATTAAGCATACCCGCAGTTAGAGCTCACCCAACGGGGTGGCTTATGTTTTGGAGTTGTTACCGTGCACACCACGTGCTGCCCCAACTTCATTACGGTATGGGTCTAGGAAAGAGAGGGTGGTTCTGAGTTTGGATGGGAAAACTGGGGCATTGACGTTCTGATTAGCATCATTGACGTATGAGTTACTCATGAGTTCAGCCTGCATTCAACTGACTTCCTTTATCAATCGACTCCATGTGTTCACTAACTGAGTGAGTGACTCGCTTTTACACTGTTATTATGTATTATTATCGTCTGTTTGTCTTCGCTCTTGTTGTCTATTATTGTTGTTGTTGTTGCTGTTGCTACGAATATTGCCGGCGCTTATCACTGTGCTTAAATCCTTATCGGAAGAGTTTTATCGCCGCGCCTGCTTTGATAAACTATTGTCGAGATACTCGTTATAATAAAATGCTGTCAGAGTTTCGGAAAGTTGAAAGTTGCTTTTTTTCTTTATAGATATTTGTATGTGAATTATGCAATTGTTTGGCATTGTGAAAGGATTTTTTTAAATAATTGCAGAAAGGGTTACTTGTGGTAGAAAAAACTTTTTTATTAAGGCGTTAACCAAACTACATATATAATTTTTTACATTTTGTTAACAATGTACAGAATTATAATGGAAATAAAGAGTGTCTTATAAATAGAAAACTTTCAAAATGTCAGCAAATAAATTCTAGCCAATTTCCTTTTATAACAACTTTATTCTTAAGATGTTTAAGAATCATATTTAGTATATTTTTCATTAAAAATAAATATTGAAATTACATTAAAAAAAGCCAACACTTTTTTTCTGTTTTGTAGATAAATTTTTACATCAATATAATTTTTAAAATAATGTACACAAAATTTAAAAAAGAAATGCAATTTTATGTAGAATACTTGTCAAAATATAGATTGTTAAGTGGTGGCCCGATTTTAAAAAAAAATCTACCCATATAAACCGAAATTGGATATAAAAGTAAAAATTCTACCATTTAATTTGTTAATAATTTTCAACTTTTAGAGTTTAAATAAAGAGGAAACAGTTTGTTTACTGTCGGATGCTCAGGAATCAAAATAGTATTAGCAATCTATCCATGGGGTATGCTACAAACTAAAACACTTTGGCTCTTGAACTCTTAAGGATTGACATTTCGACAGACTCTCTATGCAAATGAAAATTCTACTCTTGTAATGTCTAATTTACGATAGGTTGAGAGACTCATTCTTTAGTCTGTTGAAAGGCATACATTTACACAACTCATTAGGCACTTTATTGTTACAGGGTATTAAAAGTCAGATTCGCTATGAAGTACACTCTTGGTCTTCTGTTGGCTGTTCGCTCTACTCGCAAATGCCTCTTCAGCCAAGTGTTGCCAAATACAAATTGACAGTTAATATTTTTAAACTAGTGAAAAGGGGGGAAACTGGCAGTCCAGAGAGGGGGGCTGTTGCTGTCGACAAGGACATTATGTAAATCACACACAACGGCAACGCGTTGGCGTCTCCTCACCCCAAAGCACCCCCTCCCTCATTCTCACTCTCTCGCATCTTCGATGTGGAAATAATAAACAGGAAAAGACGCAGAGTAAACGAAGGCCAAGCTAGAGAGTTGAGAGACTTGGGACAACGTGGGCGTTGTTTCCTCCCTTTGATTATGCCCCAACAGTGTTGTTGTGTGATGTTGTTGTGGTTGAATGCAGTTGCCATTGCCGTCTAGTTGCTTTGTTGGTCGTCATCAAACTGGTCTAGTCCTTAACATATTAAACCGATCATTGTAGTCGACATCTCGCATCTCTCAAACAAAAGCCAAACAAACAAATACAATATTATTAACTAACAACTATTTTTCCCTCCCTTTTTATTTGATTGTACATACATATATTTGAAGACTAGACTTTGTTTGCCAGTTGTGGGTTATGCAAGGATATTAAATATGAAATTTTAAAATTTCAGCAACAGACTTGGCCTTGCATCCTAGTAACCACAACTGCCAGTCAATCATCTCGAGGCAGTACCAAGTACCAAGCACCAAGCTGCCTTTAATGCAATCAAAAAGAAATGCTCTTTACATGAGTAGCATATTTAAGCAGGCAACATCCATCATCACAGGCAGCTTAAAAACGCTTAACGCACAAATTTAATCATGACAGGACTTCACTCTCCTCAATTCTAACTGGAGCCCGGCGGGATTTCAGTCGCTTAGCTTGGGTAAAAATCACACCCGCGGTTATTTAAAATGCTAAAAAACAAGGGAAAATATTATAAAGCAATAATAGAAAACAAGGCAGGCAAGCACTAAGGCGACTTACGGCTAGACCTCTTTACATCGCCCTTCTTTTCAACCTTTGCCCTAAAGGCGATCAACCCACACGCCCCTGTCAAATGTCAATAGCAAACGACGACTTTTTCGTCCTTAACAGCTGCTCAACTGTTCATTCTCCTTTAATTCCTATGCTGCCGTTGATCACCGCAACCAGCAGTTGACATACCCACACACACCTCATACCCTACACTCTCATTTCCCATTGGGGTCAGTCAATCGGCATATTTACATTTATTATGCTTGGACCCACTAACAAATTCCTGTTTTATTCCACACATAATCGGTCGCTGGTATATTGACTTTACACTGAGACTTGTCCCCAAAGAGTCCGAGCATCTTCTGAATACTTGAATATTAAGGTCAATTGATTTATGCATTTCTTATAAAAGATTCCCATTCGATTCCGATAAAACTTACATACGTTCAATTGGTTTAAGTTAAAAATAAGACAGTAATATTATTGGAACTATTTGCCTAAAAGATTCAGTTGAGATTGGATGTCTAGAAAATAATTTATTGCTGCCCCTCAGCTTTTGTATCGGATTTCTGTTCAGACTCGACTAGATTACGTGTTCCTACATCTCTTATCCACAAGAATTCCGAAGTGTGAAAGGATTGGAAACTCTGAGAGTTCGATATTCTCACATAAGTCGAGTACAAGGCACTCATCTACACTACAGAAGATTAAAAATAAATAAATAAAAGAGAATATACATTTGGGTGTATTCTTTCCTGTTGCAAATTTTAAGATATTTCAAAAGATATTTATTTTCTGAAAAACAGTAGGTACTGAACATAATGTTCCTTAATGCTACAATACAATAAAACCTTTAAGGTGCATTCTATAATCGAAATGCTTATTATTATTATCAAAATTAGAATGTTCAATCAAGCAGGCTTCCCTTTGTTGACACTTTGTTATTTTTGTCGCAGTCTATTGAAATTTTCTCAACTTCTTATTAACAATTGTTGTTCAATTCCAGTCAAGTTTTGTGTGCTATTTATTTTTTAAAATTCTATTTCCGTGCTTTCTCACAGTTGCGCAACTTCAACTAAGTTTATTAATTACGATTAAGGATCTCAAGATGTCATACAGTAGAATACCTGAAGCCGATATGTCAGCCGTGGCACCGAGATCCCGTGCCGAGCGCCGTGCAGTTCTGGATTTTGTGCCTCGCATCGGTTTACCGATTGTGGATTATGCAGATGTGGAACGGATTGACACGTTTTATTTGGAATGCCAGAACTATCGTGATTACTATCGCGATCCATACGATAGGATCCACAAGCCACAGAAGTTCACAAGACACCTAGGAAGATGTGGAATAAAACTGGATCACAGTGTGGAAGAATTACGACAACCGATTCATTGGGTCGAGAGACGTTTGCCGTTGATCGATGCAATCGATTACAAGTCCCACATGAATCTGGGCGTTGACACAAGTTTAATACTAAGAGGTCGTTACAGCAAAGACAGTTGTATCCGCTACAAACGTTAATTGAAGCTATACTTAATAAGGGTCGTCTTATTCTGACGTTCATATAAGATCTAATAATTGTACACACGACGTTTAGACGTTATATGAACGTCAGTTTTAAAGAGGTAGTAGTCAAATTAGATAAGTACACATATTATCAAGTTGTTTAAAGAAGTATCTTAAGTGTAATCCTTAAATCATTAAACTAACTTATTCCTGAAAAATTTTCACTTTAATGTCTTTGTGCAGAATATATAAATATGAAGTCTGATATTTACACAAACCTTTTGAAGCATGTTTCAATTGAAAGGAGTACAGAAATAATTATTATTTACACAGTGGCAACGAGCGAATTTATAGCCCACATTTGACTTAACGAGCCAAAAAGGCGAGCAAAAGAAGGAGGTAGAATGTAAAGCAGGGAAAGGAGCAGCTTATGAGCAGAAATACGAGCATTCTCCATTATCCCTGCCACTTTCCCTCCTTTAAAGCCCACTCAACAGCTGCTAATTGGTGTCATTAAAAAGTTGTTGGGGCTTCTTGAAAAATATTTATATGCCACGAGCAAATAATGCGCATACGTCACGTTGTCCCCGTACCAACGGACTTCGACTTTGACTCGACGACTGCTTTACAATGTAAATGTAATCAAAGTTTTTATTTTACACCTTCCGCTTGATTTGTGATTATGAAAATGTTAGTAAAAAAAATTCATTGCAATGCGCACCTTGAAAAGGTCTTTAGAAATTAGCATTTAAATTACGCCGACCCCCGTGTCAACTCTCTTGGATTTAGTTTTAGCATTGCGTTCAATGAAGCAGCATTAATTGGAATATCCTGGCCTGGACACTCTGACGTTCTGACGTCCAGAGTCTGCCTTTGATGGCTCGCCTATAATTGTTATTGATGGCACATTATCCAGCTTCCACCTGTACCTGATTGTTGCTGTTATGTAAATAAGCAACAGATGTCCGTGCTGTTGATACTTAGGCCTGTTTCTGAAACCTGTCCTCGTAGGAGGTCTGTCTATTGCAGCAATTGCAGCTTGTTTTAATCTTCACCTAACTTGGACAGAGTCATAAATAGCTATCACTTTTTAGAGGCAAAAAGAAATTGTTTTAAAATTAGCTGTAGCTTAAGTATAAAATTTGTATCTAAATAATTGTTACTCTATCGATGTATTATAGATTAGCATACTAATAATATTTAGTGTTATTAAAATTTCAGTTAGAATTAATAAAATATTTTTTAATTATTCAAAGACGATCGTTCAATAAAGGAATACTTTATAGAGAGCTCCATTTCAATATATTTAAATTTAAGTTATCTCTTATTTGCATGAGTTCAAAGGTAAAAATAAGAAAAGAATTATATTTTAAAGTTTTGAGACCAATATTTTCCGTGGAATATATAATCAAATTTTTGTTTGATTTAAAGATATCACTTTACTTTAAATAGTAAAGAACCTATTGTATCATATCTCTACCTAAAGATTGTAATATTATGTTTCACGGAATAAAAACTAAAGCACCAAAATAAAGATACTTCTCTTTTTTTATACCGTCGATAGTTAGTTTTACGATTGCCAAACTATAGTTCTGTTAGCCAACTTATTGTGTTCTATAGGTTACTTGTCGTAAAGCTTCAAGGACAACCCTCCTCTTGCACATGCCCTTCAAAAGAACATTTACACAATATTTGAAAAGATTAAACTGAGACATACCCTATACAATTCAAATTAAATTAAAACGAAATTAGGCTGAGTATTCTTATAGTAAATATAATGAATAGATATAGATGACATATTCAAATATTTAGCACTTTTAAAAACATAATCAATTTTAGCTGTTTTACTCGCTTAGTGTTGCATATATTAAAATGATTATAAATCATTAAAATGATATTAAAATATTATTAAAATGTTTCTCAGACATAAAAATTAGATTTCCTTTTCACATTTAGCCGTACAATTCTCTGTAACGTTGCTGGGAAAATGCCTTTAATCCCTCTGAGCGCCTTTATTACAGGGTATAACAAACAGCAATGCATATTTTAATTTGAGTCTTTTGGGATGAGACATACAGGCAGCTGAGGCTTTGAGCATTGGGTTGCCTGGCGGCTTACTGGCGCCACTTTGACCAGCCCGCAAAACTGACGCCCCCAAACGAGCGACGCCGCTGCCAGAATACAGAAGAAGACGCAGACTTACAGCGAAGCCAAGCCACCCGTTAATCACCCAGCACACTTATGCACACACATTGATACGCACACATACAGACAAATCCAGCAACAATCTATTTACATTTACACCAAATGTACAAATTTAGTTATCGTTAGGTTGACTAAGGCAGGAGGAAAAGAGAAGAGTATTGTAATAGGGTGTTTCCACTGCATGTACAAATTCGCATTCATCACGAATGTTCAGTTCGACAACATCCAAACCAAAGACTAAAATGGTTTATCAAAATAAAGTTTGATTAAAGATTTTCGGGTTTGTTCCTTGCATGTTACTAAATCGCATATTTTAACATATGTATTTACCAAACGATTTTAGTTTATTTTTGGTTTAGTGGGAAGAAGTAATTCTGAGTTTATTCTTAATCTTTTCAACGAATGTTGTACTTATTATATTAAATGTTATATCTTACCACCAGAACTATATGTATACAACTTTTAATTTTAAATTGTTAATTTTAATTTTGTTTTAATGTTGATTTCCGTTGATTGACTTTTTAATGTCTGGCAGTAAATAAAAAAAGCCAATTTTTATACATTTATATTCGCTGTTAATATTAATCATTGTTTAAAACCTTTTGAATAAGTTTCAGTTCGTTTTTGAACACTGATATTATCTATAATTTAGCGCTTCACATTTGGTTGGAAAGATAAAAATCAGACTCATTAAAATGTAACCGAATGTGGCAAATGTTTGAGACTGTGGAAAATCGCTATAATGGAAAGTGTGGAAGAGAGAGCAAAAGGAGAGAGATAGAAAAGTCAGACGTCACGCAAAAAGTTGTTTGCGTTGGCGAACGCACAAAAGTAGGCAACGTTATCTTTCCCTGCGGTTCCGTCAAAAGGGAGAACTGGAGGACATGGGACATGTTTACACACATGTTAAAATGTCTGTTTTATATATGTGTGTGTTAGAGGGTGCGCGACTAGTGTGTGTGTGTGTGTACGTGTTTGTGCTGATGAGTTTTGTTTTTCTTGAACAAACTTTAATTGTTTTTGATTTTTCTAAGGATTCAAGTGACGCTTGTTCTCTTGATGATACATGATATCACGATGATGAGGATATTCTGGATGATAATGTTTGAATCGTGTGTGTGTTGAAGCCTTTGAGTACCAAACGACAACAAATAAACAAATCAGCAAATATACAAAAAAAAAGAAATATATATAAGCAAAATGAATCCGCGCTCTTGCTAATTAAATGCACATTTGTCAAGCTTCGCCTACGGCAGCTCCTAACTTGACAGCACCCCTCTACCCCTTTCCTGGGCATTCCTCTCACCACTTACTAGTACCACTTGAAAACAATTGCTCAGGCAATTGCCCAAATGTCACGTACAACATGTAAATGTCAAAGGTTTGTGAATGCTAAGCGAATGATACGAGACTCTGAGGTAACAGCAACCGCTAATTGTTGCATGTAACTCACGGGAACATGTTGCATACTTCACGGCGTTGCACGGCCCAGGACTTTTGTGTATGCACTTAAGGCTTAAAAAGACTGCACATTTCATGCATCTCATGCAACGTTGGGGAATCGCTGGAAATGTTGGAAAAGCACTACGGGAAAAAGCGAGCTACAAAATGATTTGTGCCTCAGCTGGTTGGCAAATTGAAAATTGCGCTCATTTATTGCATTATTCGCAAACGGTCTTTTTTTTTCAGTAATGCCGCATTCAAATAGCCGTGAAATTGCATTCGATTTTGTGTCTGACAAAGTCTGCCACTATATGCAAGAGTGAGAGTGAGTGGAAGAGCGAGAGAAAGGAAGAGGAGAGAGAAAGAGAAAGAGAAAAGGAAGAGAGGAAGTTGCAGGCAGTTAAAGAAACTGATAGCTTTCTGATTGTGACTATTATTAATGTGTGTGGCTTTAGTTTAATGACAAATGCAGTAGAAAGTGTTGAAAGAACAAAACTTTATTTCCATTTTATTATGAAAGCCAGTGTTCGTAGAACCGGTTCGGCTCGTGTTTCTTTCTAAATTGAAAGGTTCGGCTCGGCAAAATTGTTTATAAATTGTTTGCGCATTTTAAATTAAATTTTTTTAGGTTTACATACATTAAAATAATAATGCCCTATGTTCCACTCGGTACTATTGAAAAGAAGAAAAAGAAGACATACAAAAATATGAACAATATATTATGAAAATCTATTAAAACATCAAATCTTTAGATTTTAAAGCGTTATAAAAATTGTGTTTTTTTAAACGCAATATTTAAAGATATTGAAGTCATAGTTTTAAATATTTATATAAGTAAATATAATTTTATAAAAATAAAATAACGCCTATACATTAATTATGAGAGAAATACTTATAGAATTGTTGAGCCTCAGCCTCAAATTCATTTTATTTATTTTTACTTAACAAGTTTATCAGCTTATGTTTGGTTGATTTACTCATACATAAGTATTATTTAGTTGCTAACATTTTTTTTCTGGGATATATAACAATTTGTTTGTTTTAAAACCAATACTGTATATTGAGTGGAAGCCACTGGGCAATTTGAGTATGCACTTATTACACTTATATTCTATTTCATTATAAGTTTTCAGATACTGGCCCACTGGGAACCCGTTCGATTGCTCTGGCTGCGAAATGTAAAATGAGACCTCACACATAAAGTGATGATGGCAGTAGGGCTGAAAGAATAAATGTTGGAGGAATCAACGTCATCATTAAATTTAATTAGGCATCAAATGACCAAGCGGCCGAGCTAAATCAAAAGCCAAATGGCCTGTAAGTGAACCGAGCTTAGCCAAAAGGATGCCCTCTCCCGCCCCATCCCTGCCCATTCCCATGTCCAACCCCCATTTGGAACACTTTAAAATACAATTAAAAGTCAAAACGTCAACGATGAAGCTGTTGGCGGTGCCTGTAAATGGATGCTACTGGGCAACCCTCGGCGGACTTAATTTGCAAGTCACCAACGACGCCAAGGAGTCGGCAATACAACGAATCAGTTGGGGAAATATGAGCTGAAAGTGAAGGGAGGGTGAGGGGCTAGAAAACATGACACTCTTTTCATAACATTTAACAATGTCATAATGAGAATGACATGAAGTTAACCCTTGGCATGTTAATGAGCGACAATCGGATTTGCATTTTCATATAAGAGATAATCACATGAGCAACAGTTTTTCTGCGGCTTTTCCAATTGTTAATGTCCCTATTCCTGGAACTACGTATGAGTCATAGCCAGAGATCTTAACTAAATGTGTTATGTATCCATTAGTGTAAATTTTATTACCGCAAAATATGACGGAAATGCGGAAAAAGCTATAGATACTTGAATGTATCTCAAAGAGAAACGGACTTATATAATTACAGACCACAACAAATTGGTTTAGCACCACATGAGACAACATTTCAGCGTTAGATCTTTTAATTAGAAGACCTCAGCTATGAGAGTGCTTAGTAGACAGGGGAGAGAGGAAATTGGCGAATTCAATTCATTTAACCGCAAATGAAATTGCACAAAACAAATTTCCATTACACACGATTTTTATGGTCGCCTTTTTCCCTTCAAATATAAAAGCCAACTGTTTGATTTTTTGCTTATCTTATCGCCACATACGACATGACCCATTCCTTATCTTAGCCCGCAGACCAAACACTTTTCACATACATTTTCATGCACATTTCCATTTGCACCTTTCAACCGACTAATAAAAATAAACTTAAATAATATGTAAACAACATGAATAAACGGGTTACACTTGCCTGTTGGCCCGAATGCGGGCCAATTTCAATTCAATTGAAAACTTTACGCCTCACAAATGGAACCCAAAGCTTAACCTGATAAACCTGAGGGTTGATTCGATATTTACACTCGTACATATACATTTCCAGTCCGGGTAGCTAAGTGGGATTAGACATTATTTTCGTTTGCTATTTATAGCGATTGGAAAATAAGTAGTCCCGGACAAGCACAACGGGGATCTCTAGATAACGGAAAAACAAAAGTAAAAATAGAGATTGTTTTGCTAAATTTGTACTGAAAGTATTTAAATAATGCTCGTCAACACAAAATTCTATTTAAATCGAGTGTTTCAAATTTCTTATCTGAACTGTTTCCTGTAAATAGATACAAGTATACATTTTTAAATAAACAGCTAAACTTTTATAGGGGTAAATTAACTGATGAGTGTTAAAAAAAAAAAATAAAAATAAAAAAGATATCGTATCTAGTTGTTGACGGTTGCATATAAATTTCTTGTACCTCAGCATTAAGTTGAAATTTTAACTGGATAAATCTTTACAGTTTGCTATAGTTATTTCTTTTAAATAACAGGAAATGTCAAATATTGCTGTCCTTCAAAGATTGAATATCCATTCATATGGATGTATTAGAAGACAAATCTCTCTTTTTAAATTTCATTGGAAATAGATTTCAAAGATAAACCAAAGATCAAATCCTCGGCCTATTTTATGCTGTCGCTCGTTTTGAAAGGATATGTTAAATATCTACTAATAAAAATATTCATACTAAAGTATTATAGTTATAAAACAAACACAAACGTTAGTATCTAACTAAGTATATCGAAGTTTTATGTTTGTGATGTGTTCAAGGTTTTGTAATATTGTAGTAACTAATAGAGCATGTCATTTAAAATTATTTATGCCTGCTTACTTTATAGTAGTACATCAACTGGTTAAAGAGTATCTCTAAGTCAAGTATTTTCGATTGCTGCCTTCACGCTTGTTACTCAAATGACAAATCATGATATAACGTATGATGTACGAATACTGAACCAAAGTCAATATAAAAATAGCTCAATATATATTAATTTATTCAGCGCCTATACGAAAAACCTTTCATTGAGGTCCACTGAAGAAGCACTTGAAATGAAATTTCGCGAGTCTATCATGGCGGCATTTAAGAATGGAAGAAAAGGATTCGCGTGTGATGATGAGGACGACGAGGCAAGCTAATAACAGGATTAACACAATGGAGGCAAATTGAATTTGATGCCAATACACGCTTAAAGTCACAGTCTAGAGAGCCCTGTTCCGGAATGGGGAAAGGGGCAGGAAGAGCGACAAGAGGGGCGACGTCGTCGATGAGCAAACACAAAGTCCCAAACGTAATTTTCACAAATTCATTGAACTGCGTGAGTGTGAAAAATAACAATTTAGATAAACATTGCGACGGCGACGCGGCGACCTCCATGGGTGTCGTGTTGGAATAGCACCGTGCCACATACACACACACACACGCACACACACACGGCGGGAGTGCCTCAACTGCAATGTAGAGAGAGAGAGAGAGAGACACAGAGTAAAAGAGAGAGAGAGACATAGAGAGGGAGGACGTGGACAAAAACGAGACATGGGCGGCAACGTCGACCGTTGACACAGAAATCATATTAATATAAATTAACGATGTGGAAAATTTAGTTTAGTAGTGAAAATGGCGACCAAGAAGCCACTGTCAAAGTGCAAAAATGCTTGGAGCTTGGAGGAAACATGAAGTCAACTTGTGGCTCACGTCGCCATCTCATCAGTCAAATGCGCCTTGGCGCGCAAATCCCATGGAACACAAAACCAGAATCCAACATTGAGAAATCGTTTTGCTGTTGTTTTGGCCAGCAATTCGGATTCGCTTTTGGCACTCACTGACTTACTGCATCAATCTCCATATCTAACTTCACCTCCATCTCCTGTTGTCCTATTCCTCAATTTTTCAATTAATTAATGCTCACGATGCACTTGGCGCTCAAGTTTTCAGATTCTCTGTATAACATGACATTCATGGCTAATAACTTTCGCATAGACATAATCATAATCCGATTATAAATCCCCTACGTCACAACGTCACATGTGTAGAGGTAAGTGTGTGGCTCTGTATAGCACTCTAGTTGATTGTAAATTGATTAAGCAAACTTTTTACAACTTTCATGGAAAATAATGAGAGTAATCTGGATGTAGTCGAGATAAAAGATGCTTTGTAATTAAGACAAACTCAAAACTTATGTTTATTCAAAGCGTATTCATTTTTAAATATTGCTAGTTTAATATTCGTATGACTTTAAACTATAAACAATAAATTATTTTTTAAGAATGCCAAACTTTATTGCCAATTAATGTGTGGCCTTAAATGAATTCGACTGCATTCAAAAAACCAAACTATATATGAAGAATGATTAAAGCAAATTCCCTTGCAAAATACTAAATAAAACCTATTATGTCTGAAATCATTTACTCCCTTATTTCATAAGGACTCGCTCATTATTGAAGAAAGGGTAGGTTAATTATGCCAGCTTGCTTTAAGTAGGCAACCTATTAAATTGTTTTAACGTAGTAGTTTAGTTTAAGTTGTACAAACTACTTAGCTAAACTGTTAGAAACTAATAGTCACCAGATTCATTTCCTAAAAAAAAAAATATTACAAAAGTATGCGTTCATGCTTAAAACTGCCTTAAATATTTAGAGACAACTCCTATCTAAAACTCGAATCTGAAATCAAATGATTATCTTCAACTACACATAATTTGCTTCATTTAATCAATAATTGTAAGAAGACCAAATATGTATATTGTACATATTTGAATAAATTTAAATCCATTGCAAATTCTTTAAATCAATTGATTTCATACTTTCTGGCTTACTTCCGAATAAAGGAACCCAGTTCCAAGATAACAGGTACTTAAATTATCTAAATTACTTGTGTTCCAATCGATTTCAGCTAAACTTCTCTTAACAGGTATTAAGCAACAATATTGAATGTTTTCTTTACCAGAAGAGAACCATTTGACAATCTTATCAATAAATAGGATATAAACATAATTCTTGATAAGAAAAATATTCTCATCAAGAAGTACATTTCGAAAGATATAAAGTAACAATTTGCTTTTTTTGAAAACCCTTTGAATTTATTACTGATACATTGATAATAAGTATGCTGCATAAAACGTTTATTGTTAATTATATAAAATTAATTGTTTTACAATTGTCAAAAGAACTTGCACAAATGACCAAAAATAATTACAAACAGCAGCCACCACACAGGGTTTTATAATATGGATATACATTAAAAAAAAGGTTTCGTAGTTGTTTTTTATCTATCAAAATCTGGTATCCTTTTGGACCCATTGGCCTGTGCAGCATGGAATGATGTTGGGTTGTCCTAGGCCAACACTGGCAATGGGATTCGAAGTGGCTGTAAGGCGACTTGTCATGAGTGCCAAACTGCTGGCCAGGACAGGCTGCTGTTCGATTGATGTTGAATTGCATTTGTGCAGATTGTGGGGGGAAATTAAGAATATGAATAGTGGGGAGAGGTGTGGGATTTACAACGTGACGATAACGATAACTTTGCAAAAGGCATTAAACTAAGGGTGACATTTTTGAACTTAAGGTGGAAGCAGGCAGCAGTTTCTACTTTTTGCGTCCCTGGTAGAACTCTCGGATGAGTTGACGCAGATATCGTGATTCGTTGCGACGCTCAGCGAGTGTGCGACTCAGTTCCTCATTGGCCTGAATCAACTGTTGTTCCTCGCCAAGCACATGCTCCATTTCAACTTTCTTCTTCTGGCGATATCGCGTGGCCGCATTCTTGTTCTGTTCCTTTTTTCTGATCTTGCGATCTTCAACGCCGCGTCCATAAGTACGGGTGCGCTTTTTTGCACTGCCTGAGCTGCTTGGGGATGCTTCTGTCGACTGCTCCTCCTCGATGGTATGTGTAGGTGAGCTGCTGCTTGCCTCGGGCAGCCATTCCTCATCCACATCCGCAACACTGCCGCCGGTAAAGCTGCTGTCGCTGTTACTGCTGCTGCCCAACGATGACGACGCTTGCGATTCGCAGTCATCATTGTATCGTTGCCAGTTGGTCGGCAACTGCAGCTCCTGAGCACGCATATTGACAATGTCATCGACCAGTTGAGTTTCACGATCGATTTCACTGACTGGTACCCAGTTGTTGGTAAAAGTGTATGCCGGAGCAGCTGCTGCTGGGGATGTAGCTTCCGTGGCAAAGGGTTGCTGCAATATAGATTAAAAGTTTGATATAGGAAAACTATTTCTAAAGGAAACCCTATTGCTTCACTTACCACCTTCTGCTCCTCTTTGACAATTTCATGATGTTGTTGTTGGTAGGCATCAAATTGGGGCGGCGACTGCGGCGGCGTCAGTTGTTGCAATGTAAACGAAGAGTCGCAATGTTGGAAATCAGCGACTGAAGCAGCGACTTGTGCTTTGGTTATGGGTAGTATGACCTGTGACACCACATCAAGGTGCTGTGAAAAGCTTGTTGTCTCATAGTCGATGTAGTTCGGCGCCTTTTGGTCTAGAAGGCACTCTGTAAATAGAAATTAAGATGATTCTGGTTACTTTTTAATTTATAGGTTGAGATTAGGCCTATATCCTAATGATTTCGGTTATTACTTGAGGTTTAAGCTAAGATAAAGGTTGTGTCTAATTCAAATATTTGTTAATAAATCTACATTGTTATCTTAACACTTTCTTTCTTTAATCATCTCAGATAAATCGCTAATCACACTCAGCTCTGAGGGCAGGGGAAAATGTTTTAAAGTAAAAAGAAAATATTTTCAAACTAAAATATTTAAAATAAAGATTTTGCCTTATTCATTAGCTTAACATGAGTTTGACAGATGTAAATACTAGAAATAAATATTGGTGTTGTTATTTGATTTATAATTTCTTTTAATTAATATTTTCTTTATTTTTAAAATGCGTGATTTGAATAAGTATTGTATACTATATCTGTACAGCTTTTGCTTTTAATCATAATTCAAATAAATAATTAACTTAGATAATGAAAGTGGTTTGCATTCTATAGGGCTGAACTCTTATTCCCTCTCGACAATTAATACAGTAATTTATAACTAATAGCATTGAAATGGAATGTATTTGCAATGCATATGCCTGTTATAATCAACTTTTTACATAATTTAATAGAAATTTCCATTTGTTTTCTATACTTTAGCTACATCTGTTGCATGTCTGTACCAACAACAAAAACAAAAACAACGCTGACGACAACAACTACGTCGTAATATTAGAACTGTTGTTGTTCTATATTCTTAATTCAAACTGATTTCCATTGAAGTGAAGGACGCCTGGACCAGAGACCAGAGACCAACAACAGCATAGCAATAGCATATAGCATATAGTAAATATTTGCATATTGATTGTGGCACATTTTCAACTGTGATTGTTTTGTTTCAATTCAATTTATTGATTCTAAACTTTAAGAAAGAGGAGATGACAAATATTGAAATCAGCTGCTGTCATGTGGTCGACTTCATTATTTGGTTGCCTCTTGTCAGTCAATTGAGAGGCGACAAAAAGCGGGCATAAATCGCGTTGTGATTGTCAAAAGGTTATCAGTTTCTCCGGCCAGTTACCAAGTGCAATTTACAGTCTGAGACAAGAGATTAGGGAAAGCAAAAACAACCTTCGTCTGCACACCTGCTAGGTGTGCACCAGTTGGCACATTAATACACCTTGGGCTGGGTCGCATTCCCCTAAGCACTTGGGATTGAGTCTTGCAATTACCATAACACGTTCCATTAGACTTCAAAACACAATGTCGGGGCGCGAAAAATACAAATATACAGAGCAATTGCAACGACATTCAATTGATTTACATAAAAATCTAGTTTTAATTTATAATACATTTCAGTTGCAAGCGTTTCAATTGGTCGCGCCCACAATAACTTACTGAAAGTGTAATGTTAAGGGGAGGTTTAAGGCGAGACAAATGGAAAGTTTCAAGAAACTTAACATTGTTGACAATGAATATTAATCGAAATCAGTTAAGGGCATATTTAGTATTAGAATCGTTGTCAATATCTCTGACCAATTGTTACTTTAAATAGTTGTTCTTTAAGTGATTTGTTGCCAAGCAATGACAAAGTTTAATGACCTTATTGCTTAAATATGCAGTTAACAATACTTGACAATAGTTCCACTAGTAGTCAATTTGTCAAACAACTATATTAACTTTGTCTACACCGAACATAAAGATAATTACTTTATTCAGTTATACTAAGTTTTGAATATCCCGCTTTGTTACTAGTATTTAAAGTTAAAGTTTAATATACAATTGAAACAAGTTTCCTCCCTTCATACTCTAATCTACCGTCAAGATTAACATAATACATTTTTATACGCATCTATGTACATTTAAAAGTTAACAGCCAATTTATTAAGCTGACAAATTAAAAAAAGTACACCCAAACTAATGCTTATTGATCTGTTTAGTAACACTTTACCATGTAGTCAATGTTTGAAAATAAAGGCATCAAGTTGTATTATTTCATTGACATGAAGATAAGAAAGTTTATAGTAATTAAACTATGACATTAAAATCAACTCTGATTACTTTCAATAAATATTTATAATATTAGCTAAACAATTTGAAATGATAAAGAACCAGCAAAATATAAAATAAAAATAAGAAATTTAAAATATTTCATATTAAACGATCCATATACAATTTTTTAAATAATTTCTTTGTTTATCATCTGTGTATTAAAGTAGTTGAGACTGGAGTTCAAGTACTGTCTCTAGTCTGTTCACATGTTGTCCTACATTTTTCTGCAAACTACGCAATTTGCAGCTGCAATTGAAAGTCAGTTCAGCCTGGATGATAGACAAACAGTTCAGAGATTAATGCTAACATAGTTGCTATTGTGAATAACAAATAGAACGTCTGGAAGTAGAGAAGCAATGCCATTTTATTCTACACTATCGTTAAGTATACATACTTTTTAAACAGTAATATATTTATATTTAATGGGGACATGATTAAAAACAACCTTGGCGTATGTATTGAAATGGCCGCACACTACTTTGTAGCAGTTTGCCTAGAAAAGTAGCAAAAATAACAACTGATTTTTAATAGAAATATTCTAAAATGTGTGATTTTCCCTAAAGTCCCCGCAAAATAAAGGGATTTTCCATTACAAATCACTTTATACAATGTAAATGAATTAAAATGCATTTTGTTTTCTAAACTATCTTTAAATCAAATTTATTAGGTCAAGGTCATAGAAAGTTTATTAAAAAATTTGTCAAGCTGTGCTCTATGCTTATCAGTTAGAAACGACAGATTAATTATTAATCTCGTATTGTATTATTTACAGAAATGTGGAAATATTTGGAAAAGGCGCGTCCAATCCACCAGACAAGTCATGCAAATGCATTTTATAAATACTAAACAGAAAGCGAACCAATCGCCGCAAAAGGAAAACAATAAAAAAATAAAAATAAAAAGAGAAGTACAAGGCATGATAAACCCGACCGACCGGAAAGTCATCTTACAAAAAATCGACCAGACTTTGCACAGCTTCAACGAAACTCAAACTAAACAAACAAGAGGAGTTCAGTGAAAGAAAAATACATATGAATGAGAGACAATAAGTGTATCTCAACAGAGATATGTAAGTTCCTATTAGTATCATTAACTATGTATTTGGTATATAGAAATGTGTAATTATCTACTAATATATAAGAATCCTGAGTTTATGTATTTTAGCAACATTAAATAAAAACCTTTCTATAGAAAGATTTATTTTTTTTTTGATTACTATGCTAAATGGAACTTATACAAAAATCTTATTTTAAACAAATTCTTTCGATATTTTGTATATAATTACCCTCTTTCCATTTCAGTATTTAGAATTTATTGATAATAGTAAAACGTGTCGACTTAATTTATAAATATTTATATAATTTCTTATTCAAAACGAACTTAACTTATTAAAGATGCACCTTTGTGATCTATTTTTAAAAATACAATATAATCGTGTCTCTTAATACATTAAAAAGTGATCTCATTCTGACCCACATCAACTTATAAAATAGACTTTCTTTTTGATTTCAGTAAATATACTAACCATAGGCTTGTTGCATAAATATGTAACTGCTCATAATTGCGGCAGCAGCGACTCAGATTCAGAAAGATCTTATCAAATTTCAATGAAATAAATGGAAAATCAAGTGGCAGTAATGTGAAAGGGATTGAAAAATTAGCCCTACAAATTAAGTGTAAATAAACGCTGAACGCGTGAAAAGAAAACTAAACATAAAACGTGAAAAATGTAACTAAAAATTTTAAAACTAATTGTTTAAATTGCTAAATTAACGAGATGCGCTTTTAAAGATATGTTTGTATATTTAAGAATTATTTGCAACAGAAAGAGAACACAACAGGTGTGTGAGGTTTTAACCTGTTGAATAAAAATCACAGCGAATTTTGAACGGGTATCAAAAAAATTGGCACGGCCAAAGCGTGTGCCAAGTTAATAACAAAACAATAAGGGAAAGGCACAGACAAAGACTTGTTAAATGTGCTTTAATGTGCTGTATTTTGAAGGGGAGATTCTGGAAATTGAATGTATGTCTATGTTTCTGATCAACTGCTGCCGCAAATACTTGGAGGGCGTGGTTAGCAGAGGCAGCTGCAATTAACGGGGCAATTAAAGCCGTTTAGCGTCGCTTCACCAACTTTTGCGAATTGATCACAATTTCACGGTTCCACATGTAACGGTATCCACAGTGTGGTATCATGCTCACAAAGTCCTGCGCGCTTATAATCGAATTCTGGCCGAAATCTTGAAACCTTTGCTCCAGTTTAGATACAGATTATAAGCAGAGACAGGACAATAGATATGGGTTGATATAGATACGAGTGAGATGGCGTGTTGATTCCGTTGATCAGCTACATATAGTTAGGTATCGATAAACTCCTTAAACGCACGCGTTTTGTTTTGTTTGGCGCCGTTGCGAATTGTAATTTGGAGACCGGAACACAGTTTGACAATCACTGCACAATCACAGTACGACAATCAATTGTCTTGCCTTGATTCTGATATCTCTCTCTCTATTAAATACCAATTTAATTCAATTCGATTCAATTATTTTCCGTTTTTAACGTTTTTTGCGCGTTTCAAAACGCCAAGACGTGGGTCTTGCTTGTTTTCGTTGTTTTTTTCTTCTTTTATTTGTTATTTGTGTTTGTTTTTTTTCACTAAAGGCAGTTTCTTTGTTTTCCAGTTTTTGCTGTTGTAGTTGTTGTTGTTTTTATTATGGGCACATTGAAACCCGAAACCGAGTTTTTAGCCGAGCGCACGCGTCAGAGTAACAAATTGTACTGAGCATTGTTCGCAGAGCGCACACGGTTTTTGCTCTGGTCAAGTCAACAAAATGCACACAAAAAGAGAGCAAATACGAGGGAGAGCATGTGAGAGATAACAAGCCCTGCAATAAGATCAGTCTCTGGCACTGTTGTCTCTCCAATACAAGACGGTATCAGCAATCGATCGCAAAACCCGAAGATGAAAACGAAGCCGAATCCGACTGCGAAGCTCATAAGCCAACGGACTTGGCACAGTGGACAACAGACAATTGATACCATTAACAATTGTATAGGCAATTATTTATAAAATATACCAAATAAATAAACAAGAGTGAAAGCTCTTTTATGAATGCAACGAATATACTTTTTCCCATGACATCCAAAATATTTGTTTATGTAATAATATTTGTAGTGCAATCATATTTGATCTAGTTAAATTTATGATAAAGTAAAATAGTTTAAAAGGAAAGTAATTAAATCAATTCAATATTGTAATTGTAATACAGCTACCAAAAAATGTGTTACGATTTTATAACAAAAGCAAAAAAATATTTAACTAAATAACACAAATTGCAAATATGTGTATATGTTATATGTCACGTTTCAAATTGTTGTTAAACTTTAATTTTATAAATTAAAAATCCCAATTAATAAATTAATTCGAAAGAATGTGAGTTAAAGTATATCTTGTTCCACTGTTCATTGATTGCTGAACATTGCTTTAATCTACATTATTGAATTTTACTTAACTAAACATTATCAATACACTTTTAACAAATATATTGTGAAAAGTAACCCAACAGCTCTTCGAACATTATTCCCAACGTCTAACCTCCCAAAATGTTGATAGACATTTAAATTATTATTGATAATAAATATTAATTGTTGAAAGATGTGGGACCTCAACGGAAAAAACACGATAACGTTCATTGATCTTGACTTCCCCCGAATGTAATTAAAAAATATAGAACTTTCCTGTCGTTAATAGCGAATAAATTGAAAAAGTATAGTATTATTAATAATAAACAAAATTAATTTATAATCATATAATATGCACTTCATAATAAAAGTCAGCTGCCGAGTTCAATGACAGCGCCCTATATAAAGCTCGAATCTCTCACTCTCTTCGGAGATGAAAGCTGCCTACACACTCACTATATATTATATATACTTGTCGTAAAGAGCCTGTAATGATGGTAAACCAAGCCTTAAAAAAAGGCAGACAGCTCGAAATTGTGAATGCGAAAATAGGGGGCACGTCCCAAAAGAAAAAGTTAAAGTTAATTTTAAAACAAAGTTATTGAAAACTGTCATTTCCTGCCGATTTTAATTGGATCCCAAAAATATTTAATTGCTGTCCGACAAAATAAATACAAATTTCCATATGCAGATTAAAATGGTTCAATGATCTGACCAAACGATAAGTTCGCATAGCCAAGGTATACTTTAGATTCTGGTTTACTTAATCAAGCAACGACCTGACCTTCAACTAAACTGCTCGAAATATGAATTATTCGAGTTCTTAACAAACTTGAAGTGAGAGAAGCTAACAGCTCAAGAGAACTTTTATGAAAAATGTGTTTGGAGAGCTTTAAATACGTGATCAAATAGCATAACAAAAATTTCAAAATTTTGTAACCAGAGAGTAGCACAAATAATAACTTGTCATTTTTATGGCCAGCTCTAAAATAGTCAGCATTATGTAGCTCGTTGCGGACCACGTTTATAAGCCATAATTACGTTGCAGACAATGTGAAAAAAGCAGACCATATAACATACAAAAATAAAAACAAACAAACTTGTTTTCAAACTGCACTCTGACACTCACCTGCCCAATAATTTCAACCTGCCAACCGTTCACGAAATTGATAACTAATCAGTTAAGAGAGCAGATAAGCAACAGTCTCGACAAATGATTTAAATTTTTGTGAAATTTTTTATGCAAATAAAATTTATATTTCTTACAAGTCATATAACAGCCCTCGATAAATACATTCCATTTAAACTTTTTTAAAAAATATATTAAATTTTAGAATTCCTAAATACATTTCATAAAGGTTATGTCTGTTGCCATGTATTATAGAATATATTAAAAAATAAACCTAAACAGGTTTTGCACATATCTTCAAAATGATTCAATAAACAAGCTAAAGCTGCTCAACAAGATCATTTAAAATTGTTTGTCTACGTTTTTCAGACGATCAACGTTCAACTGAATTTTTGAATATTTTGAATTGATCTTGAAATATAACATATTCAGATTTTTTTCGACAATGACTTTATGGAGATTTTATATATTTCTATAAGTAACATCTATTTAACAAGTTTTCTGTAAATTTTGTTACATATAAGTAACTAAACTGACACTGAAGTTATTTTTAGCTGTCCAATAACCTCTTGATATAATAATATATGTAGGAGATAATCTTTAGTTTCCGATTTAAGAGACAAATTATCAAAATTAAAAGTAAGGCACATAGCGTTTTGTCCCTGCTAATTCAATTAATTTGCTTTTACAATCAAGAATCTCTTAACATTGCCAGTGCTCTTATTGTTCTGTTGTCATACATGACTAAAGCAAATAATATTATTTAAATTTTCCCTGCTCTGACTACAAAGTCATATTGTAATTTAGGATTCAATTTAATTATTTAATGGAACTTGCCTTCGTCCTTCAGATCCAGAAACTCCACAACCAAATCCTCACTGCAGAGCATCTCCATTGAGACAGCCTCCTGCAGACTGTCCGCTCCATCGTCGCTCATAAGTGTAATACCTGAAGAAAATAGTAACATTTAGATGATGGACACAAGATTGTAAGACAAACTGACCATTTGCAAAGTTATCGTCGTATAGAAAAGCTACTGTCGGCTCATCAAGCGCAAAGAGCTCGCTGACCACAGCAGATGGTGGCGAAGCCGGCTCCAGCTTGAGATCCCAGTATAGTTCCTTGGGTAATTCCAAACTTTCCATTGTCAATGTTGTATGTAAATTGATCAAAATCAGATGAGTCTAAACTTGATGTGCAATATATTGAATCCGGTCCGAAGAATGTGATGAACGTTGGTTGTTCTTGCTGTGTATGTTGTTGTGAGGATGCCATGGTGGCACTATAATAAATAAAGAAAAACACATGTATTATAGATTTTTGTAAAAAAAACAAATATGTATTATAGATTTGTATGTTGAATCTTCTAGAGCTATATATTATTTTAAACCCATTCAAAGACCTGTAAAACTTTCGACCGATGACAACTAAGTGATATGTATAGTCAACTTTATAATTTAGGGCAGTTTTCTCATCTTGCCGATAAGGTTTTACATGCATTCATATGACATCTATATATTTGTATACATATGTATGTATGTACATAAATATAGCATTTCAATTTCAACCACATATGGTCAGGCTTTATGAAACTTTACCAAAACGCATACTGTAAGTTAAGTTGGGATATCTTAAAAAAAGAATATCTTGGACTGATCGTTCCTATGACAGCTATTTGATATATTGATTCCTGATCCAGAATGTACATATAGTTTATGGGGTCCGTAACGACCCCTTTAATGCGTTATACAGTTCGTGACACAATTATATTACCCGCTGCAAAGTTATTAAAACACACAAGCATACAAAAAATAGTGCCAGTAGCGATGATTACACGGCACTATTTAGCTAACCTGTAGTGTAACTAGATGAGGTGTAAATAATTAATAATTTTACAGTTCATTCGTCAACTGCAGTCCGACGTTAACAAATCAAATTGTCTGTCTGTGACGTAAACTGCTGATTAGAATTCAAACTAATCCTCGTTTAAATTATAGCTATTACAATTTTGTGATTTACTTTGCACATAAAAATGTGTGTTATTAACGGACATGTGGGTTTGTTTATGCATATAAACGATCCCCTCACTTGCTCAGAATGCAAGAGCCAAAGAGAGAGACAGAGAAAGAGATGATTCACTTTCCGTTGCACGTGTTGCTTCGTGTGGCAAGCACAAACAAATTTTTGCCCAAAAGGTTACTCAATTTGCTTTACGATTGCATCAGCCAATTCAGCTTCTCCAGCTGATTGTTTGGTGGTTGTTGCATGCCCCAAACAGTTGCCAATGCTTCTGCCACGTTACCATGAATTGACCATACAAGTAACAACAACACACACATGGCAACAGATCACAAATATGCAACGCGTTTGCCAGTGCCTGTGTGTGCGAATGCGCCATTGCGAAACTCATACATACATATAATACACTTGTGCTGCACTCAATTTATGTAAATAAACAATACTTACAATTTTTTTTTAAACATTTTGATAACTTTTGTGTGTTGGGGCACTGGTAGTGCTTTTTGCTTTGCTTGCGCGCAAACTATAGAGCCATTTTTATGTCCATATAAATGCAAAAAACTTTAGTGAAAATAATTGAACCTTTTTGCGTTTCATTTGGGACGATACTAAAGTTGTGTGCTGGTTGCCAGACTTCACAAAATAAAAAAATCTAGTTTTTAAAGTAAACAGTATGATAGTAATAGCGCTAGCAAACAAGAGATGGCGCTATTACAGTTCTGTAAAGTGGCAGCATTGGTTCTTAGCGCCACCTCTTGTCTGTTTTGCGAAACATAAATCCGCCACCTATGATTTACTTTTAGGAATAAGGCGTGTAAAATTATCGAACAAATTCAGAAAATAAAAAAGGTCCATCCATTAATTAAATTGCCATCATGCACATTTTTAAGTCGATTTTCAGATCGCCTACTTTTGTGTGAAATCCACTCAATAGTGGAAACTAAGGCTGCTACGCTTTAGAACAGTGGTGGCGTCATCTTTTGTTTTGTTAGCGCTGCCAGCTGTCAGGTGGTTTACTTTTAAAACTAGATTATTTTAAAGTCTGGCAATCCTCTCAACCCAACACTAATAATAATTAATATGAGTGCTTAACTACATTTAATCTGCGTGAAAACGTACGCTTGCGCGTAAATATAGTGTATATGACGGGCGTGTGCTAAACGACGAAATACAGACGTGCCCCCTAATCGGCCAATGTGCGTGTATGTGTGTGAAAGATGTGTGTAAAAGCAGAGGTCAAAAGTGCACGCAGGCCAAAGAAGACCAATCCTAATGGTCAACAAATGCAACATATGACGTAAAATAGGCAATTCGCGCTATAATAACGTTGTGCTTTCCTAGAAATTGTAATCGAATCGGCATAACAGTAATCACAACTCTGGCATTTGTTTTTGTTATGCATTGAGTACGTAAATACACTTTCATATACATATGTATGTATTTAATATATATGTAAATATTATATGCAGGCGCAGACAACGCTGACGCCGTTGTTGTTGTTTTTGCTTCTTTGACACCCTGCCAGGGTGACCATTGCTAGCGCCAGAAAATTCCTATGCTGATAAGAGCGAGAGAGCGCGGGAAAGAGAGTAACAGATACGGGTGAAGCTTAAGCGTGAGCGTAAGCGAGAGCGAGAGAGAGACGTGCTACCGTCAGCTGTTTTATGTTTTGATTTGCAGGGAAATAATAATCGCAATCACACACAGGTTTTTAGCTTTGTTCTTGACGAGCTCTGATCAGTACCGTTTGTGAAATTGAAAAGTCATCAACGGGTACCGCGTTCAATTCAATCGCCGAAAGCTTTTGACTTTTTGTATTATCAGCACAAACTGACTGACGTCTCAACTTGAATAGTTGCGCTTTCATATAAATGTGTGTGTGTGTGCTTGTAATTAATTGTGATTATTGCGCTTTTGTGACGCATTTAACGGCAAACGCGTAAAAAGCGGGGCGTGTTTGTCATTAGGAAAAAGAAGAAGAGCAACAACAACAAAGCGACAAGTGCTCAAAAAAAAAAATTAAATAATGTTGCGATTTGAAAACCGTTAATTAATAAATATCAACAAAATAGTAGAGTCTTCAAACGTACAGATGTACATAAATAAAAGTGCAAATTGCTGATAGCAACACAATAAAAAAAGAAACGAAATTAAATTATACAGAATTGACATGAATAAAAAATAAAAAAAGTGTTAATTAGTTGGATAATCTTTAAAATAAGAGAGAACCATATATCTTTTATGCAAAGTGTTGAGTTCTGAAAATAATAATTCAGAGAATAATGGTTAAAAGCAATAACACGAGTGGAAAACATTAAGCGCAAAATCTGCAGCAGCACCTGGTAATATTACAAAACCAACAACAACAATTAGAATTATAATAATAGTGAAAAATGATGTTGAACAAATACGAAAGCTACCAACGCACAAACAACATGTTCCCACATCACCATCAGCAACAACAGCAGCAGCAACAGCAGCAGCAACAGCAGCAGCAACAGCTCCAGCATCAACTCTCTCTATCGCACTCACACACGAACCCACAGCAGCAGCTACAGTCTCTGCCTCATCCCCTCTCTCAGCTGCAATATGCCGGCAGCACTGACGCTGGCAGTACTACGGCAGAATTGGCAGCAGCAGAGATGCTGGCAGCATCGAAGGCGGAACGGGAATCGATACATTCGGGCCAGTTTATGGTATCGCACTTTGAGGCCGAGGAAGCCCAAGATGATCTCGAGGATGATGGTGAGGTGAAGATGCTCGATCCGGAAGATCCGAGTCTAGATAAAGCCGGTGAGGAGACAAACACCTGTCGCGATGTTCAGCTGTATGTGCCACAAACCGTGGTGCACTTTCCACGCATGGATTTGGATCGTGAATGTGATGAGAATAGCATGGGTATGATTACCTCCCATCTGGAGATCGAGACATCTTTGACCAAGCTTTTCAAATGCATGAATCTGGCCTATAGGTGAGTTACGATCACGGTTACCCCACAAATTGTTCACGCTCCCCGCGCGTGATATCAATCTCGGTCTGTCTTTGGTTCTGGAAGCGGGGACTGGCCGAAAAGACATGTCCGCATAATCGGGGGCACATGTTAATGACGCCGACAGCGACGCCAACGTCGCTGCTCGGGTTACCTGAGCGAAGAACTTCGTTTTAATCGCTCACTCGCTCTTTCGTCTTTGTTTTCCTCTGTGTTCTTCGTGTCCCATTTCTGCAGACGTTTGCAAATGCATTCAGTCAAAATAATATTCCTATATGCATTATAAATCATACTCAGAGTCGTACTTATAATTACTTACAACTACACTTGCATACCCTGTTTTAATTGTAATCTTTAAAAGGGAATTAGTAAAACAGTTTAAAAAGTCCAAAATAAACAAATCAGTGAAATTGGTTTGGAAGTATCTTAAAAAATAACAATGCTTTTCATACTAAGCGATAGTGTCTTACACACTTATGCACATACATATATAAATAGGTGCATATTTATAATAAACGTGTCCTTAAAGTATTATATTCTTAGCTATATACATATTATAGGGCTTTAATAAATATATAATTTTAGAAGTAACGGAGAGAAGTCATACATTTAAACATTAAGTAAGGAGCCTGTTTTCTATTCCTTTCTGAAAAATATATTTTGGGAAATTTCTTTGAAAATGTACATATAGTTTAATCAATAGTCACTATTTTCAAAATTATGGATATTATGTGTATTATATTATATTTACACTAACTAAAATTTTTGGACACTTACATATATTCTCGATCGCTATCTATATTAGTAATAGCTTGTATGAAATAGTGAATAGGGTCAATGATAATGTAGCTGTTAGAATATAAAGACTCTACAAACATATATTTTAGACTCTAGATTATAATCTACAGTATTAGGGGATGGAATAAAAAAGCATATTGGAATTTATAGTATAGTTTAAATAAACATACATATGTATGTATGTATGTGTAATTATTCTATAGATAATTACATACATATAGAGTAGGTCTGCCCTTTCTTACTAAATAATGAATTAATTCTGATATTGATTTTCTAAATACACCTATGCGTAAATATTTTCATGATCCTCATATATATTTCAGTTGAATACAAACCTATATATCATATTCTTACAACTTGATCTATAACACGCGCCAACACGTTTGTTTACAAAGTTCTGGAAAAATGTATAAAATGCATTTAAAAAGTTTATTACAAATCAACAGAGAGCTTTACACAAATCTAGCATAAATTATTTTGAAATCAATTTCTTTTGAGAGAGAAAATGTTTGGTGGTGTATGTAAACTACGTAGTTAGTGACAGAAACAAGCTTAAATTGATTGATAAACTAGACATACCCTCTGAGAGAGCATCACAGTTTTTGTATAAATACTTATTTATATATTCTTTGTACATGTTCTTATGTACAAGCTTAAAAGTATATATATGTATGTACATGTGTACGTCTGGAAAATTGGACTTTAGCCGCGTCTCTAATTCGCATTGGGCACGTACACAGGTTTTGTTTGTTTGGCCCCCTATCACTACGATAGAGCTAAGAGTTTTGGGTTCATTCAGGCTTTTAGTCATCGAAGATCGTATGTTGCACGAATTATTATTATTATTATTTATCCGATTTTTAAAATTAAACCTAAGTTATACTCATGAATTAAACAGTCTTTTTAAAACATTCCATAAGTAGTATGGTGTTTATAGAAAATAGTGCATAAAACCATTGTCAAAGTTGAAAAATGTTGAAAAAGTGAAAAGCAAATGCGTTTGGGAGGCAATTACGCATAGATGTCTCAAGTTTGGTCAAACAATATATACACAAATCGAAAGGTCCATTCATCTTCTTTCTAAGTCGGCTAAGAAGTTTATTATTGGTATAAAATTTACGTAAGCTACAAGCTCTTAAGTACCCATACATAGCAAAACCCGGTTTAATTAGCGGTAAATGCAGATTTTGGGGATGTTCCCAAATATTCCAAGTATGCAGTATTAGCTATACTCGATAAGCCCTACCAGAAAATCACTATCATTTCCCAGGGTTTTTTTGACTGTAACACTGTGTAATTAATGATGTTAAGTTTTCAAGTTTCTATCTTTCAATGTGCAGATTTCTTTTTACAATTATTGAAATCTACCTACAAATAAACAAATCTAATGATTTACTATATCTGTTGGTATACGATAAAAACATGTCCCACTACATATTTAAGATTGAATGCTAAAGTAATTAACAGTATCAGAGTAATTAACGTGCGTTTAACACTAGCATTGCTCTCATTCATTTCGAAAACATGTATTCAAATAGTAAAAGCAACCAGTTTTTAACTCCAACAGCTGATTGTACATTCTGGAGAGAGAAAAGTCTCTATATATTTAAAAGACAGGAACTTGAAATATATAGACTTTCATTCCAACCGAAGAGAGTAGTATTCTTGGTTGAAAGAAAACTTGTTTTGGTAAAAGAGACATAGACTAAACGTCGCTCATCACGATGACGTAGCGTATTAGCATTTTAGTGTATTTCCCTTCTCCAGCGAGAGTCAGAGAAAAAAAACTGGAATTCTCGCAAATATTCTAAAAATGTAGGAAGCAAATTGCAATGAGAACATAAACAGTTTCGTTTTGTAAACTAGAGAGGGAATATAACACGATTGTAGCCAATTGTAAATGACTTCGATTCAAGTAGTTTGTTATGCAATAGTTTCTGTTTTGAGGGCGTGTATCGAGTAGATCAACAATAAATGCACCTGTGTTAAATATTTGTTTAGAACTTACGAATGAATCATCGTCATTCAGCGATAACAATAACAACAATAACAAAATTAACAACAACAGATCATGTATCGCCTACGTATTGATTAGTTAAGTTATTGTTTACAACGTTTGTGCATTGATATCGATACGTATTTGTTATTAAGAGTAATTGATTTGGGTTCCTCTCATAGTAAAACCTCAAATGCATTTACCCCATGTCAAGCCCTGGATATCAGTTTTGATAGCAAAATCAGATTTACGAGTGTGTTTCCCCATTTTTTCTCTCTAATCAATCGTCACATCGATAGCTGCGCAACTCAAACATAATAAAACAAGCAAAAAAAAAAATAAATAAATAAATAAATATTCCGATTTTGTTTTGAGATTGTCGCCCAGGCGGGTTATGGGGCAAGCTAAAAATAGCACACAATCTGTCCATTTCTATACTTTATATTATTTATAGACAAGCATATCTTACCTTATTATTGAGAATTACGCATATTAGCGTAAACTTTTTAATGACGATATTTTTTTTGTGTTCTTTGACCTTTACATCAAGTGTTTAATTTTTATTTTTTTGTAAATTATTTTCCCTTTCAGTCAAAAACTTACCTCCCCAAAGTGGAACCATTTCAAGGGTGTGCGTTTGCGTTGGAAGGACAAAATTCGCCTCAACAATGTCATCTGGCGCTGCTGGCATATGCAATGTGAGTACAAATATTCCACTTCTTACCATTACTTCTTAAAATATACCCACTCATGCATTTAATAGATATACCATATATCATGTCAGAGATCCGAATTTTTATTCTGCTTTATCAACGGTCTTTATATTTTCGTACATCACATTTTTATAGAGAAAAATATTAAGATGGCGCTGACCAAGTTTTTACTTAGTTAGATGATACTACCAGTATATCAGAGATACAATTTCCTTGTTTATACTCTTGTAATCGCATTTATTACATCCTAAAAATATATTTTTTTGCAATATTAGAAAGGCGTTTTAAGGTTTTTTGGAATTAAAAATGTTGTAAAGAGAAAATACTTAATGATGCAAGTAAATTTTGACATTAAAAGAAACAACTGGTGTACATTTTCAACTTAAGTAAATTTTAGAAAAGGCATAGTTTGAAATTGGCAATTATCTTCTGTATCTTCTTAATCACACTTATTATTTAATCATACAATTATTTAAGGTATTTCGATAGGTTATCATAAAAATATCTAGACATTTTGACGTTGTTGTTCCGTATATTCTCCCATCAGCTGGCTTGAAAAGATATGTGTATATTTATAATTTGTGTTGTTCTATTTTTAATAAACGCATTCAAATAGTAAATTACATTAAATTGGGCGTGACATAATTATATTTGGGGAATTTGGAATTACAAAATAACACTGCATAAATCAACTGACAAAAGGAGCAAATAAAGTTTGCAATAGATGAAAGATAAAACAAATTTTTCGCAATTTTCAATTCTGAATCATTAAAAAAGTAACACAAAATCTAGTTTACGTTAAGATAAAGCTATCCAAATTATTTCAACAAATTTTGTTAATGTTATTGTTAAACAGAAAAGTAATGAGAACATCCCTTAGTTTGGTCGCCATTTAGAAATTTCAAAATTATTTTGAAGTGGAGCTGAAATCTGGTGGCCCGACACTTGGATTATGACATACAAATTGAAATCATACATTTGGAACTATTTTTAACTTTATTACTTGTAAAACCCAAATTCTAAGATTGCTAATTTTTAATTGGAGATTAACAGATCTTTACACCTTCCACTGCGTGGCACGTGTGAATAAAACTGCGAGGGTCGTTGATAAAGTACCCCAAATATTTTTACAAAAGATTGCCAAATGAATTACTTAGTGTTAGGTCTCAACCCTCAAAATAGGTGCGACGTCTGGCAAAGTAAACAATTAAATAAAGCTAAGCGAGAGCTTTTAAAGCACAAGCGAGATCATAATCGCAAAAACGCTCTGCATAGTATAGTTGTTGGTAGAGATGAGTCTCATTTGTTGGTAATTTGTCAACTGGTTTTCGTTTTGTGGTTTCTCTCTCAGCTTAGGAAAAGAGAGGTATTCGTAGTCGAGTCGTTGTCATGGGTCTGGTCTCCTCACACACTTGCTACGCACTTTTCCTACTCAGCTGATGTTGCTGCTCTTTCTTATCAGCGTCGATGGCCTTATCAATATGATGCCTGTCTGGCGTCTTGATCGTTTCCCGTTTGCTTTCTGTCACTTTGTTGAATTCGATTTAAATATTTTTTTTGACACATTAAATTTATATTATTAAATAGTAAAATCGTGTCTAGTTGTATACAAAGCTTAAAGCTCTCGACGTAGGTTTTGAATGAGTGATATGTGGCAACATTGGCTTTTATTAAATATTTCGTCTATTTATTGATTAACAACATTTACCAAACCTGAAAAGTCTTATGTTTAATCAATTTTAACTTTAAACCAAACACAGACAAAATGCATTTTAGATTAATTTTAGAGTCTATTTGAGTTTTATTTTAAAAATTTTCCATCTGTTACATGATTTGTGCGAGAGAGATAGTTGCAGAGACATTACAAGCCCGTAGTCTTGATTATCTCTATGAAAATGACGACAACTGCGACAAAGGCAAACGGAAAATTTTAGGTCTATTTATAAAGTATCGTACTTATAAATCTACAACTCCTTGTCTCACATCTTAGTATATAATACTAGACTAAGTACGTATATCCAGATATATGCTAAATGTTTATCACTCTAGAATCTAGAGTCTAGATAACCCACAAAATCAGGGGTATTGCCTCAGAGTGTTGGTCTAAAAAGCAAACTACGATTTGGCATCCCATTCTTATAAAGGGACCCTACAGATTAGACCATATACTATAGACGTTAAAATAAATAGAAAAGACTAGATTTCTTACATCTTATGGAAGAATAATCTTATATGGCATCATATATGAATTGTATTTCTTTTTCACCCTGCCTCAATACACTTTTTATCTTATTGTGTAGAAATACTCTAAACCATAATATACTACATATTAAATTAGTTTATATCTTTTGTATGAGTTGTGAAATTGTTTGTGAAACGTCACTCGACTATTTGGCAACTTATTCTATACCACTGATAGATCATATACTAAAGCAATAAAATTATTTGCAATTGAATGTATCTTTCGAATGTATTTCAATGGTTTACTTTTTATAAAGATACCCTACAACAGATTGATCACATGGTAATGCGTTAACGTTTATAGAAAAGACCAGACTTTATATAGGTAACAAATAGTTTATGGTATCATATAGAAAGAGTATTTGTGTTTCACCGTGCCTTAATACACTTTATATCTTATTGTTTGGACGTACTCTAAAACAATCGTAATCGTAATCGTTGATATCTTTCTGACGACTTGTGAAATTATTCGTTAAACGTCACTAGCAGGAAAAAAAGTATGAGTACCCGAACGGAACGAGTGCGATTCAAACACGTGTGGGTCGTTGTCATTGTCATTGCTCCATCGTAAGCATCTCTTTCTTTAGAGTTATCTATCTCTATAATGGCGCTATCGCTAGGCAAAATCTTATCTGTGTTTTTGTATATATTTTTGTTTTTGGCGCGTATCATTTGGCTAACCTGTTAAATGTGTGTTTTTCTCTCTCTTTGCAGTTATTCAAAAGCGCAGAACACCGGTGTGTCAATTCGCATCGCCGCTGGACGTTGACATACATAGTAATCCGCAAGTAAGTAGTAACAGCTGGCAGTTGTCAGGTGAACGTAGTTTAGTGCTTGAAATGTGCGCGGTAAGATACAATATCTTCAAAAAATAAATATAAAACTGAATCATAAACAACCGATATGTTTCTTAGTGTGATCAAGTGTTCTTTTGGCTGGTGTCAAACTTAAACAAAAATATAAATCCTTTGCAAAAAAGGTTCTCTATACTTGGGAAAGATTATCCTTAATCCTAATTTGAATTTACAACTGAATGGATACCCAACTGATAATATTTAAATTTAAATCACTAATGTTCTGTCAGAGAAACTCAAATTTTAAAGTGTAGTTTCGCTTAATAAATAGCTGAGGCCAAGATGTTCTTTTTATTTGAAAAGTATGTAGTTGTTCAAATACGATAACAATTTATACAGAGGACTCTTTCAATAGAGTGATTTGTATATATTCATATTTATATCTTAATATTCGGTTCTTCGAATTTTCATTCTCTGAAAATGTAGTCAACCAATTCCTTTTATGACTTATATCTAGTCAAACATTAATGTGAAATAAATTCACCGATTAATTTCATCTGACGACTACTATAATTGTTTATCTAATGATTTGATCCACACTTGTACATCCTCATCGGCTTTTCAATTTTTGACAGTTGAAAGTCAAACACTTATATGTTAGGCTAATCAATAAATAGCACTAATGTTTTGGCGGTAATTAACGCTATTGTAAAGTAATCGAATATTCACCCCACATGGATCTGCAACGACTTCCTCTGTAGTGAACCGATAGTGAACCGAAATTCTCAATCGAAATCATTCGGTGAACGCGTGATCAATCGTCGCACGCCATCAACTCAGCAGAGAGATAGGAAAAGTAGCCCCCATTTCTATAGGGGCTCTCCTTTGCTCCAAGTTGCAGCACGTGATAAGAACGACCGTTTATATTTGGCTATCGATCACCTATAGTCGCTTTTATTAATAGAACGAGATTAATGGCTTGTCCGAAATCAAATTCTCATTCCTACATCTACACAGAGTAAGATTCTGAGACCTTAACAATTGAATATACTTCAACGTATAATATAATTTATATAATATCGTAAACTATACTCAGATGAATACCCATATATTAGGTAAACGAGTATCTATATATAAGACTAGATGTCACACGATCTGTAATCAAACACGTGAATAATATGTGATCAGTTTTTAAGAGGAAATTATGTATAGAGAACCTCTAATTTGCTTATTAGGCTGTTTTAGACCATAATGTAAGTGGAAACTGTTGTAATATTTAGTTTGTCAACTAGCTACAAATTCTTCGGCTTTTTGATTGTCCTATTCGGGATAATAATATACAGGTATTGCAAAAAATTAAAATAATCCAAATTGTGGCAAACTCTCTGGAAAAGAAAACAATTTTTATTTATGCAGATTGATAAATCAACTGTAGATAAGTTTCTCTTAAACGTTAAAGTCCCTTGTTGATTAACACATTCTCAACTCCGTTAAACGAATAATAACGAGCATATTATGCATTAAACAGCCGCAAACATCACCTACACCTCTTACAATATCTGCTAATTAACTTATCGCAACAACAGCAGAACAGGTCTAGATCGTCTCCCAGCCTCTGTATAGTAGAATTGTGGATTGTGGGGGCACAACTTCTATGCCACACCCATATTATAGTTTATTTACTGAACAATCATCAGTCAGAGAGATCCCAAAGTCAGACACCCAGATTGTACAGTACTCAAGTAGAGAGGCTTATCTTATTGTTAGCTTTTAGGTCTACGTCTGGGTCTGTAAAAAGAACTATGTACCCAGTAAAAAAAAGTTCTAGATTAATCTTATCGTAGCCTAACATTTGTTTTCATTTGCCCTGTATGTGAATTATTTTTGCAGTTCTAAAATTTCATAAATTTTGATTACCGTAAGGCTGAGCTATTGACTTTGCTTTGTTCTGGGATATTAAATCTGTTGTCAAATTCTTGACAAAGTAAAAAACAGGATAGCAAAAAATGTGTAAGATATGGATATACCAGAGGGTGTTAGGGTTGATATACCTCTATATTACATTGTAAATAAAAACATTTTATTATATTTCGCTTTACTTATAAATCACTTCTTTTTTCCTACAGACTGTTGTGCTAGAAGGAAAATACTGGAAACGTCATGCTGCTGTCATCAAAGCCGAATACAGAAAATGGCGCAAAAATTATAAATCAAAAGCAACTGGTTGCTTAACTTATGATTCGGTAAGTCAATCTCATTTAATTCTCATCAACATTAAGTTGTAATTGCAACGATTTGGTAGAATTTTCCATTTCCTTGAATTGCACCAATATAACCATATACGTGAAGATGGCTGTAAATAGCTGTAGAATGGAATATTCTCATAAAATTATATACAAAATAGAATAGTTCAATATGTAGTATATGTACTTACCTTGAAAAGGGTGCTTTTATCCAGTGCGAAAAATCCATAGGCTGTCAGTATGGGCTGCTGACGTAGATTTTTCAACAGAAACTTTTCGACCTATCAATTAAACCTGATCAATTTTAAAAACGTTTAGCGTTTAATAATCTCAACTTACCATTTTATCTAAGCCAGAACCTGTGCGAGGTATTTTTGCAAGAATCTTGGCAGTTTTATTCGCCTGCAATAAATAAAAATGTATTGTGATTGATATGGAAGATTTATTAATAAGTTCATTTATATTCTTATGAATATATATATTGATTGTGGTGTACCAAGTTGTATGTTCTTAGTTATTTTAACTCCCAAGATCAAAGTGAACTCAAAAACTGTTTCTAGAGTTGTTACTTTTAATTATTCGATAGTTATAGCGCGTCGTGGTGAATAACTTGTTTCTCACCTCGACTGTTATGACGTTAGAGGTCATCAACAACGTCATCATTGACAACCATGGAATGTTCCATAATCCAGCGGTAAAGCTAACAATCGCATATTGATAAAACCCAACCAATTTCCCCTCCATTGCGGTGCTCAGCAGAAAGAGGGGTCCAGTAGGAGCCATAAACAAAATAAGTGGTATAATTGGTAGCATAAGCAGTCCAAAGCAATTGTTAAGTTCGCCAACAATGGCACTTAACAATCTTTGCCTCTCATACAGAATACGTCTACAATTAGTCCGGCAACAACTTTCTTCTAACATCAGGTTGTATTTTGACAAACCAGCTGCAACAATTTGTTGCAGGCAGACAAAAAATACAAGAAGGAGACACATGGCAAGGAATCCATAACTATAGACAATCACATAGATTAACATGGAAAGTGCTGGCAATCCTGACACGGCATATCCATTCGCGTAGTTACACAAGCTGATCACAAATAAGACTTTGTATTTTATAAAGATACGCAGAAAGTACCGATCATTTCGATCACTTGAACATAGTCTATTTAGTTGGAGCAGGGACTGTATTAATGCTATGTGTCTTCGACGTCTGATATAAAGACAAACATGAAGCAAGCAAAGAACTGCACAAAATCGTAGCACATTCTGTTGCTCATAGAAATTTCCAGTCTTGTTGTAAACGCTCATATACATTTTTTCTGGTTCCAGAAAAGCATATAAAAAACATCCAAGTACTCCCGATAATATGCATAGTGTAGAGATCAATGCATAGCGTTCACTTCTAGGTGTTATCTGAAGAAGACAATGATCTTCATCCAGATGGGCACACAACATTCCCAATAGATATAACACTCGCAAATATAAACGCATATCCCGACACGCGGACATGTTGACGTTGACTGTCAAGCTAAGTAACATGTGGAGACCAATCAACTAATTGCATTTGAAGTTGATATAAAGATATTCAGATAAGTTATAAATTAATTGCTTATTTAAGTGGAAATTATTATCTGCGTAAATGTTGAACAGAATTTAATTGGGAACAGAAAAGGAAAAGGATTCGGTTTCTCGAATCACATTAGATCCCATCCTTAAAATTTTAAGATGTTATTACTCTTATGAGTTATTACTCTTATGTGTAAAGTGTGCAAATTGACAATCAAGGCTTCTTGTCCAACGATTTTTTGACTATGTATTCCATAAGCTGCTTGGATATTTGTGCTTAGTTTTTCACTACTTTTTATTACAAGTTTATCTCAATTTATATTTTATAATACATACCTCATGCCGTACCATATCTTTCTGGAATATCATAACCAATCCAGCCATCCAAGGTAGACCCCACAAAAGTGTTAGGATTACCAAGCGGATAAAGTTGAAAATGCCCACACGTCTGGCGTCCATCTTGAAGACGATCGTAACCAAAAAGAATGGAGCAGATGGTGCCGATAATATTACTATTGCCGTAATTAGCACCATGACAAGACCAAAGGCTGAGTTGAGTTGTTCATGGCAAATGATGAGTATTTTATTGCGTTGCCATAAAATCTGTCGCCATATTGTTGTTGTCGTTGTTGTTGATGCTTTCAACAATTGCAATTGGCGATTGTAAAGGTGCAAAAGGGCAGCCAAGACCTGTGCCAGGCAACTGTAGAATACTATGATAAGCCCTATCAGCGCGTAGCTATAGGTAGAAACGGCGCTTAAAAGCACCCTCGACAGGAGCGGAATCTTGTGTTTATAGGCCTGTCCATATATAATAATATAGATTATTGACAAGCTCGCATATATACAAAATCGACAAAAGAATTTCTTGGCATAACAATCCTGCAGATCCTTACGATTGTGATAAAGCAACAGCGAAAGGAGTGGCAATAAACTGCGACGTTTGAGATAGAATCCAATATAAATAAACGATATAGCCAGACAGGCAAAACAGTAATTGATTATCATAAACATATTCCCCACCCCAGTATATATCGGTACCATAAATTTCTCTGGTCCAAATAGCAAATAAATGAAAGCGAACCACGAACCAATTTGTGAAATTATAAATGTCATCAGTCCTCTCATCTCATCACTTTTAGTCACATAACTTCCGTTTATATGTCCAGCATCGTGACTTGCACAAATTAGACCCAAATACTTCAAACTAATTAAATAGACCCGCAGTTCAGCTCCGTAGCACATGACTGAGAACCACCAACTAAATGTTGACAGGAAAGTTCGAAATGTGGCTTCGTTATAGACATGCATTAATCAATAATTAGTTTGGTAAAAAGGCTCTCTTGTTAGTATTTATCAGACTACTTTGAAAGCAATCAAATCAATTGATATTATACCAGTTATACATGATTGCACATGCACAGTTTGAATGTTCTGGATATCACTTGGGGGTTCCTATATTGTTAACAATATTTTCAATATTGAATATGTAAGTTCAGGTTCGATCTTAAATCCCATAATCAAAATCAAGTAGAGTTCTTTTCTTAGCTTCAGTCTTATCAATAAAAGCCTATATCTCCTCCATCTTAAAGTTATCGAAATTAAAAATTATTTAAGTAGTTTATCGTTATGGGAACATGATGGACAATATCTCAAAAATGATTTCAAAGAATCCCCAATATATAAGTCCAATCTCAATAGAGTTTACATACCTGCAAGCGAACCAAGTCACTTATTAGAGCTGTCGTTGTGGTCATTAGAGTAGGTGAGAGCCAGATAAAGGTCATTATGACATCCTGCCATGGCGTTGTATCTACCTTACTGACCGTCAGGATATAAATAATGCTTGTTGCATCCAGAGAGGAGAAAAGCAGGCAGAGGCAAATGTTAAAGCCATAAACCACACTTATTTGATCGCTACACAGGACGAGAAGACGATCGTGAAGATCAAGACAGCAACGAAGACGTATAACATCGCTGCAACTGCGTTTTGGCTGTTGCAGCTGACAGACGAGAATCTTCAGTTGGCCCTGATTCCAACGTAGCACATGTCGAACCACGTGAACAAGACACACATAGGTGCCAAGGATGAAGCTGCTGATGATGGCACGTAATGGAAATCCAAGTGTGCTGATCTTGAACCAAATCGAAGCGTCTGAAATCCACTCCAACATGCTAGTCACAACAAAGTTGACCAGATATATTACATTCATAATCACAAGGATCCAAAGCAGATATTTGGGCAACTTCAATCGAACTCCCGTCAAGTACTTTCTTCTATAAAGTTCCAACTGTCGCACAATGCGGACATTGGAACCTTGTAGCCAAATAAGCCAGGCATTTTGAACGAATTGAATAATCAAGGCAGAAAATAGCACAAATCGTTCGAAATGATTTCCAGTTGCTGTCATTTCACTCCTGAAGCACACGGTCCAAAAGTAAATCAGAATTATCATGCAGCTAGCTAGATAGAATTGTAATGCAAAGTGCACCACATAACAAACGAGGCTGCGACGTAATCGAAAACGTTCCCTTTTCAGATTGTAATGGATACAAAAGATACCCAGATATCGACAGATGCGATAATAAGGATATAGTTCACTTTGCTGATACTTTATCATTGTACAGTGTCGATAATCACCAAGGATATACTGACGACAGCTCAAACATATCAATCAGTATTTATGTCAAATGTTATGATACATTAGTTTAATTGAGGTAATTTGGTTGGGACACGCATCGGCAATTGAATAAATATACAAATTCATCGGACAGTGTAGGTTTACTTTTATTTGTAGGTTTTCTGGATATCTTTAATAACCGCTGCCATTGTAATGTATGGTGAAATGCAATTAAAAGAGGCTAGAGACTTGAAATCTACTAGATACTTTTAAAGATTTGTTCAAAGATTTAGTTTTGAATATTGTCGAGCATGTTATGACGTTGGATATATAGATACAATAGATAGTCAAAATAGTCAAATTCAGATAGGTCGATCTTAATTGCTTCACATGATTTTGAAATAAATATTATTCCCTTAACTTACCTGCTTGGACACCTTGTTGATTATCAAGGGCATACTCATATTAAAGTAGATGGGAAACATCCAAAAGAGCACAAATATCACTTCCATGTATGAGAATCGATCTTCTAAAGTGGCTAAATAGGCCATGCATGTTGCATCCAACACAAGGTGAAGAAAGGGAAATATCAACACGACTCCAAAGACAAAAAACATTTTTCTTGACATAGTAATAGCAACTCATCATGAATCTCCAAGCCATCTTTCAGTTCTTTTAAAGATATCAGAGGATTTCTTAGCATGTTCTTTAATTGATCTGCCTGTGCTTGTAACAATTTTCGCACAATATACACCAATGATGAGTAGTAAGTAATCAAAAAATTGGTTCGCACAAGATGCAACAAGTAGCCGACAATGGTAAATATACGCTGATACGAATTCCTGGTGGTAATACAATATTGCGCAAGAAGGCCTAAATTCACTATACTCATGCCTAAGCATAGGCGAAAAAGTGAATGTGGCAAACTCAAAGCCAAGGTATCCAATTGTAATAGTATCGATAAATCTCTTAATCGATTCAAGAGTGCTTCTTGTGTTTCTATCGTTATGCGAAGCCAAAGATTGACCATCAGTTCAGTCAAAGGGGATATTACGTTGACGAGGTGGAAAAACATCTTATCCATCCTCGACTGAATGCCTATATAATCCAAGTCCTTTTTTATAAACACTTCGATCAGATTACAGACAATCAGCGATAACACCAAGAGATGAGCAATGAATGTCCACCATGTTGGATGCCTCTCATAAAGTTGCGAGGATTTTGAAAACTGCAAATCTGTCAGTCCCCAAAACCTTTGGTAATTCAAAAATGTTAACATTTTCTTCGTGCGTAGTGCTACAAGTTAACCCGAGAACTGAAAAGTCTTGCTGATAGAAGTAAGTTTTTAATATCGAACATCTAAGTGCAAAACTTAATGTGGATAACAACATGTCAATCAATTTAAAGAAAATGTTTGCACACAATTAATTTGTCACTGCAATACTTAAGCACGATATATCCATTATAAAGTAATTTATTGGAGTCATTAAAAATACTTTAATCATATTTTAAATATTTAAGCGCTAAATGAAGTCTATATCACTTAGAAAATATTACTTTACTGGCCTAGAAAGTTGGAAGATTGATACAAAAAAATTTAGTAAGCTACAGTGGAGCAAGCTCGACAGTTGGAGACCCAGTACCTTTTGAGTGTAAAGCGTTCACTAATGATTGCTCTTTAATGTTGCGTACCATTCAATAGATGGCGTCACTAAGAAGATAAGTTGAGAAACACAGAGGTCGCTAGTGTCTCTTCTTCTTCCTTTTGCCCGTAACATTGTTAGTTGAATAACTTCCGCGTTTATCATCCGATTGGAATGAAATTTTCTGGACTGGTTTGGACCATAGTGCATATTTTATGTACCAAAAATCAAATCTAACTAAAGGGGCTCTTGTAATTCGAAATTTTGTATTTCAATTTCCGGGGGCGGAGGGGGCGTGGAAAAAATCTAAAACAAACTTGATCAATGGGAGATATAGATAAACGTACATGCCGAATTTGGTGTCTCTTGCTGTTATAGTCTCTGAGATCTAGGAACTCAAAAAAGGGACAGACAGCTGTTGATGCTGATCAAGAATATATATCTTTTATGGGGTCTGCCACGCCTCCTTCTGCCTGTTACGCACAATTTTTTTTGCACAAACTTAATAGACCCATTTATACTTTTTTAAAGTACTGGGTCTAAAAAGGCTATGTACTAAGTAGTTTGGACTATGGGCTACTCTAACTGTTACCATTATTTTTATATCCTTGCAGAGGGTATTATAATATTGTCACGAAATGTGTAACGCATTGAAGGAGGCCTCACAGACCCCATAAAGTATATATATTCTTGATCAGGACGACGAGCTGAGTCGATATAGCCATGTTTGTCTGTCTGTCTGTCCGTCTGTTTCTATGCAAACTAGTCTCTCAGTTTTGAAGCTATCTTGATGAAACTTGGTACAGGTCCGTCTTATTGCTGCACGCAGTACATATGTCGGAAACTGCCGGATCGGATAACTATATCATATAGCTGCCATAGGAGCGTTCGGTTTGAAATCAATATTTATTATAAAAACCTTTTTGTTTTTCAAGATATCTCAATCAAACTCACAGATTGTGTATTTCATAGAGTTTAATGCATCCTTCCCAAATTTGGTTCAAATCGGACAACTATATCATATAGCTGCCATAGGAACGATCGGCTCGAAATCAATATTTAGTATGAACAACTTTATTGTTTCTTAAAATACTCACTGATTGTGTGTTTGGTATAGTTTCAAACAGCCTGACCAAATTTGGTGCAAATCGGATTACTATATCATATAGCTGCCATATGAACGATTGGTTTGAAATCAACTTCTAACAAATTTTATAAAAAATCGGACGGCTGATGCAAATCTCTGCAAGGGTATCCAAACTTTGGCTCGCCAAAGTATAAAATAAACTTAAGCTCGACTAGAGGTTTAATCGGAACTATTCAAAATATTATTTGTAAAATTTAATTACTTTGCATTGAATGTTTAAAATCAGCAGGCGATCAACGTTGCTAGCCAATTCATTAAGGATAAAATAAATGATATTAGAGGAATTCAAATTAAAATGTATATGAGTACATTTTTTTACTACTCCTCTGGCATTATTTCAATCCCAAGTAAATATCTTTAAAGATTTTCTTTAAGACTCACCTGTTCAGCTAAGGTATTGACAATCATTGGCATACTTAAGTACAAACACAGTGGTATAATCCAGATATGCGATCGGGACATTTCCGTGGTTGAGGACTGCTTATCAAATGCGGATAAATAAAATATGAAAATGGCATCCAATGTATTATATAGAATAATAAATACAAAGGAACCTCAAAGACTTTCACTATTTCCTGTTGACAAAGAACACAGTTCGTCGAGAGACACAAACTTTTTGAAAGTTCTTCTGTAGATATCAATCTATTCTTCAGTATAATCCAACTGATCCTGTTGCTTGCAACATCACCAATGACACATGCACCAAGCTAGTGTAACAAGTTATGATAAAGTTCGAGCGCACAATGAGGATGAAATAGCACAGAAAGGAGAGAACAAAATAATTGGGTTACAGTAAGATCGTGCCAAGCAACATCTGCAATAACGAAGATATAGAATAAGCATACGCCAACCCAAAGGCGATATAGCTGACGAGGTCTTTTTCAACTTTAATGTATCCACTTCCAAATCCGACGCAAACGTGGCTAACATTTGGAGAATATGTTGTTGTGATGCCTGATGATATCGAAGCCAACCATTGATCAATATCTGTGTAATGGGCATGGATAGAACAACCGAATGTTGGAACGCATTTCCCGATCTTGACTTCATGTCCGCATAAGATTCCTCAGTCCAAAGTCCAACGAGGCGGCAATTAATATTATCTGCATCAGCAACTGAATTCCATAGGAACTCCACCTGGCATTGAGTACATAGCCTTTCTGAATGTGAGAGTAATCGATGTCGTTGAGTCCCATATAACGTTGATAGTGTATAAATGAAAGAGTTTCCCTGGTTGTCCTTCTGACTTCATCTTTAACGAAAAACTCAGCTCATCGTTTGCAAAGTCGTCTTTTAAGTGAATTTTCGAACTACTTGAATCTAATTTGATAAATTAACTCGATTGGTTTCTTAATTAGTTTCGTTAATCTGATGTGCTTTTGTGGCTTATATCTGATTAATATTTGTGAAATTTGTGTACCTATATTTCCTTTGAAAACGCTTAGATATGTATGTATAGTAGGACTATATACCGTATGTATGACAAGAACTAAATTCGCTACAGTTTAAAGATAAGAATATGATATTTACAAACAAATTAGTAGGAGCTCATCCAATTTTAATCAGATTTGTTTAGTATGTTTTACCCAACCTGTAAGCATTAGTGAAATTAAAAAATTTGTTCATACGAAACAATACATAATCTTTAGCTTCGAGTTTGACATCTCCAGTTGGAATTTTTCAAAGCGCCTGCTTATTGCACAATAAATTATTCTGAGCTTTGTCGTACAATAATTTCAGCCTTCTAACTCTTATCACTTCGGCTACACGATGGTCAGTCAGTGAGTAAGTATGTCAGTCAGCCAACTTGAAGTCAAAAGTTCTACCTTTTTAAGTACATATATTACTACATACTCGTACTCGTACTTTCGAATGTTGTTAGCATATCCTACGGCCGACAGTGTATCTTAAAGTCGAGCACTCCCGACTATATGATTTTTACTTGTTTTAATTAGTTCTTATTTAAGTTATTATTTTGAACGTACCTCCTTAGCCACCTCGTTGATCATCAAGGGCATGATCATATACAAACAGATGGGGGACATCCAAGTGAGCACAGATATCACTTCTATACGTGAGAACCGATCTTCTAATGTAGCTATATAGGACACGCTTGTTGCATTCAACGTGCAGTTAAGATAATAAAATATCAATACAACTCCAAAAACATAAGTCATTTCCTCCTGGCATAGTAAAATTAACTCATTATGAATGCCCAAACAATCTCTCAGATCTTTCGGAGATATCTGTCGATTTCTTAGCATTATTTTCAATTGATCTGCCTGAGCTCGCAACAATCTTCGCACAATATACACCAATGATGAGTAGTAAGTGATGATATAATTGGTCCGCAAAAGATGCATTAAGTATCCGATTATGGCAAATAAATGAAGAATATGATTAAACATATTCCAGGTGGATATTGTATAATGTGAGACAAGGCATAGATACATTATAGAAATGCCTATCCATAGACGAATGAGCCTACGTGGCCAACCTAAGGTCAAGGTATCCAATTGTACAATTATCGATAAGTCAGTTAATCGATTCAAGAGTGCCCCTTGTGTTTCAACCGTTATGCGAAGCCAAAGATTGACCATCAGTTCAGTCAAAGGGAATACAACGTTGACCAGATGGAAAAACATTTTGCCCGATTTCGATTGAATGCCCATAAAATCCACGTTCAATTTAATAAGAACTTCTATAAGATTACAGATTAACAGAGATAACACTAATAAACGAATGAAGAATGTCCACCATGTTGCACGTATAACATAACGTTGCAAGGATTTTGAAAAGTGCAAATCTGTCAGTCCCAAGAACCGTTGGTATTCAAAAAAATTTAACATTTTCCACATGCGAAGTGCTACAAGCTAACCCGAGAACTGAGCGGTCTGATTAAAAGAAGTACATATGCAATATCTTTTAATCTAAAAATATGCATAGTACTTTATACACCAGCTCAATCAATTTAATGCAAAAAGGGCTGTTAGTTATTAGGTTATACTACTTAGGACCGCTCACAGCGTGTTCCATAGGGTGAGCAGTCTCGCCTAAAGCATTCTTATTTGTTTCATTCAATTTTGATCTGTTATTATTAATGAATTTTTTAACATACCTCCTTGGTCACCTCGTTGCTCATCAAAGGCATGATCATAAACAAGCAGATGGGAGACATCCACATAAGCATAGACATCACTGATTTAAATGAGAATTGATTTTTGAATGTGGCTGCATAAGTAATACTTGTTGCATCCAGCACGTAGCAGGGATATATAAATATAAAGACGACACCAAAGACATTAGTTATTTCCTCATGGCATAGTAAAAGCAGCTCTTCATGAATGCCTAAGCAATCTTTTAGGTCTTCCAGAGAAATCGGAGGATTTCTATGCATGTTCTTTAATTGATCTGCCTGAGCTCGCAACAATCTTCCCACAATATAGACCAATGATGAGTAGTAAGTGATGATATAATTGGTCAGCAAAAGATGCACTAAGTATCCGATTAGGGCGAATAAATGAAGAATATGATGATACATAGTCCAGGTTAATATCGTATAATGTGAGATAAGGCATAGATACATTATTGAAATGCCTATCCATAGACGAATGAGCCAACAGGGCCAACTCAAAGCCAAGATATCAAATTCCAATCGTTTCGATAAATTTCTTAATCGATTTAAGAGTGCCTGTTGTGTTTCTATCGTTATGCGAAGCCAAAGATTGACATTTAGTTCAGTCAAAGGGAATATTACGTTGACGAGGTGGTAAAATAGTTTGCCCGTCTTCGATGGAATGGCCATCAAATCCACGTTCTTTATGATGAGCACTTCAATGAGATCACAGATAAACAGAGACAGAACTAATAAACGAATGAAGAATGTCCACCATGTTGCACGTATTACATAAAGTTGCAAGGATTTTGAAAAGTGCAGATTTGTCAGTCCCAAGAACCGTTGGTAATGAACAAAATTAAACATTTTCTACGTGCGTAGTGCTACAGGTTGACACGAGAACTGAGCGGTTTAATTAATAGAAGTAGACTTTCAATATCGGTAAATCTACAAATATGCATAGTACCTTATGAGGATAGCACTAGGTCAATCAATTAAATGTAAAAGGGTTTCTAGAATACAGACTAACGAGTGACTTTACCAATGAATTTGTCCTTGCAATACTTTAGCATTGGACGGCAACTAGGAAATACTCTGTAAATGGCCGTTCTCTTATAAAAATAAACCATAAATTAAGTAACTAACAATATAAGTAAGCGCTAAATCAATCTTAATTGCTTAAAATAGTGCTTCATTAATTTTAGTAGCTTGTAGATTCATTTTATTTGTTGGAATCCAAAAGAAATGAAAGGTATCACTTACCACTTGAATCAAACTGTTGTTCTTCATGGGCAGTGTCATATATAGGCAAATAAAGGACATCCAAGTTAGTAGGGATATTATTTCAATATAAGAGAGTCGCATTTTCAATGAAAATATATAGCAAGCTAACACGGAACTTTGTGCATAAATTAAAAAATTTAGCAGCAAAACGACTCCAAAAGTATCCAAAAGTTCCTCGAGACAGAGCAACAGCAGTTTATCATGAATGTGCAAGTTGGCTGCCAAATTTTGCTCGGATAAGGATGATAGAGATGATATTGCCTGTTCTAACTGATCTGCCTGTTTTTGTAAAAGACTCGATACTAAGGACACCAAAGATGTATAGCAAGTAACTATAAAATTGGAACTCATAAAATTTAAAAGAGCGCACAGAAGGTAAAAATTTCGTTTTATTTGAGGGCAATAGTCCCAATAATGTATTAAGCCTATACAGAGGTAAACAAAATAGAATATGCTGCTGCTCGCCCAAAGGCGGTAAAGAAAACATGGGCGTGGCTTTGACAGTGTGTCCTTTTTTAGACGGAACGACAACTGCGACAGTTTCTGAAGAAGAATCGTTTGGGATTGCTGTTGACAACGAAGCCAAATGTTGACCATAAACTGAGTGATTGGAACAGTTAAGAGATTTAAAAAATAAAAGGCATCACCCTGCTTGGATTCCAAGACCATATTGTAGAAACAAATATTAGTTAGAGTTCCGTATAAAGATAGAGATATTATCGCCAGAACTAATAACTGGGCGCCATAAGAGCAACAGTTCGGATTTACAATATAGATTTTGGAGTCTCTAGAATAGTCAATATCTGTCAGTCCCAAATAGCGTTGATAGTGTATAAATGAATACAGTTTGCCTTGTCCCAATTCCATAAACATTCTGTCATACACTTGTTTTGCGTTTAACTTTCTAATTCAAACTGAATTACAGGAAAATTTAATAATAAGTCCTTTCGCAGGGACGGAAATTATGCACTAAAACTGATAGCATCTATTCAAGTATCACTTTGGGCTAATTAAAATTGTAGTAAGGTAGAACATCAAAGATGGGACAGTGCTATTAGAAGCTTAGCGCTTTTAAATTGACTATAATCATTAAAAAACATTAAATTAATTGAATCTCGTGTGTCTTTAGATCTATTATTATGATATATTTAATAAGAATTCCATGAAAATGGGAGAAATATATGTAATCTCTAAAATTTTATTGTCAATGAAATATTGTCCATAATACTCTTTAAAATTCAAACTAAGAAGTAGAGTATTTTCGTAGAAATTTTTTAAGAGATTGATGGCATGTAAATAATGTAAATGTAATGTAATGTAATAATATAATGAAATAATGTTAAAGGCTTTAAAATTAACACTTTTACCCAACCAAAATAGTCTCAGGACCGTTTTTAGATCTTGCCAATAACGTTACAAGGTAGATTAACCTGCCGATAGGAGAACAAAATTTGAAGTTTATCTGCCCTTTAAGGTCATCGACAAGATATGAAATTGGGCCTCAGATATTAACGAATAAGCAATACAATTAATTATATCTTCTGTATTTTATTTTAGTATATTTTTCTATGAACATTTGTTGTTCATGAAAAACTGGCTTGTAACCCAAATAGTAACTTTTTCTAGTTGAATAGTTAATCAAGTATTATATATTTAGTGGAGTGAATTTCCCACAATTATCATTGAAATTCTATATGACTACAAGACTCACCTGTTCAGCTAAGTTATTGACTATCATTGGCATACATAGATACAAACACAAAAGCATAATCCAGATGAATGAATGCACCTTCTCCAGGATTGATGACTGATTCTCCACTGCGAATACATAAAGTATACAAGTGCCATCCAAAATATTGAACAACATAAGAAATACAAAGGAACCTCCAAAGACTTGAATTATTTCCTGTTGGCAAAGCAACAATAGCTCGTCGAAAAGGCACAAACTTTGCGATAGTTCTTCTGTAGATATCAATCTACTCTTCAGTATGCAATCCAACTGATCCTGATGTACTTGCAACATCACCAATGACACATGCACCAAGCTGGTGTAACAAGTTACGATAAAGTTCGAGCGCACAAGAAGGATGAAGAAACACATTATGGAGATGAAAGCTTTAAAATTTTGTTCACAGTAAAAGTTATGCCAGGCAAAAGGTCCAATATTGATGGCATAGAATATGCATATTACAACCCAAAGGAGGTAAAGTCGACGAGGGCGTGGCAACTTCAATGTGTCCACTTCCAAACGCGTTGCGATCTTGGCAAACATCTGCAAGAGATGATGTTGCGATGTCTGTTGATAACGAAGCCAACCATTCACCAATATCTGGGTAACGGGCATAGACAGGACAAGCAAATGATGAAAGACGTCTCCAGACTTTGACATCATGTCTACAAATGCAACGTCAGCCTCAGTCATAGCTCCAACAAGAGCGACAATTAAAATAATCAGAATCAGCAACTGAATTCCATAGGAACTCCAGCAGGCTTTAAGTGTATAGCCTTTCCGAATGTGAGAGTAATCGATGTCGTTCAGTCCCATATAACGTTGATAGTGTATAAATGTAAAGAGTTTCCCTGGTTGTCCTTCTGCTTTCATTTTTACGGATAAATCGCGCGTATCGTCTGTGAAGTCGTCTGGTTAACTGAATTTTCTAACTAATTAAATTAAACTTGATAAATAAAATCGATTTGCTTTTTTAATTAATATGGCTAATGTGATGTACTCTATGCGGCATAAATGTCATAGACATTTGAATAATTTTTATACCCTTATTTCCGTCAACATTGCTTGGTTATAAACCTTATATGTAAAGCTCAAACTACTAAAATATTTCATTATATTTAAAGATTTCAATTTGTAAACTCTACTATTATTGTTAAATTTTTAATAACATTTTTCATATGCAGAAGGAAATACAAACACCAAAAAACCTCTAAAAATATGGTATCCAACTCTCAAAATTTCTGAATTCAATTTTCCGACAAAAAGTTGTACTGATAAAAATTAAAAAAAATAGGTCTTAAAATATTCAGGGTATAAAATAATCAGGGACTAAAAATTTGAATATAAAAAAGTTTAACTCAACTTTTTATACTTTGAATTTTCCAAGCGCTGTTTTGTTTATTTGTTTATACTCTGTGATCGATAACTAAGTGACAAATATATTTTCTAATTTTCCAGTAATCACATTCCAATAAGTTATAGTATAGTAATTTTATTGGCTAAATTTTCTCTATAAAACTCACCTGTTGTGATATGTTATTGACTATCATTGGCATACATAGATACAAACATATTGGTAATAACCAAATGAATGATCGCGATATACTCGCTAATGAAGAAGGCTTGCTCAAGGCGCTTATGTAAACTGTACAAATGGCATCCAATACATTAAATATCATAAGGAATATAAGGGAACCGCCAAAGACTTGAACTATTTCCTGTTGGCAAAGCAACAACAATTCGTCATAGAGGCACAAACTTTGTGATAGTTCTTGCGTAGATATCAATCTACTCTTCAGTATGCAATCCAACTGATCCTGTTGTGCTTTCAAAAGTACCAATAACACATGCACCAAGCTGGTGTAACAAGTTATGATAAAGTTTGAGCGCACCATGAGGATGAAGTAGCTTAGAAATGAGAGGAAAATAATTTGATCTCGTTTCCAGAAGATTTGATTGCAGACGAAATTGACAATAATGATTGCATAGTATATGCATACGCCCACCCATAGGAGGTAAAGTTGACGAGGACGTGGCAACTTCAATGTGTCTACTTTCAAAGACGTTGCGATCTTTGTCAATGTCTGCAGGAGATGCTTTTGTGAAGCCTGTTGAAATTGCAGCCAGCCATTAAACAATATTTGAGTTATTGGCATGGACAGGATAAGCAATTGATGGAAGAGATTTCCCGTTGTTGACATCATGTCTAAATAAGCCACGCCCTCCTCAGTCATCGCTCCAACTAGAGAAACAATAAATATAACGTGAGTCAGCAACTGAATTCCATAGGAGCTCCAGCTGGCTTTGACTATATAGCCTTTCTGAATGTGAGAGTAATCGATGTCGTTTAATCCCATATAGCGTTGATAGTGTATAAATGTAAAGAGTCTCCCTGGTTGTCCTTCTGCTTTCATTTTAAGCGAAAAACTCGCGCGTATCCTTTACGAAGTCGTCTTGTTAACTGAGAAGTCGTGCCATTTAAATTTGTCTTGATAAATAAAATCGATTTGCTGCTTAATAAATTAACTGTGTCTGATATTATCTAAATTTCAGAAGCACTTGTGTTATTTGTATATCCTACCCGCTGTTGCGCTCCTGTTGAATGTATATGTTATATATTAGTTATAGTTAAATATATATAAAAAATTAACTATTTCAATATTTATGGATAGTTAACTGATTATAATCAGCGGAATATTTAAGAAAAATGTTGTCCACATTTTCTGATTGAAAATAAAAGTCAAACAGAAATCATGAAATAGATTGTTTCCTCACTGCGTTCAACTCCATTAATGTTTTTTAAAAAATCGCAAAGTTTTGAATGTTTAAATGGTACAATTAATAACTGGAGGACCTTGTGAATTTAAATATCATTATAAAACAATGTTAACTTTCCTTATCCTAAGAGACTCACCTCCTTTGCCAAACCATTTAATATCAAAGGCATGCTTATGTAAAGTCCAATCGGTATCATCCATCTAATCAGAGACAGTATGTCCAGGTAGGAGAATTCATCTTTGGGCAGAGTTTGATAACAAATGTCAATGGCATCGAGTAACAAATACAGATATGAAAATACAAAAGCGCCGCCAAAAATGTCGACCAATTCATTTTGGCAAATCGAGTATAGTTTGTCATAGATATATAGACTCTTTGCTATCCGATCGAGGGGCAAAGGATAACATTGCACATGGAACTTTAGCTGAGCTGTCTGTGCTTGGAAAAGTTTTTTCATAGCATACAACAATGCGCAGTAACAAGTGACTGTAAAGTTACCACAGACATCGCGTAGAAATAAGCTTAGAAGTAATACAGTTTGCTCGGCATAAAAACCATAATAGTAAATCTCTTCACATACAGTATTAACAGCGTTATAAATGCAGTTGATGATCCAAAGGCCATAAAGCCAATGAATAGATTGTGTCTCCAGGCAATCTACTTTTAGTTCACTTGCCACATGAGTCAAACGCTTTAGCAGCAACAATTGGGACTGCTGTTGAATATTAAGCCAAAAGTTGGCAATTAGTTGGCTCGAAGAAGCTGCCACAACGACCAGGAAATCAATGGCAAAGCCTGTTTTTGATTCATTTTCCTGGTAATCAAAAAACAATTCATACGATATCTCCACAATGCCGGCAAAGAAAATCCCTTGCACCAGAAAGCGCACAAAGTAACAACTCCAGCTAGGCTTAAGTATATAGCATCTCTGGGAACTAGAGTAATCCAAATCGGTTAAGCCCAAATAACGTTGATACTGCAGAAACCAATACAGTCTCATTTTACGGAGAAACACTCGCGTGATACGTTGAAATGTGCTTCGATAACTGAACAAAACAAAACGTTACACAAAGTGGTAACTTTTTTAATTGAATTGCATTAATATTTAAAAATCTTGATCAGATTAAATAGTCGGATAGTAACAAGAAAATGTTGCAAGTGTTGATTAAAACAACAATACTGTAACTGCACTAATAGTAGTAGCTGTTAAAAGTGTAACTAATTTAATTCTTTGTAAAGCTTTTCATATTATCGGTAGTATTGCAATTACATGAAGCAATGTTATTTCGTGAAAATTAAATTACAAACGCATTAAAATGTTAACTGTTAACATTTGACGTCACTTCTTACCAATTAGTCTATTAATTAAATTGAAATCTTGACCCTTTGCTGAGCTTAAGATATGAAAAGTTACCGCAAAACACATAACAATATATCAATCCAATTGTCGAAAGCCCATTGACAACACAGGTACTTGGCATTGGTGACGTTTTATAGCAAAATAATAGAGTGTAGAAAGTGGAGTGGGTGATTGAAATGAATAAATTACAATTACTTTATAACGTTTACTGATAGCTTATCGACTGAAAGCATTTTAAAGCGAATTACTGCATATCAATCGCCGATATCAGTGAGGGTACTTCAATATTGTGGCATTGGGACAAGTAATAATTGCCAACCCAATACTTTGGAATAGAAACAAGCAAACAACAAATCAGAGGAGGTTTTATCTTGCAAATTGTTATGATACTTAACAGAATCAGAAAACATTTGCAATGATTTGTAAAAATGTGCGGAATGTTAGATTTAGTTTGTTTTGGAAATACTATATATCAGAAACTGACTTACCTCGTCGCTAAAGAAATTATACGATAAAGGCAACGCTGCATAAAAGCCAACTGTTATAAGCCAGGAAATGGCATAATTGTTAATTCTTGTGTGGCGTAGTATAAACTTGACGGAAGGGCCAAAGTTGCATGAATTAATTGTAATAAGATTAGAGGTCCATAAATGATATTCACATGCTGTTCACCGAGAGCCAGCAACTCGTCATGCACCTTAATGGTTCGCAATATAATCATTTTTAAATCTGGCAAGGAGTGTCCTTCAGCCAACTTAATTTCAAGTACTTGCCGATGTTTCTGCATAATCTGAGCCATGAGATTTAGCAAAGCAGCGAGGAAGGTCATCAGGTAGTCGGTGTAGAATGTATGCATAACGGAGCACATAATCAACCGAATATAGGAAGGATTTATCCGAATCAATGAGCCGTGTTGATAGACGGCATTAATTAGATATATGAAACAGAATCCCTTCCAGCATGACAGCATCCACCGTGGTATAACGATATCTCCACAATCCTTTGACAATCTTTGCAGTCGACGTAACAGATTCAACAAACGATGCTCTTGCATCAGTGACCAGAGAAACTGTAGCATCATGGTTATAGTCTCAGAAGCAAAAATCAAGTGAAAAAAGGTATCGATCACAACAAATGTTGTACGATCATACATGACGTCCCATTCTATTATTGAATTGTGAGTGCTCCAAAATAAGAATGACTGTATTATGCTGAACTTTACATAGAATATCGAATTGAACTCAAGTCGAAAACAATCTCGATTTTCATCATATATAATCGTAGTGTACGACATGCCTCGGAGGAATTCCAAGTAAATATCCAACGGTGTCTGCATCTGAACACTGACAAATTAAAACTGAATATTCAGTTGGTATTACAGTAAAACTTTGGCCAACAACGTTCAATTTATTCCAATCCGAAATCTATTGTTTGTTTTACAAATTCTACAATTCCATAAATTCCCAATAATTATCATCAATTATAGTGGAAGGGTGTTAGCAACTCCCTAAAGTGTTTAATTAGTGTTTAATTTTCCAAACTTTTTCTTTTATTTTAATTGCAGAAAAGTGAATTGGACTTTTTGGAATGGTCACCGTTGAACGATAGAAACTTGATGCCAGACGACTGGACAACAGACACATTGTTCTCGGCAATAAATGGACCATTTCCCTTTCCCGATTCTAGAGAGATTGGTAAGTAGACATACATGCTTATCATTCAAACAGTTTTTCATAACTTTGAAAATTTGTATAGCGCGTGGAGCTGGTATTGCGGATTTTATTCAGCCAAGTCTGGGACCATTGCAACCGAATTTAGATGACATCGACATTACTTTCTCAGGTAATTATATTCTCTTCACTAAAAACACAATTGTTTAAAAAGGATTATCGTAATTTATTTGAATACTTTTGAAGTTTATTTAAATAAGACAAAATAGTTTGGAATATTATTGTAGTTTGTAAGTTTGTATTGTTATTACCAGAATTTGATGCGAATTTAAACGAACAAAAATATAAAATAACTGAAAAGCTGAGCTAATTTAATTAAACTGACTTATGTAATTAAAATTTTTAAAATAAAAATATTGATAAAAATGTATTAATTTTTTTAAATTTGTTTAAATACTCAGGCAAAAGTATTAAATTTTTGATTTTTTAAATAATAATTTAGCTTTATTTTTGAAAGCTTCAATGCATGTCTATTTTAAGAGTTTTATGGAAAAGTATTCAGCATATTTTTAAACAAAAAAATACTTTATTTCCTGATTTTGTGTTTAGTTTAGCCTGTGTCTTAAATACAATTATGCGACAATTAAAGAAAAACTAAAGTATACTCAGAGAAAAAAGCTGGAAGGCTTAGGTTTTTATTCAATTATTTTGCACTATGATCAAGCTTTAAATACAGACTTAGTCAATTTAAAGCATATACACTATAAATGAATATTTAATATAATTATATTTATATTAAATAGATTTAATGGTAAACATAATATTCTAAAATAATTTATTTAAGTACTGCAATATTAAGAATACATATATTCTTATTTTTTATTCAGATTTGCTCACAACGACCTCTTCACGCTTGCCACCCGTGCCCGAGGAGGGCACCGATGCGGAGATGCTTAAAAGCGATGAATATTGCCTGCCCGCAATTGTGGGCGCCCCTCACACACTGTACAGCACCGACAACATGATGACTGTGGATGCTAGCATGCTGGAGCTGAACACACCCATCAACAACATGCCCTACGGTGACATCGAGCAGCATTTTGCAGCAGCTCGACAAGCTCAGCAATCGGCAAGCGAATCACAGCAACAACAGCAGCAGCAGCAGCAACAACAAATGATGAGCGATGCTACGGCGGGACGTCTGCATGGAACGAAACACTTTGGCAGCATGAACAGCAATGCCAGCGATAGTTTCTCCAGCAAGAGCGTTATCAATGGACGAATAGCCAAGAATACGCAGCGTCCATTTCGAAGAGAGCCTCATAATTACGATAAGGCACAGCCGACTTTGCATCAGACGCACCTTTATCAACAGATGCTGGCCGAGCAGCAAAAGAATCACCAACATCAAATGAGCGCTGGCGCAGTGTTGCAATCATTTCAATCCGCCCAGCAGCAGCAATTGCAACAGCAACAGCAAGAACAACAACAGCAGCAGCAACAACAACAACAACAGCAAACGCGTTTGCATTTTCCAACACAACAGCAGCAGCAACAAAATTCGTACAATACACAAAGCTTTATGGGCAGCTACGCGGATAGCTACCAACATCAGCAGCAACAACAGCAACAGCTGCCTCAACAGCAACAGCTTAGCGTCAAAGTCGAACCACTCAATGCAGATGTGATGTCCTTATTAAGTGACGCCAGCTACAACACAATAAGCTACAAACCGTATCCGCAGTTTAAGAAATCAGCCTCTACTGGCACATTTTTGAATGTACCACGTGTGCCACAGCAGCAACAGCAGCAGCAACAAACCTACCTGCAACAAGATCAACAACAACAACAGTTGCAACTGCAGCAATCGTTGCCCTTGGGTCTCAGACTGAGCCCCCAACAAATTTTGCAGCTGACACGCCAACAACAAGCATCAAACTCACAGCAACAGCAGCAGCAACAACATGTTCAGCTACAGCAACAAACTGTAGCAAGTCTGCTGTTACCACAACAACAACAGCAACCTGCTGTTAGTGTGGCCTCCTGGGCGACACCCAATGCAACCATATTGCCCAAAGAAATGCATCGCTCAAACAGCCTGCCTCTTAATGTGTCGCTGCCCAAGCTTGTCCATCACGAACAGCAACAGTTTGCCGTGCCCAAGTATCATGCTAAAGGCAAGTCTCGGGTACGCAGCAACTCTATGCATCAGCAACACACGGTTGTGGCAGCAGGCGGAGGTTCCCCCATCAACAATGGCCACAGCAACGTGAGCAACAGCACCGGCAACTTGTTGGTCACACAGCAGCAAATGCAACAGGCAACCAGCGATCCCATGCTGAACAGCACTCTAGCTCAATTGCTGACATCGAGTGAGTGCCCATCTTATTATATTTACTTATATACTTATTACATTCTGAAGCAGATCTTTGTCAAGTTTAAAGCGATTCGGGGAAAAGAAGTTAATTCATTTGTACACTCGCTTTTAACCGATCTAGTATATTCATAGCTGAATTTCTGTAAAGTCTCTTCGTCTATGCCACATTTACTGATAGATTGTTTTCTTCTTCACAGATACACGCCTGCAAGCAGCCGTGGCAAATAAGTCTCAGCCAAGTTCTTCCACCAATGCCATAGCCAGCGGAGGCAGCAACAATGTGTCGCAATCGGTTTATGTTAGCAATGCTGCAACATCGCCGCTGTCGGTGCCAGTGCCAGTGCCAGTGTCGGTGCCATCGCAGCAACATTCACCAAAGAAGTCCGTCTCATTGCCCGTGGCAATTGCCGCACCATCATTGCACAGTCCGCCCGGCAGTAAGATGCTTAGTTATAGTCAGGGTAGCTCAACAAATTTGGGCAGTAATCTGAGCCTGTCGCCGGACTCGCCGTTCCACGACTCACAGGACTCGCCATTGTCACCGACAACCAGCCTCAAGTATCAGCCGAGAGACACGCAACGTCGTGCTGGGCACATTCATGCGGAGCAGAAGAGACGCTACAACATAAAAAATGGCTTCGATACACTGCACTCACTCATCCCACAGCTACAGATGAATCCAAATGCAAAGCTGAGCAAGGCAGCAATGTTGCAAAAAGGTGCCGATCACATCAAGCAATTGCGACAGGAGCGCAACGTGCTCAAGGACAAGATTGAGGCGTTGCGCATGGAGCGAGATTCCCTCAACAACTCCCTCACGTAAGTCGACACGTAAACAAGTCTAATTTTTTATGCTTATTAATTTCTATCCTTCTCTCAGGCATCTGCATTCGATACTGCCTGCAAATGGGGCGCCGGTCACTCGCCAGGGCACAGAGCATGTTCGTCAGCTTTACGAGGTCTACGTGCGACACAACACGATGAACGATTGGAAGTTCTGGATTGTAAGTCTGCTAGTCAAATTGGGTGTGTGTTATGCTCGCTACCCATACGGTATAAGAGATTAATGAATCAGGGTAAAGGAACATATATATATCAGTCACAAGCAATATTTGCTTTCGATAAAGTCTATATTTACTTTGACTTTGACCCCAAAATATTATCTTTATATCCTTGTACCCTTGTGTATCGCATTAACGGATTAATATATCGTATAAATGCCGTTGAAACAATCGGACAAAAATCACTTCCTAGATAGCGCAAGCTATTTTTGGTGCGCCAAAGATTGTATAACTCTTGTAGAGACCTGCATTAAAATTTCGACATATTATATGACAGGTTTTTTTTTGTTGGTTTTTAATTGATCGTTCCTATGGCAGCTATATGTTATAGTGATCCGATCCGGCCGACTCCGACATATGTACTGCGTTCAGAAAAAAGACAAAACTTTAACAAGTTTCATTAAGATAGCTTCAAAACTGAGAGACTAGACAGACAGACAGGCATAGCTATATCGACTCAGCTCGTTGTCCTGATCAAGAATATATATGTATACTTTATACACGCCTCCTTCAATGCCGTTACACATTTCGTGACAAAATTGCATTGCAAGGGTATTTAAAATTCCTAAGATCCTAGAAAAATTGGTACAAATCTGACCTCGAAGACATATAGCTGCTATAGAACAACGGGTTCAATATTTTCTCATTTTGAATTTTGTCGAGGTATTTAAAAAAAATTAATAAACCCTGTTTTCTTTGTCGTTGTTAATAGTTATTTAATTTTAACATTTTGTTTCAAAAGTACAGGGATCAGCAAGGGTATTAAGTCTTCTGCATGACGAGGATTAATTCTCTTTCATGTTTTTGGACTATCAAATTAAACAGTTCTTATTTAATACAACGGCTGATAAGATGCATATGGGATGCGAGTATCTCACTGCCTACTCTACAGTTAGATTCTGAATTATTTGAAATAAAACTAATTGCTTCTAATTTTTCTTTTCAGCTTGGTCTCATTTTGGAGCCTCTGCTGGCCTCATATACCTCGACCGTTTCGAGCGCCAGTTTGGATGAACTGCGTCGCACCGCCTTCCTCTGGGTCGATCAACACTGCTCACTGATTGACCTGCGACCCGGTTAGTTTAAAAACATTACCTATCTGATTATGGTGACTCCAACTGCTATTTGTTTTTTTATTTTCAGCTGTTACGAACAAATTAAAGTACCTATCCATGCATACGGATATCGTCTCGGAGCCACCGAGTACATTGCAGGAGGAGGTGGCCAAGGCTGTACAAAATATTAATGGCCAGCATCCCAATTTGCATAGCTCTTAACCGTTCTTGCTGCTCGTGATATGAATTTATTTTAACCAATTTTTAAAACCGATTGCTACAATTTGTTAACGATTTTGCCAATATCAAACCGTTTGCCTTGCTGCTGCTGATCTGAGTTCAGCAGTAAATTAATTGTACAAACTGCCTTTCAGGCTTAAATTTAATACACATATATGCAACGGATTCAATTGATTATTGTCTTGACGCTTAGTAGCCAGCCGATAACCGTTACAGTTAAAGAAGCGCAGTGCAGCAAATAGTGCCTAAAATCTATGACTTAAGTGTAAAATAAAAAAAGCGATTTTACAATTTTTCTTAAAAGTTGTCTTGTTGTTATTAGACGATATGTTCCTCAGGAAAAAAGCTTCACCCGAAACTGTAGAATTATAGATAAAACAAAAGCCTGAGTGAAATCGATCAGGCAGCGAAGCGAGTTTGAATACTCGTTAACAATATTCTAATTTAATTTGGTTAAAATCGGATGGCTATTAAATACTATTGTGTAGAATGTAAATTAACTTTTGGATATCTTATCTTAACGAATACTTTTCTCTAATCTAGCTTTTTTCCGTTGAATCGAACTATTTTCTAAAAAAATCCAAGCTTTTTTCACCTCCTGATTTAAATATTTTTCCAAGTACTATTTAAAGTCCAAATGGTGGAAACAATAAAATTTTTTATCGAAAAGATATTTACTTAATATAAAACTAGCGGGCTTCGCTCCCTGGTTCATAAAACTAAAATATACTATACGTCGTTAGAAACTTACAACGTGGGAGAAATATCTTACAGAAATAAAATAATATAACTAAAATCATTATTTATAACTATAAAAGACTTTTTTAAGAAAGTTTTAGAGCTCGACTCACCTCGTCGTTAAAGAGATTATAAGATAAAGGCAACGCTGCATAAAAGCCAATTGTGATAAGCCAGGGAAATGGCATAATTGTTAATTCTTGCGTGGCGTAGTATAAGCTTGATGGAAGGGCCAAAGTTGCATGAATTAATTGTAATAAGATTAGAGGTCCATAAATGATATTCACATGCTGTTCACCGAGAGCCAACAACTCGTCATGCACTTTAATGGTTCGCAATATAATCCTTTTTAAATCTGGCAAGGAGTGTCCTTCAGCCAACGCAATCTCAAGCACTTCTCGATGTTTCTGCATAATCTGAGCCATGAGATTGAGTAATACGGCGAGGAAGGTCATCAGGTAGTTTGTATAGAACGTATGCATAACGGTGCACGTAAGCAACCGAATAAAGGAAGGACTTATCCAAATCAATGAGCCGTATTGATAGACAGCATTAAGAAGATACATCATACAGAATCCCTTCCAGCATAACAGCATCCACCGTGGTATAACGATATCTCCACAATCCTTTGACAATCTTTGCAGTCGACGTAACAGATTCAACAAACGATGCTCTTGCATCAGTGACCAGAGAAACTGTAGCATCATGGTTATAGTCTCAGAAGCAAAGGCCAAATGTATAAAGGTATCGATCACAACGAATGTTGTGCGATCATACATGACGTCCCATTCCATTATTGAATTGCGAGTGCTCCAAAATAAGAAGGACTGTATTATGCTGAACTTTACATAGAATATCGAACTGTACTCAAGTCGAAAACAATCTTGATTTTCATATATAATCGTAGTGTACGACATGCCTCGCAGGAACTCCAAGTATGTATCCAACCGTGTCAGCATCTTAACACTGACTAATTTGAACTGAATATTTAGTTGGTATTGCCGTTAAACTTTGGCCAACAACGTTCAATTTATTCCAATTCGAAATCCATTTTGTTTACTTTTAAAATTCTACAATTCCATCAATTGCAAATAATTGTCAACAATTATAATGGAAAGGTGATAGCAACTCCCCGAAGTGTTTAGCAAGCTATTCATTTTCTAAACTTTTCTTTACTATACATATTTTAATTACAGAAAAGTAAGTTGGGGAGGATTTTTAACGAAATGTGAAACGCATTTGAATCTATATATCTTGATGAAACATGGCACAGGTCTGTCTTTTGATGCACCCAGTGCATACGTCGGAGTCGGTCGGATGGGATTACCGGATAAATGCAGGTCTCTAAATGCAAAGTCTCTCAACTTTTTTAAAGTACAGGGTCTTAAAATAAGACAATACATGGGAAAAGTATAGTTCAAGGTACTATGATCCATAATATTGAACATGAGAAGCCATTACTGGCGTCCCTAGTTCTCGTGGCTTGGAAGCAACCTTATAACATTGAGTTATTTGCCTGGTGTAATTGACTCAAAATAGAGCGACAGAGAGGGATAGAAAGAGAACCAAAAAGAGACCTTATAATAGCTGAGCATGTATAAGCGAAAGAGCGCAATGTTAATAATTGCAAATCGAGAGTAATCGACGCGAAAATACTTTGTAAGCGTCAAAGAACATACTTTAAAATTTAAAGTTTAAATTATTTACATATTTAAATATATTTTTATTTAAATAGCTTCCCAGATTGAATAGTTCTAACAACAAGTAGTGGTTCTTAGTTATTGATTGATATTCATCCAATTTGGTAATGTGAGAAAGATATTAACATTAACCTCTAACTATTATATTATAAATTGAATACAATTAATCAAACTAGGTTATATATAGGCTTATTTATACACCACGTTAGACTCTGAAAATATAAACTTATCATAGTTGTTTCTTTAATATTTCGTAAATCAATTATTTAATAAATCAATTTATTAAAGTTAATTGAATAAAATCAGGAAACTTGACAAAGATTTGTTTGCGCCTAATAGATGTATACTTTACGTTTGAATAACCTACTTCCTTATTCGCTTGGTTACAGGGTATAAAATGTAACTGCGCTGTAAGCTTATCTATAGATCGGGTTCATTACACGTGAGTGCAATGAAATTGAAATTGTTAAATTCAGTTGACTTTTGATTGCACTCAAAGTAGAAGCAACATGATCATTGCCGGTTGCTTGATAATTGTTTTGCTCGCTTTTCTGTGGCAGCGTTGGCACTTTGGCCACTGGCGGCGCCTGGGCGTGGCACATATAGAAGCCACGCCCTTTGTGGGCAATGTGTGGCGTCTGCTGCGAGGATATTGCTGCTTTGGAGATCAGTTCCGGGAGCTGTACGAATGTGGAGCTGCCGAGGGTCAGGCATATGTGGGGATACACGTGTTGCACAATCATGCGCTGCTTTTGCGAGAACCTGCACTGATCAAACGGATTTTAGTCGAAGATTTTGGACAATTCTCCAGCCGTTTTGAGACGACGGACCCTATTGGAGATACTATGGGAGCCCAGAATTTATTCTTTTCCAAGTACGAGCTTTGGCGGCACACCCACAAGATTTTTGCACCCTTCTTTGCCGCTGGCAAAGTGCGAAACATGTACGGGTTGCTGCAACAGATTGGCCAACAGCTGGAGAAGCACATGGCCAGGCAGTTGACAGCGTGTGGTAAGAACACTGACTCTTTGGAGCTAGAGGTTAAGCAATTGAGTGCATTGTTTAGCACGGATATTATAGCCTCGCTGGCCTTTGGCTTGGAGACCAATTGCCTGCAACAGCCGGACGCAGAGTTCCGTCGGATGTGTGTGGAGGTCAATGAGCCGCGTCCCAAGCGTTTATTGCATCTCTTTACCATGTTCTTCTTTCCGAGATGTTCACGCCAGTTGCGCACACATCTATACTCCGAGGAGTACGAGAAATTTATGAGGGATTCCATGAACTGGGCTTTGGAACAGCGTGCATCCAGTGGAGAGCAGCGTCATGATCTGATCGATATATTTCTGCAACTGCAACGTACGCAACCGCCAGAGAGTGTGGTGCATCGTCGTGACTTTTTTGTGGCACAGGCATCATTTCTGCTCTTAGCTGGTTTTGATACATCATCTTCAACAATTACCTTTGCCCTGTATGAGTTGGCCAAACAGCCGGCCATTCAGCAGCGTCTGAGGCAGGAGCTAAAGAGTGCACTGAAGGTCAGTGAGGATGGCCAGTTGGACTACGATACGCTTAGTGGACTGCCCTATCTGCGACAGGTGGTAGACGAGGTGTTGCGCCTGTATCCACCCACTTCCTTCCTGGATCGTTGCTGTAACGCCAAAGATGGATATGATCTCTCCTCTTGGAGCAGCAACTCGGCACTTCGTCTGGAGAATGGGACTCCGGTTTATATATCTGTGCTGGGACTGCATCGTGATGAGCAGGTAGAAAGTGAACTTGTACATTAACTAAGGTCAAGAATTAAGCTGGACTTTCTTTGCAGTACTGGCCGGAACCGCATAAATTCGATCCGGAACGTTTCTCGCCGGAACAACGTCTGCAGCATCGACCCATGACATATTTACCCTTCGGTGCAGGTCCACGGGGCTGCATAGGCACTCTACTGGGTCTGTTGGAGATTAAGGTGCTTTCAAAATTCCATTTATCGTTCTTCCCCCAAGTCAAACTTTATTTTGTTTCCAACTTGCAGGTGGGTGTGGTGTACATTCTTAAGAATTATCGTGTGGAAACTTGTGATAGAACCCTGCCTGAGATGAAGTTTGATGCCAAAACCTTTGTGTTGTCAGCTGCAGGAGGAACTTATCTGCGCTTTGTTAAGGATCAACTTTGAATACAAAATTTGACAACCGTTAATAGTTTTTGAATTTTCACTTTATTTGTAATCGCTTCACATATGTAGGTATTTTTTTGTATTTTTTATATTTTCTTAAGATCAGCTCAAAAATGTTCACAAGATTTGTCAGTTGAGTTAACCAAATACTGTTGGCAAAAAAGTTGTCTTATCAGTTGTTCACTTAACCGACTATTGAGTGCAATTATTGTATATGACAACTGTAAAAATGGCTTATCGCCAAGCAATTGAATACTTAACTGTGCATTGATAAAACTAATAAATGAACTGTCAATAAATTCAAAACGGATTAAATTGAAATTTTGTGGACTTTGAAAGTAATTTGTGGTTACTTTGTTAAGCAATGCCAACAACATTTAGCCAGCTCAAAACATTTGACAATCAACCATATGTATCGGTAACTAAGTATGTTTTTATTATTATTATTTTTTATCATATACAATTTAAAAAACTAGCTTTCGGGCTTACTTATCTTCACTTTTTACAAATTATCAAAAAATAACTAAAGCAACTTTACACACTCATCTTTAACGTAAACTAAGCTACAAACTAATTGCATTTCTTCATGTTTTCCTTTTAATCTTTTTGCTTAAGACTTTGCCTTCGTATTAACACAAAAATTATTATTATTATTTTTATCATAATATGTTTTTATACATACAATGCTTTTCGTGACCGCATTCAATTGAATTTGAGGATTATTTTGGATATATGAAATCTGCTTTCATATTTATTTGCTAACTACGCATTAAGAATCGAAAGTTAGCAATTTTTAATAAATAAAATGCAAAGTGTACTTTGATTTGATAAACATTGTATAGTAATTTGTGAATTTGTCAAAGCTGCAAACTAATTCGCAAACTGTAACCAATTATAATACATATTTTGCTGTGGATTTATTTCACGGAAGCAGAAACTATAATGATTGTTTAAATAATTATTGCGGAAGGCTTTTGTGGGTAGTATTAACTACAAAAATTGTGTATGGATAAGCAAATTTGGATTTTACTTCGACAAGACAAATTTATACTTATTTTGGAAGCAATAAATCAAAAAGGTATACGATTTTTTCAATGTGTAAATGGTTTTCTTATTACCAGTTTCAAAAACATTTATCAAACTGTTAACACAACAACTAATTGTTGTAAATTATTACTTCCATTTTGTATGTACATCTAAGGTGCAAGCATTTTAGTGTTTAATAAATTTCAAACATCATTTTTGGTTTTCTCAAATATACAATAATTTTGTGTTCATTTTTGACCGACTTTGGAAGTGTGTTGGACGCTTATGAAATTCCCTCAATTAAGAAACAACATAAAAATAAATAAATAGTATATAATAGTAAATAAAAATATATTTTTTAATGTAAAATATAAAATGAAAATAATTGTGTTCTATTAGTTAGACATTTATATATAGATTGCAGTCCAATCACTTCCAGAAATACAAGACGTTTCGCATAGATTCCACATAGAATCCACTGTTAATTAACAGAGCGCATCACTGAGAAGGGCGCTGTTAGTTAACAGATTACGGAGACGACTTTAACATAACGCTTAACACACATACACGTATTGTTTATATCTCATATTGGTATATAGTAGGCATATAGCTAGTTAGTTAAACATACGACGCCTTTACATTTATAATAGTTTACTTTCTTGACAATGACATACATACTCAATATATATTTATAGGTTTTATATGGACCTATATATACTCTCACTATTAGCTTGCAAGTAAATATCATGTAAAAATTAAATCATTACATTTACATGTACTTCAGTTATTTTGTATGTGTTGTGTTTTCTATTTTTGTTAGTCTTCTAATACATTTTTTACGAATCGACACTACTATCTTCGATCCTGCATCACCACCTGCTTGAAGGCGCCCGCTCGCACACTCGACTTGACCTCGTGTCCACCCAATGAGGCGGTGCCATCCCGTGCAATATACAGCTGCAGGCCAGATGCTGCAAATGAAAGAGAAACATTAATTAATAATAGAAAGATTTACTTTCTCTAGGGGATACTTACTCTCTGCGGACTCCGCTAGCTGATCCAGCTTGGTGTCCCTCAAAATCTCATCGATTAGTGAGTTTGGATTGACGCGTGTCTCCTCAACTCGATCCGATACTCGAGGTCCATCATCCAAAGCGCCCTTCTTGCGTTTCTCCCCGCTGTTTTTCGTACGATCTAGAGATCCTGTTTCACTTATAACTAACGAACCGGAACTGGGATTCCTGTCGAATCAAGAGAAGAAATACAAATTCAATTAACAATTTAAATAAAATAATCAATAAATATAGCAAAAAGTATATACGCGGTGCTCTCTTTGGTTATGATAACCCATTTGGTTTAGTAGTTGTGATTAGCAATTTGGTACAGAGACTTAAAAAAAACGCACGAATCGGATATAAAAAATTATGGCAATCATTTCTCTGGCCATGCCATGCAATCTTTTTGATTAAAAATGTTGTACACAAAGTGAAAGGACGTGAACAAATGAGGCACTTAATACTATAATTGGTTGGAATGAAACTTCACACAAAAAACAATTTGAAAAGCATTAGAATTACAAAATTAAATTAATCTCTTATCGTTATAAACTCAATCAGGAATGGCAATCAGCGAGGCTACTAAACTACAAATTAAATCGATTATATTGTTTACGAATCTTAAAGTATATAAATTAAAAATATGCATACTTATTAGAGCCGGAAAAAGCAGAGATTAGGATGGATCATAGATCTTAAAGTAACTAATTTTGTGGTCTCTGAAGTGGACAGTGAAACTTTTTTTGAGATTGAGATTATAATTTTAAATATCGATCAAATCTTGTTATTGAACTTAGTTTAACTAAATAGACAGACACCTTTGGAACAATATGGGCTTGTTAATGTTGACAGACAGACAAACTTAGATTTGATTTTTTGCAATTTTTCCAGCTCTATTTGATAACATTGATAAATGGTGTAGTCAAAATATTCAACATGTGTCGAAGGATATTTTTACGAGCACGACAAAAACATAACTTATTATCTAACAACAAGGATCAAAACACAGGCAACTAAGTAGAAAAATCGTTTTCGTTGTGACGAAAAGACAAAACAAAACCCACATCATGGTGATGCTGGGCCGGCGTATGATCTGTGTGGTTGCCAGAGGCGATAGCGTTGCACCAGAGACAGACATCGTTGTGGCAGAGGTCATTGCCGATGCTTCCGCTGCAGCAGCCGAGGTGGAGAGTAATAAAGATGCGGCCGAAGGATTCGAGCGGATGCTGCACGCATCTGTTGGACTTGCCGCCAATGAGCTGAGTGCATCAGAGGACATCACATTCCCCAGCCTGGGACTGTTGCCATGTCCGTTGGGAGAACCCACCAACGTTTGTTGCGTCTGTGTTGGACCATCAACAGCATCCTGACCAGAGTTTGGATTACATTGGAAGGTAATGAGAGCACCGCTGCTACTGCTGTTGCTGCCGTTCGACGAGGAGGCCGAGTGATTTGAATGGATGCTGGCCAAAGTGCCACAGGGTGAGCAACTGGAGCCCAACACATAAGACACGCCACCTCCTCCAGTTGATGTTGTTGCCGTTGCAGCTGAGGTCGCTTGTTGCCTATTGCTGTTGCTGCCGACGGCGGCAATGTTGCTGCTGTTGCCGCTGCTGCTGCCGCCGCTGTCGAAGAGACGACGTGGCACGCCGCTGAAGCTTCTGATTTGTTGCACGTTTCATTTAATTTCGTATTAATTTATAGACACATTTACAGATCAAAGCGTATTTAGAGTTTATCGGAATATCGGAAGACAAAAGAAACGAAAAACAATTGCAAAATATGCACAATAAACATGATGAGTAAATTATTATTTATAATTAAATTACAATTATTTATCAAATAAGTATATATGTATATATTTTATGTATATATTTTCATATTCTCATTTCCTACTCAAGCCTCGCTTATGGCACTTAAGAAAAGAAGCAATTAAATTTTGATGTATGCGTTTTATATGTTTCATTTATTTGGATTGTTTATGTCTCGATTTATATGTTGTAGATGTGTGTATGTGTGTGAGATGTGTTTGAGGGGAACATAAGAAATGTAAGAAATAATAATATATAAAACACAGCACTTCAACAAAGCAGTTTGTAATTACATACATCAAATCTGATTTGATTAATGTAAAATACTATCAATTTTTATTCTTAATTTAAGAATTTGTTTTTACAATTTATTTAATCCACAGCTTCCCTTTCCTATCGTCCATTTATTTTTTATATTTGTATATCGAGACTCATCTTGTTTTACATTACAAAAAATTCATTTGACCCTGAAACTTTATTTATTTTTAAACAAGTTTGTAAATTTTGTTAATACATATACTGAAATATTCAACTATATTTCTAACCTAAGAAAGCTTCTAAATTCCAGTCTAACAATAAGTATCAAATTTTTCTTTTCCAAATTCCCATATTTGTGACAAGTTGTAATTGACCCTGACCTGTCCCAGTTAACAAGCAGTTAACGGAATTTAAATAATAAATAACAATTTATAGACCCTACCTTACTCCTCACTTCCCCTATGTTAAGTTGATCAAATATCAATAAATGAATTGAGTAACCTTAGTGGCCACACTAAATGAATTTTAACAGTTTATATTGACTATGCACTGAAGGCCAAATCGCCGGCAAGTGGGTGACACATGGCCGAGATGTGCCTGGTCTGTGTCGTGTGGTCACATATCCTTGGCCCAGTTGCAACTCACATGGACCAAAAGGCGGGGACGAAAAACACTGATTTGATTGTTTTTCAACCGACAAAGGAAAATTAACGGGAAATTGCAATTCTGATTGCATCAAAAATTCTGGATAATTTTGCTGAGGCGTAATCAAAATTTTAACTGGAAAAATTGACAATATGAGCAGAAATTTGCATATTATTGTACTTTTTAAAGCTACATTTTCCATTAGTTTTTATAGAAGCAGTAGTTACCATTAACTGTACAATCCTTAAACTGGTAGACCAACCCTCCCATATAGCACCTTGGGATATAGTGATGTTAATTATAATAATGCTTACAATTAGCTTAGATCTTACTAAGGAGCCCTGAGGAATTGGATGTGCTCAGAGCCAAGCCGGGATTATGATTAGTACAAAAATTTCAACGAAACAAATTAAAAGAATATATCCATAAAACAATAATAATAACAACAACAAAGTTCAACGGAAAAACAAAACAGGTGAAAGGAAGGTGTAAAAGAGAGAGTGAGGGTATTAAATGATAACGATAACAATAACGAAAGACGATTATTTGATTTTTGGCCAAGGTACGCGACAAGAAGCGAACGTATGAATGGAACTAGAGCCTTGACGAGTAACGATTAACGAGTAACGAGTAACGCTTAACGAATAACGAATAAGTTTCGCTGAACTGAACTAATTTCTCTTTTTTTTTTATGTAAGCAAATGAAAAACGCGACGCACCTCATGAGATCGTAGGCAGCATTTGTGGAATGTGGCCGGACCATGTAGGGCTCCTGTGCAGAGGCCAGTGGTGTAGATGAGGCGGCGCCCTGAAGCATTGTGCGCCGATAGGCTCGTTCAAATGGCGTACGTGACATGAAGGATGCGGAATTGGTAAAGTTATCAGCCGGTGAATCGACCACATCATAGGTAAGCAAACGATTCACATAACTGCTACCCAGAGCTGGTTTATCGGCCGACTGTATCAATCGATTAAAGCTGGGCCGTCGCTCAGAGGTGGGTGTCAGGAAGGGATCCGCTTCAATGCGTTCGCTAAGGACATCTGGAATGGTGCCCATTGAGCGCATCTTCTGTATGGGATGATGTGATGGCTGTGGACTCTCACCGTCCTGACCTATAAACTTGGCATTGCCAACCTTTGCCTGATGATTCTGATGTGCCTGCGTATGTTTCACATACAATTTGCCCGCCGAACCATTCGATGTCGTGGAGTTCTTCCGCAATCCCTGGTTATGCAAATGAAGATGTGTGTGATGGAGATGATTGAGCTGCTGGTAACGTAATCGTTCCTCCAGTGACTGTTCTCTCATGCGCTGGAACTCTTCACGTACCACCTCCTCGGAGTAGTCATCGAAGCAGAGATTGTTGAGGGACTTCATCTTGGGTATTTGTGCATGTTCAGCCAGCTGCTTCAGTCGTCGCGGCGAATTGCGATCCAACTCCATGGAGGCCTTGTGAAATTCCATTTCAAGTATAGACAGATTCTCCATGGATTTGATTTTCGCCACTCGAGGCGTATGATAATTCTCTTCCAAGCCTGAATCGTTATCACCAGAGTCCTCATTCGGATACTCATCCGATTCGCTTGTATCTCCACTATCATAATACTGTGTGGCATGTGACGGTGATCCACGATACTGGCCACCCGGTTGAAGCAACAATGGCAGTGGCATCTCCGCCATTGGAGTGCGAAACTCCTCGTTGGCATTCATTGTGGCATTGGGCGTCTGGTAGAGCAGCTCCTCGCTCACATATTCGATTGTTGTGCTAAGGGTAACGACATTCACCTGCTGATGAGGTTGATTCATCGGTTGTGGCGCCACTGGGCCAACTTGATGTTCTTGCACCAGACCAAGGCCCAATCCCAGTCCTTGTGTCTGCTCCTGGTGCTTGTGCTGATGTCGTAACGCCGGTATATTCAATTTCATGGCATTTATAGCTCTCTGATTGAGTCTATTGAGTAGAGAAACGGATTTTCTAAAACGACTGAAGTATTTTTTGATGTCGACGTTCGTTGATTGATTGACATACATATATATTTTTTGGTTTTTGGTTTTTTTTTAGTTTTACATTGAGGTTAATAGGTTATATATTTTACAGTTGGTTAGTTGGCCATTTACCCGGTTTAATTTTGTTTATTTAAATTATATACAGAACATATGTTGATTATAAAAGAAGAAGAAACAAAAAGTGTTAAACAAATTAGCTAAAATGTGAACGTAAATGTAACATAAATATGAATTATACCATTAACTAAATTTGAAAAAATTAAAAGCTACCCATTAAAATAGACCATTTATGAGTTGTTAAACAAAATGTAAATGTTAGCTAGTATATAAAGTTTTTTCGAGATCCATTTGTTTAGTAAAGTTCAACAGAAAATAGACCAATTCCAATTCTGATAAGGATTGTGCTCTGCAAGTTAGTACTATAAGCTTTATGTAAACTATTTCCATCAAAAGAACAGAATACATGTAGTCTAATTATTAAAAAATGTTTAACAGTTGGATGTTTTCAAAAGGCTATTCCATGAAAAAGCATAGATTCCTTTGAGCAGAATAATTAGTTTAATTCGTAGCTTTCAGACAGTTTGATCTTGAACCCGATATTCGGCATTCAGAATCTAGTTATTAACTTTCGGAATTTCGGAATTATATCTGCTCACAAATGAAACAAAATTAAATTTTAACAACTATTCTAGCTGTGTCTTTGAATTTAGAGGAATCAGTTTTTGTTTTTGGTGTTCAATATTTTATATCCCTGTAATTTTTATATACTGTAATCATCGATATATTTGTAAAATTTATTCAAATTAATTAACCTTTTTATTTACAAAAACTCGATCGTTTCGTATTATAAAACGAGCCCATTTAGTAAGTTGCATTGAAACAGTCTTAGGTTCATGGACATATAGTCTTTAAATTGCACAGAAATATATAACCGTAGTTGGAAATTCCGTCATAAAAACAATTTGTTTTTTTTGGTAACTTTTCGTTTTGCAACAGTGTATAGCCAACAAACGATTGTAAATATATATTTATACTATATTCTGTCGTAGAAAGTCTGTCCTTTAGGCTAACATCTACTTTCGTGTATAATATGTTAAAAAATGGTAAAGGTTAAGAGCTGCGCATTCATTTTGGCAAAACAAATGCGCGACCTTTAGGGGCACCTCATGACGCCAACTGAGTCAGTCAGTTGTTGATGAAGTCATCGCTTGCAAATTTTAGCAAGAAAAACAATAATGGAAAAATGTCCAACAAGAATTTTCATGTTGTACCCCGCCTGACCAACCCACTTGTACTAATTTTTTCTGTTGAATTGCATCCGAAATGAGAGTCAGTTCCAGTTGTTGCCCATATCTAAAAGCATAACGTACTATGTATCTATGTGGGAGTGTGTGTATATTTGTAAACATTTGACCTTAAACTTTACAATGCGACATTGTGCTGCACTGCATGACATGGGAATACATAGTTAGTTAGAATAGCCACAGCTAAAGACCGATTAATGACTTAAATTTTAAGCTAAAACCCAATCTAGACCTAACTGATAAATGTTGAATAATTCTAAAACTAAACTACAGAAAGTATTTTATAATACTTACAACAAACTCGCTCTATAAAACTAACTTAGCTAAACTAAATAAACAATTAAGTTGAGAAAAGAATTCAATAAATTGGAATGTGTGTTGTATGTGTGTGTGTGTGTGTGTTAACGGTATGTTTAGTAAACATTTAAAGAATATATGCTGTCATGTCGAAAGTGTATGTGTGTGTAGCATATGCGAGAGTGTGTGTGTCTTTATTATGGTTATACACTGTTTTTGTTTAAATACGTTTTTAGACGTAAATAGAAAACTTTAGCATATAAAGTATAGAGCATAGCATATGTATGTATAGAGAAAATAATATAGTTGTAGATATAGGTATTGTTTAAATAGATATTATGTAAGTAATTAGTAGGTGGCGCGAATTGTGGGCAAAACAAAGTTGAAAGTTCAAGTTCAAGTTCAAGTCAAGGCTTTATACAGATTAGCTAATACGTAGTTATCGAAAATTCTGTTGTATTTTTCTCTGGTTTGAGATTACTTACCTAGCATGTCCTGAGTCACCCTCTGAACTCTGCCTCGAATGTTGACTGTGCGAAAAACTACTATAACCGGAACCTTTTGACATCTGCGAGAAGATAATAAATCGTTAGACAATGTTTAACATATTTACATATAATATCGGCGATGGGCAGCCAGTTAGTTATGTAATTTTGATTTCCAGCTCAAAAGAGACCGCTCGCAGTCTAAGCTTCGTGAGCCAGCACATGCCCATCGCTGATTTATACAAATACATTTTGCTTACTTGACTAGTATTACTGGAATTTCTCGAGTGACCCATTTCCATGAGCGATGCTGTATTCACAACGCCCACACCTCCACCACCCCCACCGACACCACCAGAATTGGTAAGACCTGTGGTGCCATAGTTGTTGCTGCCAATGACGCCCAAGCCTGGCAGCGTCTGTGCTACAGTGATGGGTGTTGTGGCACTGGATGAAGCGATTACATGTTGCTGCAGATTGTCCGTGGTCAACGTAACCGCCGATTCCGAGGACTCGGAAAGACCCGAGTCTGTGACAATTGCTGCTATCACCGCCTGTGCGTCGAGATCTGTTCGAGGAAATAAATCGAGTTAATTGAAGAGTGATATGAAAAGGGTAGAAACTCAAACGTACCCTCCTCCCTGGTGGTGGATACGGGTCGTGTGCCCGGCGCAGACATTGTGCTGGAAACACCGCCCAAGGTGGCGCCACTGCCGCCCAGGGTAATGGAAGTACCGCCACTTCCGCTGCCAATGCTGGGCAGGACTGTTGCCGTCGGCGTTTGCAGTCCTCCGCAGGTGGCATCATCCGCGGTTGGTTTGCTCTGTTTGCTCTTAAGGCTGGGCGTAGGACTGCAAAAATAAAATAAGCAATTAGTAATATTTTAAGCAAACAAAGAATAAGAAAAATAATTTCCATTTTAAAATAACAACTTAGTAACTTTTTTATTTTTTAAATATAAAGAATTAGCTGACTCGAAGTCTATTTATATTGACTACATTACATATCATTAAAAGAATAAATGAACACAAAAATCACTTGGTAAAAAATAAGAAGCAAGGCTTGGCATTCATATTTCAAGAGTTTCCAGTCGCTATCAACAGCACCATATTGCTAACTTATCAAGTCATTAAAGCTTAGTATCACTAATGAGCCACTGGAATTAGTTTCTAATTCAAAGGTGCAATAAAGACAAAATGGGCAAGTTTGCCTTCTTCTTTGACAAGTGTTTTGTGTCTTTAAATATTTTAATCATTTGTTATATCGTCAATGTAAGTAGTGCTAGAGTCAGCAAATAGTATTTATTTAATAAGTGAGGTTGTTTTATATTTAGTTAATCAGCTACTCACGCCTTGAAGAGTATATCACCGCTCAGCATATGCATTTTGATGCTGACTCTTAACATGGAGTTGTCCAAACGATGGCGTGAATCGTAACCCTCGAGCAGAAAGCGACGTGATGTTAAACCAGCGCCAGCAAATTCGGCAAGATTTAGATCGATGAAGCCGAGCTTATAATAACTGCGACCACCCTTCATTTCCTTGCGTATTGAGATGCGCAAATGGCAGGGATCCAAGACGCCAGTTGAAGCATTCGCACTCATCTTGCAGGGGAACTCAAAACTGCGATTCCATTCCACGCGATGATTGCGCACTTCCTCGCTGAGGATTAAAGATAAATCTGTTAGTCAATATGTTAGATAGAAAGATCTCTTTTTGATAGACTCACCGACTGCTGTACTCTTGAAAGGAGCCGCCATCTAGTAGTCTTATCTTGGCAAAGAGCACCTCATTGACCAGAGCGACTTCGACCAAATCTTGCAGTTGCACCTCCACATTAAACTTGTACTTTTTCTTTTTCATCATAAAGGCCATGCCAGGGGCGCTAGGCCCAAGAAGTGTCATTCACTTTTCTATTCCTTCAATCCGTTGCTTTTGTGGCTCTGCAACTTTGCCACAAGAAACTTAACTATTGCTTTGTTTTAGGCGGTTGCCCGGGCACCGCCTTGACCACGTTCTTAACTTCTTACTCTGTTTTATTTCTTTTTTGCTACTCAGCTACTTTGAAACCTGAGCTACACTTTTCCCCTCTAAGATTGTGCGTTGTAGTTGGCTTTGTTTTAACTCCGTTTAAGGGGTTTTGTTTGTCTATATATCCATATATAGTTTGCTTTCTTATCAGTTATTAGTTTTGTACTATTTGACTGCCATTTTTAGTGTTTGTGAATCGTTTTGGCCTTTAAGTTGTTCCACGCGTCCACCTGCAAGTGCAAAATTTAAAAAAGAAAAGAAAATCTGTCAGTTGTGGAAACTTACTTAATTGGAAAAGTATTTCAATTTCAAAGCAGAGATAAAATAACTTTATGAGACCTGTGTGTAGTGAAACTGAAACTAGACAACTACTCCAAAATAGTTTTTGGTTTACCCAATCGCAATATTTGCAATGAAATTCTGAACATCTAACATCTAAACTCACTGCAAAATTATAATAAATAGTGTTTACAAATAATTTGGTGAGCTTAGCACTAAGCTCAAGAATTGTGTATTTATTTTAGATATTCAGGAGAATAGTAACTTCAAAAAGGTACAACTTAATTTTGTAAGATATACTTTTTTTTGTCCAATCTATCTGTATTCAAAAAATCACATTAGAAAGTTTCTATATAATTTTTAAGTTATCCTTTCTTTTAATTTTCTATATTCCCGTTTTTGCAAAATATATTTAAGTAAGAAAAGAAAGGACATTATTAATCTTAGTGTTTTCTTGTCTATAAATCTTCTTTGCTATCAATTCCATTCTTTCGAGTTCTAAATTACATAAATTTAATTTTTGTTGTTGAAAAAAAGGTCAAGGGCTTCTATGCAGAAAGAAAATTCATCTTTAGATATGATTCCATTATATGGAGAAATATTCAAAAGTCATGAGTATTTTAGAGAAGAAATCGCAAATTGATTAATACAAGGTATTTTCCCGTCGAGTAATAGTCAACTAAATTCCCCTGGTTTGACTTTGGCACCTTCAAAACTTTTCTAGGCACCTAATCGTAACGCTAGAGCCGTTAATCATACCGTCACTACATATTATAGTATTTCCAAGTTTATCGTATAAAACAACCTGCAGCACTCAAATAATTAAAAGGAGCACACGCAAGACGGCAAATGACGTGCCAGGATTGAGGATTGCCTTCTTTGCGTGTCTTATTGTTAACTGCACATGGTTTGCCAAATAATTAGCACTGCCTTTTCCAAATGTTTGTTGTTATTGTTAACTTTTGGCCACATTTCTGACGCATCTGTCAGCGTCACAGTTGCTGTCATCGTTTTGTTTGCCGGCAGTCAACAACAACAAAAATAACAACACAGAATAATAATATTAATGGAAAAAACAAGCAATACAATTTTTGTTCGCCTACGATGATGATATTATCTGCCTTGTTTCTTTGGGTTTACCCCTCTTCTTTTGTTGCAGCAATTTTTAGATTGGTGACTAATTTTTTGATGTGATCTCTTCCAAGAATCAAGATAATTTTCTCGAATTTAATTGTGTGCTCTTTTTAGAGACAACCGATTCTCTTTTAAAATACTTTGCAAAAAAAAGATGATAGAACAATCATGACTAGAAGCACGTAAAAATACGATTAGCGTTTTCACGTGAATAAAAAGTTATGTAAATAAATCTCTCAGTATATTAAGTGCATTTAGTTCAGCTTTTCAATGCAAGTCGAATACAAATATTAATCATGCTGAACAGTTCAATTTCCCACACTCTACAGTAAAAACTAATGGAAATCTTTATATATACTAAACTATTCAATTCACTTTCGCTGACAAAAACTCAACAAAAAGCACAGTTTTTCGATTCGTAAACAAATCAGTAGCACGCCAATTACATCCATTTATGTCCATTAGCCAGTCCCAATCAGCAGGGTAAACATTTCGAAAACCAATCATAAGCGAAACCATTAACCCAGTTAAAGCCCTAGGGCAAGTGAATCCTGGGTGTAGTCAGGTCCCTCTTTTTACAAAGTGAAAAAGTGGGGAGAAGAGAGAATTGCACCACAAATCACATTGCAGCTTTTTTTTTGCGCTGGGTTACTGTGGTTTTGGGTTTGTTTTGATGGGAGCTACCACGCACATGTAACCACACCCAAAATAAACCCTACGGAGTTACAAAAAGTCTTTGCAATGTCTTTAAAATGAACCGTTTCGAGGAAAAGCTAACATTGCCAACTGACACGTAAGGCGATGGTAAAGTGGTCTGTTCCACTAACTGACTTAACTGACTTTACTGCCAAAATAAAAGCAATGTTAACTTGTAGTAGAATACCCTACATACGCAATGGGGTATATTAATTATCCCATATAACTTTATTTCAAAAGTTTTATATCTTTTGATGCATTTCATTACAGGGTATATGTCCAGCTGAGCAGTAAAATTAAAGTAAATTCACCCTTGTTTCTGGGTGTGTCGCGTTGTCTGGTAACCTCAAGACCTCAGGCCATGCACATTGTTGTAGTTTATCCTTCCTTATCCTTCCGATTGTATGTGGACCAAAGGATAGTCTTTGAATTAGTGCGGGAGGTTTGTTGTTTTCCTTCCTTTGGGTTGATGGACTTTTAATGAGCATGCTCAAATTTATAAGGATAGTATTCATACTGATTTCTTGTGTCTTCTTGGAACTTGTTTCTTTAGCTGGTTGACAAATGTCGAGCAAGTGTTTGATTGCTTTTTGCCATGCCAATCAGTGCGACAGACCTTTGTGCCTGAAGTCAATTAACGAGTAGGTACACAAATTTAGCGTTGATTAGATCAACTTGACCTTTACCTTGTCGCATCATCTTTTATTTATTAATAATGACGCAGCATCATCGGCAGTTGGTGAAAGCGAAAGATTGCTTAATATATCTACGATAGTGCAAAACAACAAATACGATTGTATATTTTTTATGTTTGCAGATATTTACTTATTCTTCCTGACGATGTGTTGACCGACTTGGCCACATATTGAATCTTGGCCAATAAGTCGCGAAAGGAATGCATCACAATAAAATAAACATCAATTGGCGCCGCCGTCTCTTGAAAAATCAACGAACTGTAAACGAGACGCGGGTGAAAAAATGTCGTAACGAATCAGGCAAGGGTTGGAATGAAAAGGCAAAGAAAATCAATTTTCAATCTTTTTAGTATTTAGAGCGTGTTCTGCCAGATTATTTTCATCTAAAATACTGATAAAGAAGTAAGCTAGAAATAGGTAAAATATTTATGATTTTGCTGAAGCGGAAACTAATATTAATATTAAGTTCTTAATACAAAAATACAGAATTTACTTTAATATGTACCTAAAATACAAAATATTTATTTCTTGTACCTTGTTAGCAACAAGCACATTTTGTCGATATTAATGACAGAATCTTTATATTTTTTCTGATAATGTGTATCTAAAGCAGCATATTTAATTTTATTTAAATCCATATCTGTAAATTTATAAGACTTTTATTATGAAACTATAAGTTGAAATAGAAACATGAAACAGAAATATCTGTGTTTATTTCGAACGGACATTGGAAAGTTTGACTTAAAGATGCTTCACTGTATGACGGTAAAAATATATTCCCATCTCTGGTTGATGACAGTTGACAGTCACTTTTTATATCAACGCTTAACAATGTCTGCAGTACAAATATATGCAAATCTTAGCATTGAACTGTGACTCTCAATAAATACATAAATACGACCATAATTGATCAATTTGTTCAATGATTTAGCATATTGTTCAATGAATTGACAATTCCTATGCAAAAATTTAAGCTGGGTGGGCTCTTCTCATCCATCCCTGGTAATTATTTTGCATTCCACTTTGCTCTGTTTGATTTTCAACACATATTGTTGTAGTATTGTCTTGAATCTTTCTCTTTGTTCCTATCTTCGGAATGGATTACCTTTGGGGATCACAATCCATTTGCGACCATTTTCTCACAGTAAATAAGCTTAATGAATTGTCTTTGCATTCGACAACTGCCCCTAAATGTTGTATTCATCACGCAGCTCGATATAGATACAAATGTATCTGCTTATTGTCAAGATGCGATGCTTCGATAAAAGCAGCGACAAAGTGACAAATGTGTTGTCTTCCCAGAAGATCATGTGCATTAACGAGAGGCAGCTGATAAATTTGTGAGACTTAAATTTCAGAATATAAGAATATAATGCCTTAAGATTGGATATTTATTTTCAAGTTTACTTTCCAAAAAAAAAAAATAAAAAACCTCTTTACAAGTCGTTAATAATTATTTCACAAAGCCGAATGGCAACCTAGTTTTTTTAAATAGTTCATATATTAAATTGATTGACGCTATCCCTTTAAATTTTAACCATGTGTGCACCTATGCTCAATTTGTTATGCGTCGACACTAGCGTGAACTGAAGCAGATCACAGTGATTCTAAATTATTTACAGCGTGTACTAACTATAGTATAATTGTTAGCTTCTTCTGACTAAGAATTTGTCATTGAGAGATTGTACTATAAATATAACAATTTACTCTCTCTGCAAGTACACACTAAAGTAAACTCGATTCTTTGTTCTAATTATAAACTATTGCCCACATGTATTACGAAATTATCAAGCTACCCTCGTGACAAGTCACCACATTCTATAGCTGCAGCTGTTGCACACATGTTGTTCAACTGATTTGCATTCGCTTGGTCTCTCACTTTATGCTCGCTGATAGCTTAATTTCAACTTCCCCTTTCCCTTTTCCCCTTTTACAGTTGCCCACCCCCTAAAAAAATACAAAATGTATTCGAGTGCTAATGATGTGTAAGTTAAAACAAAACACAAAGTCGAGGCATTCTTTTTAAGGGGCATCTGGTAACAGATGTCAGGCTGGAGGTCGTCGTCTTAAGTGTCGGTTGAGTGCGAGGAGATTGGTAATAAAGATAAGCTGAGGAAACCCACAGATACAGATAAGAAGATTTTCTTAAAACAGGACAAAAACATTATCGTAAATTTGCATGGAAATGAACTGCGAGAAGAGATGCAATTGATAAGGCAAAAGGAAAATGCCATAAATAAGTATTTCAGCAAAATATTTTGAATTTCTCATCAAAATACAAAATATCTGGTTGATTTTTCTATTATCAATAGAAATTGCAAATTCACTTGACTAAGCTTATTTTGTTATTTGATTTGACTGCGAAAAAATATGCAAGTTTGCAACATGAGAGACAACAACAACATGAACTCAAAAGTTCTGAAGAGGGCATAACGTGTCTTGATTGAAAAACTGGATGCTTGAGTGATTTCTCTTTTATACGTTGAGATCTCAGACTGAGAGAAAGAGAAAGAGAGAACGAGACGAGACATCTTAGAGACGCTGATGCTGAGTCACAAAAGTATCTAGATAGAGAGTGGGAGAGAGAGAGACAGACATTGACCTTGACAAAACGAAGCGTTAATGGATTCGACTTTGAATTGCAGGCAGGGCAAATACAGAAAACATTGTACTTAAGTTAGCTTAACTTTGCTTGATTTACTTGCTCTGACTTTTCACTGCACTTCTGACCTTTCATGGTTTACTTTAAGTGGCGAACTTTTACGAGATGCCACATACTTAGATGCTTAACTTCAACGCCCACTGTACAGTGTACACGACGTTTGCAATTAAGAGCGTCAGCATCTAATAATTTCACCCAGAACAGGATGCCTTGAAAGTTGACCCTCATCTCGGTAGTCCTCCTACAACGTCTTTATAGACATTTTATAACAGAGCTTTATGCTTGTCCTTACACACAGAGAAACCCGGAGAGAGAGAGGAGATAGAGAGTGGGGAGAGAGAGACAGAGACACATACGCTCAACAGCATTTTGTCATTAAGAGTGCAAACTTTACTCTAAGGATGTGAAATCCATGTCACCCGTCGTGCGAATAAAGTGTTAATGAGGTTTTCTCTAATGAATTCAAGTGTACCTGCCCCACAGTGGAGCAGAAGTGTGGTTAATTGTGTCAACATACCCACAATATCAACCTGCCTCAATGTGGGTTGACTCCAGACAGACAGAGAAAGAGAAATCCTTCTCTAAAAAAAAACACAAATAAATAAAACTTTGCACTCAAATGATGTCCATTGAGGTGGCTGCCATTGCATGACCTAGTTTAGACATGCTCAATGTGAAGTGGTTGCAAAAATTGCGCAACAAATGCCCCAAGGAGCTAGGGTGAAATCATAAAATCATGAAAAATGTGCAGCTCTTGGAAGGCAAAATGCACCTTAGAGCCAAGTACTGTGTGTGTTTGGGACTATAAACGAGTCAATTTGAGTTAAAAAGCACATCATAAAATGTGGGATGTGCTCGTATTTTTAATGGCCAATGAGGTAACTGCAAATTATGAATGAATCCAACTTGAGCTTCTTTACAATAAACTTATGAGACTTTGAAACATAATTTGTTGGAGTGTAAATTTGAAGTTTTACTTTGAAAAGATCCACAAACCTTTTCAAATTATGATTACAATTGCCCTTAGATATATTTAATCGAAATATTCCTAAACTTCAGACATTTCACACTTGGAGCATATTTTCAGAGTAAGAAAAATCAGCTGACAACATTTTATTTAAAGTTTTAATAAAAACGGTTAACTATAATAAATAACTATAGTTATATTTTATACGATAAGTAAATTCAATTTAACTGTGAGTTTAACTTAATTGAATAAGTTTGTAATTTTATCAATTATTTTGACATGAGATTGCTTCGTCTCAGCTACAGTGGCTGTTTGTTATATTTGCTTTGCTTTTGGATTGTTCGAGATTTGTGTAGTTTAATTTGGTAGCAGTTGTAGAAAATGCCTGTATGAAAACAATAACATCTTGCTGTCGAGCAAATGTTGTATGCATGAAGATTGTCATTACTTGTAGTTTGAACATTTATTTATGCATTTTATTAACTCACAAGCACAATCACAAAATGTCTTTGAATATTGTGGCATATAAATCAAATTCCGGGAACAAAATTTAACAAAACATATATTTTTTTCTATATAAATTATTTTATTTTTATAAAAAATTTATTAAATATGTGTTGTCGCGTTCAGCATTGAAACTAGACTAAGCGTCATTTCACTCTTATCAAAAATATTATAAATGAGCTTCCCTCATTCGGGCATAGAAACAGTTTTTTTAACTTATCGTACCAGCGTCGACAGCGACTGCGACTGCGACGCTGACGTTGACGCAGACATCGCTGACAGGCAACAACAAACAAAACGAAAGTGTTTCCCTGTCAAATGTCAGCTTCAGCTGTATTGTGCGACAAACGCGACAGCCAAACTGACAATTTCTGGAGAGGAAGCGACAAATGGACGCGCAAAAAGTGCGATGACATCAGAGGGAACAACGAGAGCAACTTTAAGTGCGTTTAAATGAGCAAATGGATCAAGTCCGACTTGAACTTAACTTGGGAGAAACAGAAGGTGTCATTATTTGGCACAAAATATAATATTGAACGAGCAGAGGGTATCGTTATTTGGTAATAGATGGAAGAAGTTGGCGGATCAAATTTTAAACAAATATTTCTTTGCTTCACATTGAATTTATATAAAGCTTAAGAGAAAATTCCAAGTTTGACTTGACAACAAAGAGGATCGAAATATGAACACATCGGTGCATTTACAGAAAACTAATTTTACAGGAGAAGGTTTATTTTTAATTTCTTTACTTTTAGAAGCATTTTCTACAGAATATGTGCGAAAATACATCAAATTCTGTTATAATTTTGTACAGCATGGTAAAGAAGTTTGACATTTAAATCTCAGTTAAGGAAATGTGTTTCATAGGATAATTTTGAAGATTTGCTTAAATATATAGATCATATAAATCATTCTCTTTAATTGTATTACATTATTTGGTTAGATTTACTTTCCAAATTTTATTTTAACAGAATAGGGGCCGTTTTCTAATCTTGCCGTTAACTTTAAGCGGAAGATAAACTTAAGATTTTGTTCTCTTAACGGCAGGTTTATCTTCCCTTTAAGGTTGAAGGCAGGATGAGAAATCGGCCCCAAATGCTATAAATAATTTTCACCATTAAATTCCGGGCCAGACGTAAGTCAAAAATTTTGGTCTAGAAGAGGGTATCAGAAAAATTCTTTATTAACTTTTTTAATAAAACATATGTTTATTTTTTCGATTGGTATTTTAAACATATTCTGTAAATTTCCGTAATATATTTAAACCTTGCGATGACCTAAGACATAATTTTTAACCTTTGGCACCGTACTCCATTGTCTTACAAGTACAATATAATCGTACGCTTACTTATGCATATAAACATTGATCGATAAGTATTTATTTATATGGCAAACCCAATCAAAATAAACACGAGAAATCGCGCAGTTGTTTATGTGAAAATTACGATAATTTCAAAAGGCTGTTTACGATATATGGTAGAACGAAGCTATCTGTTAGATGTGCACCTAACCACAGAGACAGCTAGATAAACAATATGAGACAGAGATTAGTTAGATAGAGCTGACAACGTCATCATCATCAGTGTCGGCGTCGGCATCAGCGTCAGGAATATAATTTACGTTATATCTAAATTATATGACGTGCTTCCAACTGCGCACGTCATTTATTGAACAGGGCCCAGAGCAATCAAACACGTATCAAAACTGTGCACAAATGTACTTAATTTGGCTAAAACTAAGAGTAGATTGTTAAACTGACAGTAAGGGCTTGTATTGGTATTGATACTGGTTACATGAACATGGCTAGAATCGATTAAATCGTATCTTAACAAGAAAACTGTGCTAAGACGTAAGTTTAAATAGTTTGTGGCTTGTGCTCATAGGGCCAAATGCTTGTGAACGTTGACATCTTTGACTAAGATGCAATATCAATAAAATAATTTAAGAAGGGAAAATATTCTAAAAGAAAAAGCAAAATACGATTGCTACAGATTCTGTTTCTGCTTTCCATTTGAATTCTTAAAGTTATCAATATTATCATTGCGTTTATAGGGTATGACGCAATCGCTGCACTAACCAATATATTATGACGTGAAATGCTTTACTTGGCACAGGGACACACACCATTTGCTTGCTGGCTCTGGGCCAAAAACAAAAAAAACCTTTAACAGTAGCAATTTGTTATAAAAAAATATAGTAAGCATAAAAGGAAATTGATGCAATTTAAAATGGAAGCTAATTGAAGAGGCCAACAAAAAAGTGACTAAGGCCTAAAAACAATAACACATTTAATGCTGTTTATTAAAATAAAAACTTGCCTAAATGTGTTAAGTAGTCAAAAGCAATAAACACAAAAAAATGATCTGGTGAGCAATTTAATTGCTTATACGCAACGTTGACGCTGACGCAATGCCAACAATGCCCCTCTCCTGGACGGACTGTCAGCTGGCTTCCGTTGACCCTGGTCAATAAACTACTGAGCAAATGAGTAGCTAAGTAAACATAATAAATGAGAGAATATGTGTCAATAATGTGAGCTAAAATGAAAATAACACGAGCCAGCACATCATTAAAAATACCTCACTACAAGGATGGATACTAAACAAGTCTAGTTAAAATCAAAGTATCGACCCCGTTATGAATTGCGAACTGTCAGGATAGGTTTATTTCTATTGTCCTGCTGATTAATGACATAATAACGGATGTGTTTTTGCTCGTTATGGAACAAGAACTAACAAACAGAAAGTGGCCAAAAAGCACTCAAAATGCAAATGGTCGCAATAATAAATGTAAATGCGAGCAAGTGATAAGAAAGGGTCTATAAAAGAATGGGCGTAAAAGCTGTCTCTTTAATACTTATTATATCATATTCGACTTTAACTGGAATCATAAAATAAATTGTAAATATGTTATCCCGCTTCCATTAAACTTGAACCTCAATGCCATGGTAAAAAAATCAATCATTTCGCACCCACAAGTTTTTATAGGTTGTGTGCTCGCAACAACTGATAACCTGACAACACCCCAATGCTCATTTGTAAACTTTCATTATGCCTTTGGCGACTATAATTAAACACATAAGTATGTACACATGTATATAAATATATATAAACACAACTCGTTGCCCTTATCAGATGTTGGTTGGGGGAGTCTAACCAGAGGCAACGGCAAAACTTATCAGCGGAAAAGTAAACAAAGCCGAGAATTTGTAACGTACTCGTGTGCAATCGAAAGTTCAGTTCCAGCCCCAGTATTCATAGTCATATTCATATTCATACTCGCACTCGATTATTCATATAAGCGCCATACATATCAACTCGAATGTAAACAAAATATTTAGTACATCGGCTTTAGTAATCAATAAGTTTTATCTTTTGCAATTTCCGTGGTAAAGTGGTAAAAGGCAAACATTAACCATTATCAATAAGTTCAAAGTGTTGCCTTCAAAGGTTTTATGATCTAAGAACCTGCGAAATCGACAAAAGCTTTGACAACAACAAATTGAAATGTCTTTAACATGAATTCTTTGTTTATCTTCGAATATACTATATACATATTAATAAATAAATACAAGAATGATCGATTTTAATGCTAAGCTTTAGAACAAATATAATTAACTGTTGCTTGTAATCATACAATGAACTCTTTTGTTTAAATAAATATTGGCAATTGTTTCATCATAAAGCTTGAAAATTTCATTCGATTATTATTATATGTATTATCTATATTTTACAAATAAATATATTCTTTATTCTTATTTAGAGAGTTATTTTTAAGGAGAGTTATGACATAGCATGCACATTTGGCTGATAATAGTACGGGTAACATACGATTGCATTTTTCGGGCACTCGATTTGCAGATAGAAGACAGTCTCTGAGGTCAAATACTCAAACTTTGCACAAATTAAAATAATTAAAATTATATTTTCCTCCAATTTCCACGGGACCATGGTCAACAAATACCATAGACATTTCAGTACCTTTTTTATTAATTAATACTGTTAGCTATAAATTTTTATCAATTATCAAAATCAAAGTGTCAATTTAAACGAATGGAAAAATTGACGTTGAAATTGCTCTCTATATTATTTACGAGGATGACGTTGGTCGGGCCAACTGCTTTTCAAGTTCTATGTTCAGTATATTCGTATTCGTATTGGTATCCGTGATGTCCTGTTCTAAATAAAGAATGCACATTGCGTGACCGTGTCGAGGGTTTCAAGTCGGGAACAACTGCGCTTTAATTGACGGGCAGTTTGAAATTTTTCATTGTTAGAATGAGAACTATACACCCACGTAATAACAGCTAGCAACAGAAGAAAATTAACACGAATGGGGGAACTATGTGAAAAATCGATAAATGGCGAAGTTGAAATAGATGAAAATCTTGGAAACGAATAATTTACAAAATTTCAACAAACTTTACGCTGAGATTCCTTCCAGAAAGGTCACACACATAGTTCCAGTTACATAAACATCCGCCCCGAGAGACTTGGGCTGACGGCTAATCAATGCTTCGCATACATGGAACAAATTAATATTAAGATTGTCGAGTACCCCGACTGACTTGAGGAAGCGGGTAGAGTAGACGTAGTCGGGTTTAATATCGTTTTCTTTTTTGTGTTTTTTGTCTTGCTTTTGTCGCGCTGTACGTGACATGAAATGCAAATTTCTTTCCCGTTTTATTTTTATTTTTTACTTTTGATTTTTATTTTGATTTCAGTGAAAAAAAACGAACAGGCACGTCTGCACTTTAATGTGATGTTCTCCAAAGCGTCTGGTTGCCTCTAACTCTTTGTCTGAGAGCTCCCACAATTCGTATTTATATCCCACATGCGCATAAAGGAATAAAGGATTGTGGCATACCTGTAGAGCGCGTTGTTTATTATGGAAACAAAAAGGATAAATTGATAAAATAAAAGCAACGAAGATATAAAAACCAATTCAAAAGAAAGTTAATTCATAAATGCCAATGGGAGCTGATACAATAGCAAAGTATTCTATCACTTAATGAATTTTTCTCTGTAGTTTTCTCACTTGTTTTTCATTTGAACAACTTTTATTTTAAAACGTATAACAAAAATAAACAGCAAAATGTTGTACAACATTGATGTTCGTGTTGTAAAATACAGTAAAATGTAACACTTTGTATTTTCAATATTTTTTTTATGGTAAATCCCAGACGACAGTCAAATCATTCTTTTTGTGATAATAGCAACGATTGTGTCACAGCCCAAAATACAAAGTATAGAGTCCGTTCTAACCTTTAATCTTTGAGGTGTAGGAAATGTATTTATTTTATTCCATTTAATTAATTTAGATTTTATTTGCAGGAAATACTGATTATATGACTTTAACAATAAATTGATAGCTTTGGAAATAGACAGTGTTAGCAGTAAGTATGTAGTCGATAAGGTTTTTACTTGCGTGACTTGTGGTTTGGTGTATTACATTTCTACTTATTGATTTTATTTATCTATGACACGTACAATTGACAATATATCAATTGTATTACGCACTCCAAAATTCGGTACTTTTTGCTCAAAATTGCCATCAACCCTAGAGATATTGAAACTTATCGGTCAGATGACTCTACAATGTATCCATAATGGATTTACACGAACTCACTTGTACTACTTACATTGTCAAAGAAAATTATATCTTTATAATACATAGTCCCGTGGTCGTTTCCTTTGTTAACGTCGCTCTTTAGACCCAGTACTTTAAAAAGTACAAATGGGTCTATTAAGTTTGTCCAAAAAATGTGCGTAACAGGCAGAAGGAGGCGTGGCAGACCCCATAAAGTATATATAATCTTGATCAGCATCAACAGCCGAGTCGATATAGCCATGTCCGTCTGTCTGTCCGTCTGTCCGTCTGTCTGTCTGTCTGTCTGTCACTTTTATGAGATCCTAGATCTCAGAGACTATAAGAGCTAGAGACACCAAATTTGGCATGTTGGTTAATCTATATCTTGCATTGATCAAGTTTGTTTTAGATTTTTGTGCACGCCCCCTCCGCCCCCGTAAATTGAAAAACAAAATTTTAAAGACGAATTACAAGAGAACCTTTAAGACTAGCGCCTTAATTGTTGGTACATATAATACTCGCTATAGTCCAAACCTGTCCTAAAAGTTTCATTCCAATCGGTTGATAAACGCGGAAGTTATTTAACTAACAATGTTACAGACAAAAGGAAGAAAAAGAGACGCTAGCGGCCTCTATGTTTATCAAGTGGCGCCATCTATTGATGGTACGCAACATTGAAGAACAAACTTTTAGTGAACGCTTTGCACTCCAAAAGTGCTGGGTCTCCTACTGTCGAGCTTGCTCCACTGTAGCTTACTGCATTTTTTTGTTTTACAAAATAATTTTCCAAAATGTCGATCGTAAAAAAAGGGGCACATATGTATGTTACACTTGAGACACTTTTGTTATTGGCACATATTATTTTTAAGGGGGTTTTGGACGAAAAACCTTCACGGTCCGAGTGCCATCTGTTAATTAACTACTAACACTGCAGTCATTAAATTTTTTTTTTGGCAATTGTTTTATGAGATACACAAGTATTAATTTGTTATTTGCTGAGAGATTGTGTTTGCACAGTCTCTCTCTTTGCACAGCTTGCTTTCTGCTGATGATGTGCGGCCATGGAATGTGCATAATTTCAATTTGAAAATCTGCTGAAAACTTGAAACTCAGCAACAATTTAGTTAGCACTCGGTGCAGAAGTCTTTGGTATCTATCCCTCTGCTTGTCGCAGTGGGTGATCTATTTGCATGTTGACCTAAATAAATTACGCATACGAAGCGTTGCCCCGACTTGTTTCCGCATGCCAAGAGCAAGAATTTCTGACATTTACGGCGCACGATTGAATCATTGAAAATCGCGTCGTATAATACAAAGAATACGTATTTAAAAAAAAATTCACATAAATAATTGCAATATGTATACACATACTTTGAGCTTTCTGGAAAATTATCTATGGGGAAATCCACATGAAAAGCGCACATTCCGCGGAAAAACCTAAACAATGATGCAACCAGAAAAAAAAAGTTGAAATATCTGCGAAAAAAATTGTCTCAAAGGAATTAGTTCGGTGAATATCACTATAAACTGCAGGCCACGCTAGTGACGAATCGGAATTTTATAATCAGAAGCTGTTCAAAGTACTTACTATATATATTTTTAAACACACCGCGCGTCTGTCTAATTACTATTTAATCGGTAAGATTGTTAAACCAACCACTTATATGAAACATGTGAGTAATTTTTGTTAACTATCAAGTTTGTAGTACAAACTTTGTACAGTAGCTGCAGCATTCTTCATATATTGATTACGATTATAAATAAAATGTGAATCATCAGTTTTAAAACTGCAAGAGATTGGCATGTTTTATGTCTGTTCTATTACGATTTCTCCATATCTAATCAATATTCATAAAGTTTCTATCATAAACTCATTTATGAGTCAGACATAACAGAAACACAATATAAACGTTTACCAGCAAGTGTGTACTTGCGTTGACAATATCTAAATTGAATTTGTAGCAAGGTTTGCACTTAAAAACCAATTAGTTAAACGCAGTGAGTTATGGTGAAACTAGATAAAAATAATAGAAAAGAACAGTTGTAGATTTGTAGAGCTGACGATAAAATACCCTGGCAGTAGTACCAAATAATGACTAATAGTTTTTAAATAAATTTTATAATCCGTTCTAAAGCATATCGAAACCCTATTTAAACTATATTTTAAAGGAAAGATTCTTAGAAACAAGACTACTCTACATTCGGTTATACCCTTTTCTAAAATATTCCCGGTCGTACTTTTTAAAGTATACTTTATACTCTTTAAATACATTTTTGTGTAAGGAATATTGAATTTTTGAATTTCTTGAATTCTGCTCTAAACTATTTCATTCAATACAAGAAGAAACCTTGAGATTATAGTTAAGTACACAAGTCTGCAAGAAACAGTATCAGACACTATTCACGGTTTGGATCGAAATTTTCTTATTGTTATAGTACAGGGAATATTACGGGCTATAATCTATCTAGCAGTAGTCAATGCAAATTTGTAACATGTTTGCAGTTGTTATGCAGAGCGGCAAACGCCGCGGCATGTGGCGATAACAAAAATAAAAAACTAAAAACGCCAGCAACAGCCACACAATCAAACAGCAAACAAAAGCCCCAAAAGGCCTTGAACGACCTTGGGTCGAGAGGAAGTGAGCGATAAAGAGAGGGGGAGAGAGACGCATTGAAACTAGTTGCTGGGCGGTCCGACTGCAAATGATGAAATTCACTTACATGAGGGGCTAAGATATTAGCTGAACTGCAGTCACGGTTCTTACCTGAAAAGAGAAGAAATATTTATGATTAATTTGTGTGATTTTTTGTACAAAATAAAGCTTAAAATTCAGAAGGGGGATTTATTTCTATATTTATACTTGAGTCGAGAGGCTTTAATTGAGTCGTGTGAAGTGCCTGAAAACTTGGAACCGCAACTTGTTCACACTGCGAGTCGATTTCAACCTACAAATCATTCAAGTGACACGGGCAGGGACAAGTGAATATATATATATATGTATACATTTGTGTATAAAGATGGTAAGTATGTAATATCTTTAAGGTTTGTGTAAACGTATTTATCTTGCTCACGCTCAACAAAGATACAACAACAAGCAAGCCACTTACAGTAGCAGTTAGCGTAATGCATTTTGCATCGTGTGCTCATAAATTGTACTTGGTATCGTCTTTGTTGTTGCTGGCAACGTGTTGCAAGTTCACATAAAGGTGTATATTATTATGAGCAATGACTGGACTGTTACTGTAAGTGTAACTGCGACTGTGAATAAAACTGCGACTTTTATCGAATGCAAACAGTGAGAAGACGAGTATGAATTTACATATAAACGAGTCTCCAAAGAGTTCATCGATCTTATATTAAAAGGAATTCCATTTTATAAAATGTTATGAAAATTAAAACATACAAGTTTTAAGTTCGTCTTGCATAATAAACACAATTTGTTTATCAAACAATATATTATGTATGAAATTGTTTATAATAATATAATACACTCTTTCAATTGAGGGGGCACTAACCGATGCTTACAAATCTTTAAAAGCAATTCAAGCTGTTGGTAAACACTTGTACCTTTTGAGATAAGAAACAATTTGACAATTATTTAAACTGAGTTATGAGCTGCACTTGAGGTGAGTGAGGTCATGAGGTCTGTATCTTAAGAGAATCTTATGTATTACAACGTTAACCGCAAAAACAAACATTATAATAAGAGTTCTTGTCTAGACAAATAAAATATGCCGCACATTAAATAAAATCTGCTGACTAGCAAACGTGCAAAATTGCGCAAAAAGAAAAGAAAGAAATTTACTCATCACACACGATAATTAATTGTGAAAATGGAGTGGAGGCAAATATCTTATAAACAAAGCAATAGGCTCCACACACACAAAATGAGGTTAATTCGCATACATACACTTCTATATATGGAAGCGGACGAGTTTCAATTAGTCAAATTATTATTTATAACTAAGTTTTGCAAATAAAAAGAAGAGTTTTGGAAAAAACAAAAGTGCATAGCCCAAAAGAGTTATCCATCGTACATGGGAATAGGCGTGTACTCCCATCAAGGCATTTAAAACACAGAAATTACATTAAATATACAAACATAATTAAAACAAAAGTTACTTTGGACTCGGAGAGTATGAGATAGAGACAAAGAAATTAAATTGAAATGTGGCATCATCACGCGAATTTTGCGCACAATGCGTGCAGTTTTTATACTTTTCCTTTTAATAAGCTCACTTAATGAAAGTGAGATCGTATCATCTTGCAAGTATCAAGTTATAATTTTTTAAATACAAGTTGAGAAATAACTTTAAAGATTGTTCAGGATTAAAGTACTTATAATTACTTTGTGACAGATCTTGAGTATGTCAACAAGAGTTTACATTACAATGTATACTTTAATTTGAAGATGTGAATACCTTAGATGTTTTCTTTACAAGTACTGATAATTCGCTTTAGGTATATTTAAAAAGTTTTGTGGGAGAGGTACTCCGACAGACTTTTTCTGACATCGGATACGAAACGCAGTCATACAGAAATTGTAAGATATACTTATCAGGGCTTGGAAAAATGTATCTGCAACAATCTTGACAACATTTGAGTAGCAGCGTCACAGATACACATAGTCAGCTGTCAGTTTCCGTTGGCCACATCGATGATGAAGTCATTTGTACTGACGTTCAATGACTCGATCCTATTGCGCACATGTGAGCCTGTCTGAAATATCTTTGCTGAGTTTATTCTCTCTTTCTGTTTTGCAGTCCTAAATTCTGCTTTTATTGCCAAGCAAGTTTTACATATTTGGCAAAACTCATTTGAGCCAAACGGAATACAACAAAAACAGTAAATAATTAAATTATATTGAATTTGCATTAAGGCAAATGGCGTTTGAATTTTTGTTCGCTTTGTTTGTTTTCCACAATCAAAACAAACCAAAACAAAATTATTACTTATTATTGTGGATGCATTAATGATGCCATAAAGTATTCTGACATCAATGGAATTCGCTTTGTGAAAATACAATTTCTTCTTGACTTTTCTGCCAAATATAAAAGTACAACAAATGGTTCTGTACGGCAAAATTCTTTCATTTTTAATTTCACAATCAGACTTAATTGCATTTTAAATGTATTAACCTTATGGTTTCTGACAAGTCAATTTTGTTTTACAATTATATTAAAACTCTCTTAATTGCAATTATTGAAAAGCAATAAATACTTGAAAGAAACCACTTTGAAACATTAACGGTATGATTTATAGAAATATTGTAGCAATAATTAAATTATTTATAAAGTACACGTATTTAAAACCGTATTTGTTTAGTTCAAGAAGCAGTAGTATTTTTATCTTGAAGTACACTTCATATGTGTCAAAGCAACCAAGTGTTGTTCGTGATTCGTCTGGTTTCAAGTACAATTAAAATATGATCAAAAACAATTGTGTAAATAAAAAAATTGAGTAAGCAACAACAAATAAAACCTCAACTGTAATAACCAATGAAAAAATTTAAAAGGTGAAAGGGTTCAACTAGGAGATACCCTATTTACCAATTTGTATTGATTAATTTCGTACATAAGAAAATACTGTAGATGCCAATACATATAAAAAAAAACATTAATTGATAATAATTATTATTAAATACTATTTGATTAACTCATATGCCCTTTTCAGATGTTTTGTGATTATAGGGTATAGAAAATAGAAAAATAATGTATATTATAAAAAACGACGGTGGATTTTGTGTGGCATAATGTTAGAGCACATATGTATGTGTATGCATTTAGTATTTAGAATCCCAGACTTATGCAAGCCATTCACATGTACATAACTGAACTGAACGAAACCAAGTTTGATACTCGGAATCGACTTGGCAACGCGTCACAAAACGCGATAAATTCTAATTGCGACACGAGGCAGACCCAGGCGGTTTGGACTGTGGGGAAGTTGTTGATCAATGACATAAGCACGGGTTTGTTGTTAGGCAGCAACGAGTGGTACACATGGCGTATGCTTAATCTCGGCTCGTGTCCAGGCAAATTGCAGCTGGCGCGACAGACATGGTAGACTAGCCGGCACTTGTTGAAGGCTTAGAGACTTTGTAGCCGCCTCACTTGACATATATTCCCCCTATATGACATAACCAGTTTCAACCTGATGTGTTCATGTCAATCATTTGCTAAATTTCGCAATAGTTTTTTTGTCCGTACAACTTGCGTAATTGAAGTTAATAAAGCAGCTAAAATTTTGTTTCATATCAATTGATGCAACTAAAACGATTTTGATTGGACTTCTGTCAGTGTGTGATGTGTGTGTGTGTGGGCGAATTTTCAGACAATAAGTAATAAAAATGTATGTCAAGATTTCGCCAGAAATCAATAAATCAAGTGACGCAGATGATGTGAATAAGTCCCCAGCACTTTATTAATGATCTTTTGGAAAAAGTTTTGTTTTGTTTTCCTTCAGCTAAACGCCCAGTAATTAGACAAAGCCCCTTGAGGCAGCCCCACAGCAGTGAAATATCAAAATTTTGTAATACTCGTAATCACGTTCGTATTTGTTTTGCATTCGAAAGTTACGATTTGTTTTGTTTTGGTTTTCCTCATTTTGAAAATGCTTTTATTATGCAATTCTCGGTGATAAATTTGTTTATTTAATGTAAATTTGGGAAATTGGTCAAATAAGCAAACAAAAGTTTTGATGGGAAAGAATAAAGTGTACAATTGAAAGGAAAAACACATTTTAATGAATGCATTTACGTATGGAAAGAACTAGAATTCAACGAGATTAAATGGAAAAAAGCTCGTACTTGAACGATACTCATTTAGAAAGAATTTAACTATTTAACTGATACTAAAGTCTTATAACTTTGTATACATGATTAATTAATTCAAAATGAACATGAGGGATCAAGTGATACATGTTTATGAATAAAACTGATAATGTAGTAAAACTCAAAAGGTTACTTATCAAAAACTTTTGTATTTATGACGCAGACATCAACTTGCACTTGAATTAAAGATCAAATATAATATGAAACAAAAAATAGTAAAGACGTAATGTAAACACCTTGATAATGAAAGATAATGAGTCTATTACATAGTCCATGGTCACGGCATTAGTTGGACAGAGAAGAAGCTCAAATGAAGTTAGTACTCAATGAGTCTACAAGTGGACATGGACATGGGCATGATTGATGCACATAAGCCGGGAATTTTAAAGCGTTTACAACGCATCAAAAAATAAAAAGCCAAAAAAAAAACAACATACAAAAGATAATTGAGCTGAGAAGCAGTCAAATTTGAACTGAACTAATGGGCACTTGAGAGCTCGCGGAAGTCGTGGATCGTCAGTTTGCCAAGTTATTGAACTTTGCTTTTGAAATTAACAGTCGGTCGGGCTAATTTGGTGCTCGAAAAGTAAATATACACACGTATATATGAACTTAACATGCAATAAACAAATATTTATTTGCAACTGTGCAAATACGAGGCACTCGAAACGATCGTTGAAAAAAGGTTAAGGGTGCACAACAAATTCCACGGATTTCCGATTATTAAACATTGATTTTTATTTTTTAACGGAATAAACATCCGTTTAAAGGCAGCTGGTTTGAGATCTTATGATCTCAGACACTTCAGCACAAAGAAATCATTTGTACATTTATTTTGCTCAACAACTTTCAGACAGCTTTAAAGTCTGATAGAGCAAATTCAGCTTATCAGCTATTGTAAATATCTGTTGCAATTGCAAACGTATAAATGTGCTTATTCTCTAATAAGGAAATCGCACTGTATTTGATAAGGATTATCTAATCAAATAATTACTTTGCTTCAATCTCATGTTTGCATATGTATAAAAAGTTTGTGCAAACAATAATGTTATTAAAGGCATAAATATATTTATGTACATATGTTCATTTTACAACTAAAAACCTCCTTTTGATTACTCACAAAGATATGAATAAATCAATACTCGGTACTCAAAAGTTTAAGTATACTAAATGATAACAAGTAGCGTAAATTTTTAGCAACCATCGACTATATCACATCATAAATTTTCTTTTTTATGATCGGCCCGTGAACTCGAAACCCAATTTCGTTACTGGCTAAAAATTGCACAATCTGCTGGTGTAGTTACACATTTTGCAAAAATTGCAAGAAATAAGTGAAGACTGACCAAATCATATTATCATTAGCTCAGCAAATATTTGCGATAATATTTTATGAGGACGGGGAGACGAATTGTAAACATGTTCATACCAAATCGATGCCAGAAATCGACAACTGACACCAAAAAGCCCAAACAAAAGGCGAGCGACAACAAAAAGAATTTCAAAACGTATTAGGGAAAATAATACAACAATAAAAATAATATATAATAATGATAAGGAAAGAGCATTGTGTGAATTGAACAATAAATAACAACAATCGGAGCTGGGCCATGATAATTGGTTTTAGTTGTCATTCGCAAAGAAATAAAAAGCAAAAAAAAAACAAATTTCCTATAAATGATTTAGGTATAAAATGTTGCAAGTGTCAAAGTGGGGGAGACATGAAGTTTGTTTATTTATAAATGTTACTATATACATTTTGAAATTCACATGTCAAAGACTTGTTTAAACAAACCGAAAGTAATGATTTTCTAGACACTCCGCCCCGTTGCTTTCATTTACTTGAAATGAAATTGTCTTGTCAGTTTTTAATCTTCACAAATTAATTGCCATTTTTGCCAAGTTGGCTGACAATTGTTTCAAGTTTTGTACTTCAACTTTCTACAATTTTCACTTAAAGAAGCAGATATACAGACAGAGAAACTTGTTCTGTCTTCAGATTTCGCCAATGAAAATGAAACCCACACACATCACAATCACAACATTGACAGACTTTACTTAACTGCCACGTGATTAACGCAAACGGATGAAAAATCATCTCAATTCCTTTAAAAACCAAACGAACAAAAGTCGAAGACGAAGTGATACGTGTAAATTTAGAAACTGACATCATCCTAAATTTCAAAATACATAAACGAAACGACAAAGTTTGAAATAAAATTTATGACAAAGATGCGCTATTTTTCTTTTCAGATACGCATAAGTAGGCCTGCACTGAGAATGTGTGGGTTGTGTATGTGTGTGTGTGTGTATCTATGTGTTTAAAGCCAATAGTAATTAAATGCATTGGAATTTGGATTGGCATGTGAGCTGCTCACGGAAGTCCACCAAGAGTGCATTAATGGAAGTGGATTGGATATGGTATTATGTACTATTTTTGATCTTTACTCACAGAAAGATGGAGAGAGAGTAAAGTTGACATCTGAATAGTACAAGATCTGCAGATTCTAAAGAATATAATTAGAAAACAACGCAATACGATTCTAATAAATATGATATTATTATATCTATACTAGCTTCTTTGTATTCTAATATTACTTCTTTGAGAAACATTCTTAACAAATCAAATTAAAGTCTTCAAAGTGGCTGGAATACAAATAATTTAATATTTCATTATGAAACTAAACTTTGTCTATTTTGTACTTGTTGAGCTGCAATAATTGATCTCAAAATGACTTTTAAACCCTTGATTTAATTCTTTGTTTAATTTATGCCAAATAATTGAGGCTTCATTATAAAAGTCATCTACAAACACTTGAAGATGTTGAGACGGGTTTCGATTATAATCCCATAGCCTGTAACCATGAAATTGTACTATTTCGAGTTGGGCTGACAGGTTGTTTAGCATATTAAATTGCTGTCACTTTGAATTGTTGACTAACAAGGTGATTTGCCAGTTATAAATAATGTAAATACTCTTGAAGATTAGAACTTGTAGTGTAGTATGTCAAACACGCACATTTAATTATAGATTTTCATTAATAACAAGTAATTCAGTTTAAATTAATGAAAATATAAATGTTTATTCAATTTCATTATTGCGGAAAATTCCCTTGAATTTTATAGTTTACTCTTTGTTATTTATGGCAGTTTACCTATCTTCTTCGAACTGTCTAAAAGTTGATGAAGCACCTCATAAATTTAACTGACTCTGTCCAATTCAGCGCTGTTCTGATCAAAACTTTTTCTACCATAACTGACATCATAATAAATTATAAACAGATATGTGAAATGCGCAGTTTTATTCGCTCAACACTTCATCTGAACTCATTTTCAGACGCCTCCTCTTCAGGGAGGCGCCATTCTGCCCAACACGTGTAGAGGAACTTCGCATATTTTGCTCCCCTTTTGCTTTTAGCCATTCCATTTTAGCGTTAATTTCTGTAATTTTGTTGACAATTCTGTCACTTCCGCCAAATTGCTGTGACTTTGAGTTGAGTTGAAATGAGTTGAGTTTGCTCGTTTGTTTGTTAATATTTGCGCTAAAAGTTTGTCGCTAACTTGTTTGCCACAGCTGTTTGATTAATTTGCCTAATCATTTGCAGCTTGTTGTTGTCGTTGTGTCTTTTTTGGGGCGTTGTTTAATCATGTGGCACGTGTCTAGCTAAATAACTTGCCCATTTGAACATTTTGTTTTATTTACTTGTATTTTGTACGCGAATAAGCGCAGAAAAATAGAGAGATTTCTTAAAGAGTTTATTGTGTAAGTGATTTTCTTCTTGGTCTTTGTGTAGATTATCATCACGAGGTCATTGCCGAAACTAATGGCTCTAAGTTAAAGAAAAAAGGGTGAGAGATATTCGCTCAGTTTGTAAATATCCTAAAGAGAAATATATTTTATTTAGTTAATAGATAATTATTATAATACTTATCAGAGCTCTTCAACAGACAACTGAAAAGTGAACATTAAAACTAAGAAAATTTCCAAAATATACTATTTCAATTGAATTTCCACAGAAAAGATTCATATGAAAACCTCATAAGAATTCTTTACGACAAATAATAAGATGTGTACTGATATTAAAATCAGCAATTCTCATTTAAAATGTTTCTATTTATAAAGAAAACTTCTGCTACATTCCTTATTAGCATTTAATTATAGCTTTACGCCTTTTCAAGTAATGCTTAATAAGTAAGTTTCAAGCAAACTTTTAACTCATTTCAAACTCATTGCAATTAATTTCCTTACGCTCTTCTCATACATAATAAAAGCAGTTTCAGTTGTTTCAACCATTTAGTATTATTTGGTTTCACTCCCACTTTGGGTGAGTGTGGGTAGTTTCATTTATTTAGCTCGATTCTCTTCTGGGTTGGGCTGCAAATAATTGCCAAGAGAAGTGAGTATGCAAAAAGCTGCATAAATAAATAATAAGCCCACACAAAGTTCTGACTAAAATCCGTCTAGTATAAATTAGGGGGACATATTATCACCCTCGCCTTCTAAACTATGCAAATTGCTGAACTCAGAGAAGATAGTTGGATAGTTAGTGGTCAAAAGAGTTCAAGTTGGTAAGAGGGATGAGATTATATGAAAGACTCTTTTATCATTTCCTCTTTTAATATAAAAATTAAATTTTTTTAGTAAGTATTATTAATATTTAAGGAACATAATACTTTAAAATGATAGTTTTGCCTTTTCCCTCGCTTGTGTTCAGCTTGTTTGTCTAGCACAAACAGCACAGAGACTGAGCTGAAGCGGCTCATCAGCAAATGTTTTCCGGCTTTGAAAATAAGCTGCATGCCCCCTACTTATCCATCACTCTATGTTATGGTGTCTATGCGAGACCATAAGTGCCCCCTTTTCATTTTATTTTATTTTATATTTTGGATCCGGCGGACGGGCAAAATGCGGAAGCTCTTTAATTTGAAAATTCGCCGATGGCAACGACAAGTTAAGTTTTTTGTTTTTAGTTACAGTTTTAGTTTTGGGCGACATTCCCACGACGGACAATTGTAATCGAAATGGTCTGGTTGTTAAAACTGGGGCGCAATTGCAACTGAAAATAGTTGCCGGTTGTTGCGGCACTCGACGGCATTGAGAGGCTGCTGCTGCTGGACCCAGAGATTCGAAGGTAAATGCATTACGCTGCAAACACAGTTGGAGGTTAACAGCCAGCTGTGGGTTTTCCCCCCGCCCTCCTTCTTCTCAATGATGGTGTGGAAATTGTAAGCGTCTCTGCTGTGGATTTTTCCCCCTGTTGCTCTGCCGGATTTGCCCAACATTTTACAATTTTGTAGACTTTTAAAAATTGATTAAAGAATGTCGTTGGTCGTCGGTCGTCTGTGTGCTATGCATACCAAATGGAAACCTTGGCCCTGACTTGGATTTCTCGAACTGGATACAAATTGAAGGCATTGTTCGGGTTTCCGTTGTTATTGTTGTATTTTGATTTTCGGGTTATTTTTTCGTGAAATTTTATTTGTAGCTAATAATATCTGTTAATTTGTTAGAGCTGCTTCAAGGGCAATTTGTATTAGATGATAGAGAATATCGCTACATATTGATACTTAATGATAGTTGTTGAAGCTTGTAGACTATCGGCAAGAGCTGTTTGGTCAATTTACAATCACTTTTAGTCATTCTCAATACAAACAAAAATAAATAACACATTCAAAAACACGACTTTCGTGACAAATTTCAATATCTAACCCAAATTGTCGCCAAATCAAGCAAAAACTTGCACAACTTTAGGTAAAAAAGACAAACACTTTTTACGGTTGGTCTATTTTTGGCAAATTTCTTGGGGCCGCTACGAGACTTGCATGAAAACAAACTTGACACGCTACTGAAATTGGAGTTTTGAGTTCCCAAAATGAAGCTTTTTTTTTGTGTACTGGACCAAAAAGGCCTTTAACCTTAAAAACGACTGTAGAAAATTAATAATAAGTCTAATAACTCTTTGGCCAATGCCCTCAAAAATCCAACTACAAGTTCCCGAGTAACCACAGCTCTAAATGTACTTATATTTAGTATCTAATCAAAGTCCAAATGTGTTTAAATTGCAGACGAGCAACTAAAAAGCTACAGTATTCCAGAGTGAATGTTGGGCGCTTGGTGTGCAAACGAGTTGTGGACACTTGAGTCCAAGTGTTGCGAGCCAGCGTGAAAAGTGATTGAATTACAGTAGTCTCTAGCCGGAGGGATTGGAGACAAGTCAGTCCGAAGATATCTTTCGCTTGGTCACTCAATCTATAGTATAGCTAAGAACCGCAACAGGTTTTGAGTCTTTGAGTTCAAAGCGTTGGCAATTTGTGCCCAGAAGAGATGGAACTTTGAGCAGCTAGAAAGAGTTGATTAACAACTCGTTTCGTTGATTCATTATGATTACAATTAAGTTAAGAAAGTTCCAATGAGAAACAAAACCTGATTCCCTTTTGTAATCTTTTAGAAACCATTGTAAAATTTTAATTCGCACTGATATTCCATCAACTATTTCATTACTAGTTTTAGATCCCTTCGGAAACATTGTAAAATTCTAATTCGCAATGATATTCCTTCCACTATTTCATTACTAGTTTTACCATTCGGATAGAAAAACTCATTATTCTTCGCGCTGATTCCAAATTGTTATTCACTCCAGTCGTTAAGCACAGCTAACAACTCTCTGGCACGCCCCAATGACACTCAAATGCTCCACTCAATGTAGCAGTCAGTGGCAGAACTTAATTAAAAGACATGAGAGTAGCGCAAAATCCCCAACCAGACAACAGGCAAACGAAGCAAATACTTGGAAAAACAACGACGAGCGCATACTAATACGACATATTGTATATACTTAAGTATGTATATGTTCAGAAGATGCAACGTCCTTGAGTTGCATATGGCGAGGGGTGCTCAATAGTTATGCTCTTTTAACATAACAAGTTTTCTTCTACTGGTTTTACGCCGGGAATCCCCTCAGGCGAAGTGAGTCAATCACAATTAAATAATTCCCAGTGAAATAATTAACTTTAAGTTGATTGAAACTCATGAATTACTTTAGCTTAAAATGTTTGATATTGCAAACGGGGAATTATCTTGTAAATGCCCGAATAATTGATTAAAATGTAAGTAGTTAAGAATTAAATTTATTGATATTGCCATTTATTAACAAACAAATGTAAAATATAATATGCAATACAATATAAAAACAAATTTATTTCTGACATTTAGCGGAGGAATTTAAAGAGCACCCCTAAATAATATAAATATTAATACTTTATTAATAATTAAGATCAGGTATTTCTTCAAACTCTACTGACACGTCCCTTGGTCTAATGTCCAACCACCCCCCCTTTGTGCCTCTTCGTCAACCGACCACCGCAACACGAACTAAGTTAAGAGCATGCAATATTAAATTTCAGTTCCAAGACACACAGCTAGAGACCGACCTCCATCGACCCACGTGCTCTCCTCCCTTTCAATTCAACCCTTCCAACAGTTGAAGACTACATACATATATAAATTATCTTTAAATTCGACACACATTTCGACTCCTGGAATGATTTTAAATCTCTTTTTTTTGTGGCTTGTTGACCGGTTCAGTGCTTTTAAGTTGCTGTAAGCTGAAAAAAAAGTTAAAAAAAAAGAGTTGCTTGAGTCAAGTGGTCAAGTGGGTTTCAAAATTTTCGGAGATTGTTTTGATTTGATACGTTTGCCAACGTTCCAAGTTTGATGATGTGTGTCGTTAATCAAATTTGCCCGAGAACTATGTTAATATTGAGATAAAAGCTAAAGATCAAATATGTATCTATTAAAAAACCAGAGAAACTAAATAAGATACAGGAAGCATTTGCGCAATTTAAATTAAGATCACGTAATATTAAGTTGCTTTTTACGCTTCAAGAAATAAATATTGGGCAATAGAAGAATAACCTCCAAAAACTAGCAGCTGCTGCAACAACTAAGTACGACAACAACAAGAAAGAACCGCTAAACATTTGCCACAACAAACCGCACAAAACGGAGGCAAAACAAAAGCCAGGCGGAACTTGTTTCCGAGCCCAAGCGAACACATACTATACATAAGAGACAACAACGAATTCTCTCACATTTAAAACGGCAAAAGACTTAAGGTAAACACACACAGACAAACTGAGTCAGAAGCTACTTTGGTATTATAATTTCCTATAGTGCTGTTGGGGCGACAGTCGCCTCATTAACGGCATACCCCAAACAACTACAATCACAACAAACACACAGATACAAACATCGATGTCTGCGACCCAGTGACGTCTTCTAACAATAAGTGACGTCGCAATGTCGTCAACGAAGCGTGAGTGTGTGTGTGTGTGTGTGTAGTTCTATTGTATGCATGGATGGCATGCATCTAATATCTTTAACAGCAGCGCCTTGACCTCTGCACATTTACAGGGCGCTTTTCTGTTATACTAATTTTATTAACAGCGCTATGTTAAAATTTAGAAAGATTTAGATTTACAATCTTGTAACGACAGTTTTTTCTTTTCATAAAGAGCTATAACTATAAATTACACCATTGCTAACAATAGATTTATTTTTCACCCCATTTAATAAAAAACAAATACATATATAATATATACGACATAACGTAATCACCAATTGCTAATTTTACAAAATAACCCTTCTTTATATTTAAAAATATTTTTTGGCACTTCTAAACATAGTTGCAGTAACAAAATAATTATTGTAAAAATTTTGTTTACGTTGTTTTTGCGGAAAGGGTTCGATAATAAACCTAATTATAGTACTTAAATATCTCAATTGATAGTTTACTTAAAACTGTTTGTTAGAGTTAATGCCATGTTGTGACACATAGTGCATTTAATTATAAGTATTATCATACTTGTAGCGCTATGAAGTAATAAACAAATTAATTATAATAATAAAAGCATCGTAATTTGAACCCAAGTAAACAAATTATAATCTAATAAATGCTGTGAATGTTAGATATAAATAGGAATATATAAAAATAGTACAGCTTTCAAAACAAAAACACAAGTCTAGACACCAACTTGCTGACTAAGTACTGTTATTGTTATAAGTAGTTATTGTGATTTAGCTTTCACAACTGTTTCTTTTTATAAATATCAGGAATCTTATCAGCTTCAGCTTGTAGCACTAGGATAAAGTAGAAAATAATAAGAAGTGTCTGTTTTACAGTATTACAAACGTGGAACTTTGTAGAAGTTTTTAAACTACAAGTAAAAATTGTTATAAAAAAAGTCACAAACTGGTTAAAAAGCGTCGTTCAATTTAAAAAGATTTTAACTGTATTTAAAGTAGAATCTCACAATGGAATAAAAATAACACAATTCAAAATTGTAAAACTTTTATTACCAGTTTTTTATTTCGCTTTTGGCGGCATTTTGAACACACGCCGTATAGACTTATCTATTTGTTTGTAACTTAGCCGATTGAAATTCGAAATTAAAATGTTTTGTTGTAGTTTCGGTACGTTTTCGGTGCTTTGTTTAGTTTGTATTTCTTTTTTGTTTTTATTTGCAACTTAAAGCCAATTTGCATGCGAAACAAAAACGTAGTAAAAATAACATTGTTGATTTTTTATTACTCAAGGTCGATTTGGAACTCTTGGCTTATCAATTAGACAGTCTTATCTCCGGGACTCCTCAGGTCTATCTGCGTAGCATTCTGCTGTCCAGTTGGCAAATTTTGTCGACAATTTGTAATTATTGTTTGCATTTTACGTACGTATACATTTTTTAATCCGAAACGTTTGTCTATTGTTATCTGTGTCACGTCTTATCATTGATACTTTTTATTTTTTTCTGTCCACTTGGCAAACTTCTGGAAAATGTCTCTTTTGTTTATTTTGCGAACAACGTATTCTTATCATCGGAAATTGTTATCTATTGTCTTGTATCATGGAACTGCAATAAATTTAATTGTCCACAGTATTTATAGATTGTTCAACTGTGTTATTATTAAAATTGTTTTATTTCAAATTGCCTTACTGTCTCTAATAATGATTTCTAGGTATTCTTATCATAGCCGATTGTTGTAAAAATGGACTTCCTTCTGAGAATTGTGTGTTTTACTTTGAAACGTATTGAGTGCAAATTATTTAAAAGGAAGGTTCCGATAGCTATAGTTTATTGAATGATATGGTCGTAAATACGAATAAAAAAATAATATGGTCGTTATCCAATTGAGCTCGCAATTCATATAAAAATAAATACATAAAGCTTTCTTGATTCCCATTAAACAATAATCCTTATCAATGAAATGAAAAAAAAAGTAACGAGTACATAGCATTAACGTAGAACAGACAATATTTACATAATAGGGAGATTCCCTGTTCCCGGAACCCCTCAATTCAGGTCTTCAGCCAAGCGTAACGCAGCCCACAAATAAAGAATCTCAAGAGTTTGCTCGCATATTTTTTATCAGCTAGAGGCTAAAAATAAAAAAGCAACAAAAAGTTGTCAGCAAACGAAAATATGAATGAAAAAGCAGCCAGCGTAAGAGGGTTGCAAAGGAGAAAGGGAAGGAGAAAAAATGGAAAGAGGCAAAAAAAAATGAAGAAGGCCGACAGGCAAACGACTCACTGACAATGAGAGAGAATGGAGACTAAAGTGGAGAATGTAGAGATAGGAATAGTGCCAAGCCCACGCCTTGTAGTGCTTTGTAAATAATTTAAAGTTAGCGACCTCTGACTGGAGAATGTTGTAAACTTTGAGTCGCATTACGAAACGACAAAGGTTGACCCACAAAAATAACCAGCAAACAATTGATTTTTCTAGCCCTAGCCCAATGGTCACTCGCCTGACGCGTGCCCAAGAGAACTCATGTTTACCACCTGTCCTGGCCAACATGTCGGGAAACAAGCCAACCATGTCGAAGTTCCCTCCCTCAAACATATGGAAAGCGAACTGTTTTCCAGTTTGGGTTCCGAGAAAACTCAGTGGACGCGTGCAAGGCACGCGACCAAAAACAAACTAATTTGTATTTTAACATCGACAAGCAAGTGTAAAATCAATAAGTTGTTATTTTACTTTGGACAAGTCCCTCCTCCTCCTCCTCCTCTCTTCCCCATACGCCTACTCTTTGCTGACAGGAAAATGCCAGTGACTCTTGTCCAAGCCATGAGCAGACAACAAATATGTAACGCTTATGCGGAAGTCGGAAACGCTTTTCACATGCCAAGATGATGTAAACTGGGCCCAAGTGTGCGTAACTAACAGTCAGCACACAAGAGTGTGTAAATGCCTCAGCTAATCATTATAATGATGATGATGATGATGGTGGGCTAGAGAAGTGTTTGCTCAAATTGAGATTAATAATATGCTGTGTGAGAAAGCCAAAAAGTAAGATCAGAGACGGGCACTAATCTCAGAAAGGATTCCTAAGAAGATAAATCATTAAAAATTTCAATGTTTCTCTTTAACTATTTGAAAAACACCAACAAACTTATCCTTATAAAATTAGCATTGTACTGTTGTCTAAAATAAAATTTAGAAAGTTAATCTTAATACTTTTAACATGCAAATAAGATCAGAGACAGTCACTAATCTGTAAGAGGACGCTTCAGCAGGTTAGCTATTTATAATTTGCATCATCTGCCGATTTTGCAACAGATTTTTACATAGAAGAGTCAGCTCAACTGTTCTCTTAGGATACTTATAAAATATTTTGGTAGACAAATATTGTTTTTATTCTTACTTGCTCTTTAGATTATGAAAGCCTATTATAAATCAAACTTGTTATACAATCTGCTAATGTCACATTAGCTTTTCACTTAGAAAAGTCAGCTCACTGATTTTTTAGTTAATGTACATATTATTGTGAGAGTAAACCCTATTATAATTTTATATTTCATTAATTTCACCCAAAGAAATGCTGACGCCCAAATCCTCTGTTCTGGTCATGTGAAAAATGATATAAGAAGCTCTGCACAAATACCAACCAAAAAAAAAGAGAAGGAAAATCCTTTTCAGTTGAGCATACCCAGTGCGCTGTAGGCTGCGCAGTTGAGCCTGAAATGAGGCATTCAATTTGTTGCTTGATAAAAAATATTTTTCAATTTGAAAATGTCGCCAAGTGCGGGCGGGCGGTAATCAAATCAGCGTCAATGAGGTTAACGCGACGCCCCTGATTTCGTTTTGGGCTAAATGGGTTGAAGGTTGCTCCGTTGCCCATAATGAGGATGCATTCAATTAAATTGACATTTTTCACTCGGATCACCTACAAGTGATAATGGAAAAGTTGCTCCACTCGCTCCGTTGGGAGATTTAAAACTCTTATCTAATGTAGAGGCCTTTGTCACAACTTACCTTTGTCCCCTTGACTAGTTCTCTTTGTTCTGAATGCCGGAAGAGATCAATTTGCGGGACTGGCCGGCAGCTTGCGCAATTTAATTGCCTAATTGCAGTCACAGATACATAGATACAGCTACAGTTATAGCCACAGATACAGATACACAGTACAAAGCCAAGTCTTTCTAAGGGGTTTCTCTACAACATACAACCCAATTCTCAGGGCTAACAGGGCAACCAGGCAAAAGGAGCGAATAAAAAGCAACAGAGAAATATATAGAGAAAGAGAAAGAGACACACAAAGGGAGGAAGGGGAGAGCGGTGAACTTGCTGAACAAGTTGAACAAGATTTTACAAAAAAAATATATTTGAATGGCGCTTAGAAGACGAGCGAATGTTCTGTACATAAACATGTACAATGTACATATGTACATACAATTGTATCTATGTATGTATCTGTATCTGTATCTTTTGCTGTGTTTCATATCTAAATTCTGCGCAATTCAAGTTCAAAGCTTTTTGATCACAAGCTGATAGATGTTTTGCGTTTACTCATCTGTTTATGCAAACTGAGTACATATTTATACATTTTCCAAGTATTGGAACATAAACATAGGCACATAACTGTGTACAATCGATTCCTTTCTATAGAAAAATTTGCAGCCACTCGATTTTTGCAATTTTATTTACAAGAAAAAAAAATTTAAAATTTAAAATACAGAGCAATTTTTGATTTGTTTTATTTATGTTCGATTCATTTCAGACATTCACTTCAGATAAACAATTTAAAGTGCAAATTGCGTAGGGGGAAAATTGAATTGTTAAAAGTATTTCATCTTAATAGCAATTGTTTTTGATTTCCTGTGGATCAGTTGAGTGCTTAAGTGCAAATTCGACAAATTCCTAACAAGATTTTTTTAAATACATAATTACATTTTTAAATGATGTGTAATTTTCTTATTTATTTGATTTTCTTCATACCAAAGACTTAGTTTATTGCATTTTTAAAATACAAAAATTAAAATATTATGTGTTGAATTGGTGTATGTACTTTATTTTATTAATAATATAAGGTAAAAACTGAAATTATGATGTTTTATTGGGTAGCAATTTAAACTGTATTCATTATAATTGATTTTTTTTTCAAATTTTTTTATTTGTATTATGAACATATTATTTATTTTATCTAAAATAATAAATTTTTCCCATAATGTGCACATACTCTTAACGATACAAAATCAGCTGATTTAACAAATCTTTGAAACTTACCTCGCAAATGACAAATTGCAAATCTTTGACGATTCTCGTTGTGGGCGACGTGTCGATGTCACAGCAGCTGTTGAAGTGGCCAAGAACGAACGCATACAAACAACAATTTTTATATTAAAACACCTTTTGCACTAACAAACAATCGCGCGCACAGACTGCAAATTTCAGTAAAACAAAAACAAAAGCAAAAACCCAATGAGATTAAATTATCTAGAGAAGCAAAAACAAATTCAACTACAACAACAACAACAACAACAACAGCAGCAGCAGCAGCAGCAGCAGCAGCAGTGACGATTCTCTCAATGAGCATAAAAATCGAATATTGAAGGTGCTGCTGTCTCTCACCAATACAATGACAAAAGTGACAGGGCGTCGTACTTAGCACTGTTATTGTTGTTGTTGCTTTAATGATTGTTTTGTTTTCAATTCAATTATTGCAATTAAGTTAGGAGCGCATTATTTATTAAATATATTCTCTTCTTCTCTGTCTCTCATTTTTTATTTTTTCATTTTTTTTACACAACAAGAACACCCCACCGTGCAATCAGTTATTGTATCAATTGCGAGCGATTTGTTGTAAGCATTTTGTTGTTGTACAATTCATTGCAAATGAGTGCGTTTCTTCATGTTTCAATATTTCAGCACTTTAATTAACATTTTTGTGGTGAAAAGACGCATCACACAAACACACACACGCGCGCACACACACAAAGAAGACACACATACACATGTACACACGATGCTGCCTTCTGAGAGAGCAGTTATTGTTGTTGGTTTGTAAGCGAATTGACGCTCGCGTCGTTTTGCCAATCTATGTATGTATGTATTTTTACACACATTCATAGATTTAAGCTTCTTTTTGTTTAATTGAACGCGTGTATTTCGCTTTTATTGTACAATTTCTTTTATTTTCAGCCACAAAAGCGCCACCCACGACCGAAAGCAGCAACCGATTTGAGCAACTTTAAATACGAAAATTTCTGCGATTTTATTCCTTTCTTTTGTGCTAATATTCAGTTCTCTATGTGTTATTAACTTTAAGTAACAACAAGCATACACAAACTTACATTATGCAAATTTTAACGAACCCAAAACACGACTTTACCGTTCGCTTGTAAGATTGTTAATGTTTACTAGGGTTGTTGATATCGTATCGAAATATTGAAATATCGATAGATATTTTTTCGTTATGATATATTTTTGCACGATATTTCTTCTGGCGATAATATCAGTATCGATATTTCAACTAGATATTTTTGAGGTAAAATTTAGTCCGCTGCTTTAACCGCTTCCTCCATTTTTGTTTCGCTTTGCAACATAAAGACACCAAACAACTATAACCATTTGGATGCCAATACATCTAAGATAAGACTTTAATAATATTTTGTTCATATCGAAATATCACCGATAAAGATATTTTTAAACACATCAACATCCCTATTTTGATATTCGTGCTGAGAAGGCTGCCAGACTTTCATAAGAATCTAGTTCTAAAAAACACAACTTTTATAGTGGAGGCGCTTACACAACCGCATACTCAAAATTTTCAAGACTTAAATTTTTTTTTAACCAAGAAAATGATATTTTTCAACAGAATAGGATAATTCGAAACTTGACAAAATTAAGCCGCTTCTTTGAAAACGTGTCTCGATTTTCTAGCTTTACTGGGGGCCAGTTCCGTTTATAGCTATCTGCAAAGTCTGCGCTTTTAAGGAAAAGCTAAGAAAAATCCACAGAAAATTCGTGCAAAGTTTCAATCAAATGTGTGAGCACCACCGCTTTTAAGTGTCAAAATTTTTTTGTGATTTTTTTTGAAATTCACTCGAAAGTGCCGCAATTTTTTTAGTGGCGCCCCCTACCGTTATTTGATGACTTCTTCATTCAGCATGGACTCAAACCAATCATTGATGCCCTTAGTTTAGTATGGAAAGTACAGATGGCGCTTTTAAAATGCGAATATTTATTAAATTTAAATTAAATTGGTATATGTTTAATTAAACAATGAGATTACAATTCACTTTCCAACTTTAATTATAAATTAAATTAATTAAAAGGGATCATGTTTATAATTATTAGGCGTCTATCACCACGGTATGGATGAAGATGTGTTATAAAGTTTATAAAATAATTTATAAATCCGAAATATTTATAATCAAAGTATCCTTGGCATTCACATTTTTTTCGATTTGGGCGACTTTCCGAACACAAAACAAATAACAGACATTCGTTTTTTAAGGCTTGTCCAGTAAACATCTTAACTATTTATTTTTGTATTTTTTGTGGTTTTTCGGGAATGTGAGTTGAAATTTAAATGTGTTGAAGATCTAACTGAAATACCAAATAATAAATATGTTTTTATTCGATTGCAGGTTGAAGTGCTTCCAGTCAAGACAGGATTGATTTTGGGAATCATATTCACAAAAACGATAAAATTGCTTCCCAATACGTACCTATTTCTGTGAAGAAGTCGAATTAGAGTAAGTTTTACCTTTCGTTAATATCTCTGCTGATAGTAGTAATCATTATATGATCTGATCATATATTTTATTAATACCAAATTTCCAATCTACACAGGCCATCTTTATCAACATGTGCTATCCGTGCTACTCGTACTGTGCCCCTTGCGGACCCTGTGGCTCCTACTGTGGACCATGTGGAGGTTGTGGTCCATGTGGCGGATGTGGGCCATGTGGGGGCTGCGGACAATACTGTGGAGGCTGTGGACCTTGTGGTGGTTGTGGACCCTACTGCTAGCATCTTCAGAACGAAATCTAGGTACACCACATTAAGTACTAACAACTTAAGAAAAAATTGCTTTTTAAAATTATATATGCATCAATAAATGGAATCAAGTCTTAAAATCTGGCAGTTTAAATATAAAATTGTATCTTTGCTATAGACACTGAATGGAGTAAATTGATTGAGAAAAACTAAAGTATAATATGGTCTTATTAATATGAATCATAAAATCTAAAAATATATTTTAATTTGTTATATATTTTTAAATGTTTTCGTTTTAAAATCAAAATAGTAATTCTTGCTAAGAAGCCGTAATAAAACATTTGTTTAGGCCATTTCTTCATACAGATAAATTTAAATTTTACTTGTACATAGTAACTACCTTATGTTTTTTTTTTAATTCATTGTTTATTGAAGAGTAGACTACATAAGGAAAAATAGAAAGTATTTACAAGACTGAGTGTGAAGAAATGAAAGAAAAAGACGATAGAAATAGAAGTAAGCTGGTATATGCCTTCCGAAAAACCGGAGCTGCGGGACTGACGTTAGGTAATGCTTCACAGATCCGGTTTATGGCTTTATTGGCCCGTCGTCTACGTCTGGCGACTCCTTCCTCTCTCCAGACTCCTTAATTTCTCCATGACCGCCTTGGCGAAGCATGAAACTGCCGTCCAAATACTTGGGCTCCTCAGCATGTGGGAACATATTGTTCTCGTGTCGACAACGTCGCCAATTTCGTTTTCGACCAGCTGCCTCTCGTACTCAAATCGGGGGCACGTGGTCAATATGTGCTCGGCGTCTTCTGTCACTCCACAAGATGGGCAAAGCGGGCTCGCATCGTGTCCGAACTTGTTCAGATAGTATCTGAAGCACCCATGTCCGCTCAAGATTTGCGTCAGATGAAAATTTATCTCGCCGTGCTTCCGGTTTATCCAAGGTTCTACCATTGGGATGAGTCTCGCTGTCCAGCGCCCGGATGTTGTGCGCTCCCAGCTTTGTTGCCACATGATGAGACTCGTATTGCGAGCGTCTACTTTAATTTGGGCCAGTCTCCTATTGTCTGCGGCGTTCGCCTTTGCCTTAATTCATGAACGAGAATTTTAATCGGGACCATACCTGCGATTAATAAAGCCGCCTCAGCTGAAACCGTCCTAAACGCACTGCAGACTCTTAAGGCACTCATCCTGTACGTCGACTCGATGCCCTTGATGCAGCTCAATTCATGAACGAGAATTTTAATCGGGACCATACCTGCGATTAATAAAGCCGCCTCAGCTGAAACCGTCCTAAACGCACTGCAGACTCTTAAGGCACTCATCCTGTACGTCGACTCGATGCCCTTGATGTACGAAGGAGTGTTTACCGCCTCTGCCCAGACCGGAGCTGCGTATGTGATTGTGGATTTCAGTACACTGCTGAGCAGCTGTCTGCGGCTGAATCTGACTCCACTGTGGTTTGACATCATCCTTGAAAGACGCGTGTTGACCAGCGCTGCCTTCTGGTGCGTGAACATCAGGTGCTCTCTAAAAGAGAGACGAGTGTCCATATGAACTCCAAGGTACCGAATCGACCGTTTGGAGATGATTGTGGCACCTTCGAGCAACAGTGTGGCTTGCTCGACCTCTTTTCTGCTGCTTATGAGGACTGCTTCAGTCTTCTGCTCAGCTAATTGGAGACCAACCTCGCCCAGCCAGCAGCGGACTCTCTTGATTGCCTCCACTCCCCGTTCCTCGGCATCTTGCAGGTTTTTAGCCACCACGATTATGGCTATGTCGTCAGCAAAACCAACAATTTCCACGTCGCTCGGAAATTCCAGTCGTAAGATTCCATCGTACATTATATTCCACAGAGCCGGGCCCAGAATGGAACCCTGTGGAACTCCTGCTGTGACCTTGTATGTTCCTACGCCGGCGTCTGTATCGAACTCGAGTGTGCGATCATTTAAGTAATCGCTAATTATCCTAGTGAGGTACTCCGGAATCTGGAATTTATGTAAAGCGTCGATGATGCTGGACCATTTCGCCGAATTGAACGCGTTTTTGATGTCAAGCGTTATGACGAGGCAATACTTCTTGGAACCTCCTTTCCATCTGGTTCCCTTGATTGCGTCTGTAGCGAGCTTCTTCACCAGCATAATGGCATCAATAGTTGATCGCGCCTTGCGAAAACCAAATTGGCGTTGTGAGAGATCCCCATTACGCTGTATAGCCGATTGCAATCTGGTGCAAATGATTTTTTCAAACAACTTGCCTACTGAGTCCAGTAGACAAATTGGTCTATAGGCAGATGGATCTTCGGGTGCTTTTCCAGGCTTTGGAAGTAGGAGAAGTTTTTGTGACTTCCAGCATCTGGGAAAAATTCCCTCCAAAAGGCAAGTAGTAAAAATCTTTGCAAAATTCGAAGAGTGCAACGATACCGCGAGCTTGACCGCCCTATTCGGGATACCATCTGGACCAGGTGCTTTGTCGTCGGGAATCTTCCTCGCCAGCTCGAGAACCTCCTCTGGAGATATCCGCTCCACGATTAGGCTATGTTGCGATGCTGGTACGGGTAACAGCTGCCTCTCCGGGTGGGTTGGAAATAAGAAGCGAACTATTTCGTCCAGTTTAGTCTGGTCCGTGGGAGCGCAATTTCGAAAGCCATTGAGTTTTTTCATGACGATTTTATACGCCTGGCCCCAGGGATCCCGGTCTGCTTCGTCACAGAGTAAGCGAAAACAATTTTTTTTGCTAGTACGAATGGCCTTGCAAAAAGCTCGACGCTTGGACTTGAACTCGACTCGCAGAAGTTCACTTGATGCTGAACCACGGACCGCTCGTGTGTATAATCGTCGGGCTCTGTTGCATTCCGTTCTCAGTTCCGCTATCTCTAGATTCCACCAATAAACAGATTTGTGACGACTGCTTTTCCTTCCCTTTGACATGCTGGCCTCACAAGCCTGATGTAGCGCCTCCGTAGCCATTTCTGCCATCCTCTCGCCGTTTCCGCTAATACTCATGTTGGCAAGCTTCTCCCGGAATATTGAAGTGTTGAGGGTCTTAACTTTAAATCGACTTGCCGAAGACAGATGAGTCCCGTGTGTATGTTCATGGAGATTGAAAAGAATAGCCATGTGGTCACTTGCCGTGTAGAGATCGCTGACATGCCAGCTCATGGAGCGGGCTAGCTGGGGTGAAGCGAAAGTCAAGTCCACGATTGATGCTGCTTGTCCTTTTATGTACGTGTTTTTTGAACCTTCATTTACTAGTATAAGGTTTAGGACACCAAACGCCTCTATCAGGAGCTCTCCTCTGGGATTCGTGAAACGTGAATGCCACTCGGTTGCCCACGCGTTGAAATCACCAGCTACTATCGATGGTGTATGTGTACGTACGTCTTCCACTAATTCGTCTAATGCGTTTCCATATTCTTGTATGGTCCATCTAGGCGGCATGTAACAACTATACACCCAGATCCCACTGGAAAAGGTTCTTACAAAGCCCGCACCAGAACTCACGCTGTCCAGAAAAAAAGGTTCACTAGAGCATGCCCAAACTGATGCAGAGTTGGTCGTGTTGCTGACATACTTATTCGAGTCAATGAGCTTGTAAGGTTCGCTAATGATGGCTATGTCGATGTGTCGTTCAGCCACCGTTTGGTGCAGCAGCTCCTGCGCCGCTCTACAGTGATTTAGGTTGATCTGTAGGAACTTCATAGTCGCATTTTTCTCACCGCTTCCATGTATGCTGGGCATTTACGGCTATTGGACGCATGATCTGAGACGTTACCTCCGGCTCTCGTACAAAGTATACAGGCAGGCTTTGATGTGCATACTTTTGCTGTATGGTCAGCTGATCCACAGTTAAAGCAGAGCTTCGAAACATCATGCTTGCTTCTACATCTTGATGCGATGTGTCCAAAATCGAGACATTTGTAGCATCTCCTGGGATCATCTCTTTGTCTCAAACGACAAACTGCCCAACCAATGCGAATTTTTTCAAGCTTTAACAGTTGTTCAGCTACATTCCTTGGCAAAATTGTTGTAGCTATCAACGTGCCGTTATATCCTTGGCGCAGCTTCGGTTTTGCTTCGCTTGTTAGATCGCAGTCCACCACACTGAACACTGACTCGAACACTTCTTCGCATGTTGTTCCCTCGGCTATGCCACGAACTTCCAGAGTGACTTTATCACCAAGAGCTTTTACCTCCGCCCTGTCCCCCAGGACGTCTTGTATTGCCTTTTGTAGCTTAAAAGTGCTCTCGTCAGCAACCTTCGTCAAGTTCAGCAAAACTTCGCCAGCGGCAGTACGCCTTATGCCGGTCACTAACTCCCTGAACTCCTGCAACGATCCGTCGTCCTTGACTGTCTTTAAGACATCTGAATATAATTCTTTATCCTTGCAGCGGATCATAACTGCATCTGCACGGCTCCTGCGAGTGGGTGGTAATTTGACGCGCTTCTCAACTTTCTGCCACGGAGTGATCTCTGAGCGAGTTGGCTCTGAAATAGGGGAAACGCCAACAGCATTCTGGCTCTTCTTGTCGTTCTGCTTTCGCCGTGGGGAAGACAGAAGTAGCTCCTGTCCAGCATCCTTAATTTCTGGCCCTTTGGCCACCGCCGCATACGACGCATCGCTTTGATGTGCAGCGAGCTTGCAGCTGGTACACAAAACATTTAAATGTGTTGCTGATGACTCGCGCTGCAAGTGTTGGCTCACCTCCTCCTGTATAGCGTTTATTCGCTGGAGCTTCTTCTTCATCCGCATATTTACGTGTCGAACCACGGGTTTCTTGACATCGATCTGGAAAATGATGTCGTTGACTAAGCGGCCG
>JAWNND010000031.1:0-17484 GCA_035043265.1 Drosophila testacea | reverse complement strand
CCCTTACAGGAATGGATGTGGCTTTTACTGTATCCTTAGCCAATGAAGTGAATTCTTCTGTATCAATTTGAGCCAACTTAATAGTATTGTAGCTGTTTGCTTTATCATTGGAATAAAACAGCCGAATGGCATCACTAGGAATGTCGCCTATTTGCGTTAGGGGCACTACTCTCTGGTTGATTAATTGCTTGTCCGCATTTGTCATTTTTCCATCAGACATATTATTTAACGCTACCGCAAATTCAAGATCCTCGCGTTGTCGCATTATTTCGGTCAACTCAAAGAATTTAAACAGATTCCACAGTGCAGCACCGACAATTGCACTATAGGGATCTCAGTATTTGGAGAAAAAATCCACCTGTCGCCAACTGGAGGAAGCTGCTTTAAATCTCCAAAGGCCAATATCGAAATACCTCCGAAGTAAATGTTATTTTTGAAGATTTGTTTAAGGCGGAGATCCAATTGTGACAACATGTTGGCGCCTACCATTGAGATTTCATCAATAATTATTAACTTCACCTCCATTAGCTTTGAGTGCATAGTATTAACAGTATCGTTACTAAGCGGTCTTAACTCCCTAGAAGACTGATTTACTGGAAGAGAAAATACTGAGTGAAGAGTGAGCCCTCCAATACCGAATGCTGCCTTTCCTGTTGGTGCACATAGGAGTACCTCCAATGTATTCATAGAATGTTTGCTTTGCATTCATACTATGCATAACATGAGCATAATACTGTCGTTGCTTGTGGTTAAGCGATTGTACCATCGTTCTTAGGTCACTTTCAGGAATTTTGGCTGGTAGTTTTATCATTCGGATGGTATTTTCTTCAGAAGTGTTTTCTCTCGCTCCCGTGTCATTATTAAAAACATTAACATTTCGTCCAAGTTCTGGTACTGCAAAACCTCAAAATTCTTCATCCAATAGTTGGGAAGCTGACGTTTCATCTTCTGTATTATTTAGGGGATCTTCATCTCGAATGTCTTCTAACACTAGCTCAAAGAGCGTCTCGTCTAAGTATTCATACCTTCTCCTATTTGTTTCAATAATTTCCTTGTGCACATTATAGGAAGTTTCGTTGTCATTACTTAGAAGATCACTTTCTTCATTTCGCCATGGATAAAAAAGCATTACGAGTTCCTTAAAATAATCCGATCTAGATGTGTTAATGCTGAACCTTCTCCATCGAAGTATCAGAGGATGCTTTCGTTGTTTAAGTGTGCCATTTCCATTTCTTAATATCAAAGGATGATCGATTAGTGCATTGTCACCCTCGATTTCTTCCTCATTTTCAGCGGATTCTTCCATTGCAGAGTCTCTCTAAGTCTCTTTTGCTCTTCACCATTCGAACTCTCTGATCCGGATGTGATGTGTTGACAAATATTTCTCCGTGGCTTGATTCGGACATGTGAAGTCCAAGAATATTATAGGAAGCCTCTTGGGCAGATATTTCCGTGCCTTTTATAAATTTGTTTCCTAAATGTTACAGTTTTTGCTTCACTGAAAAATTGTTGGAGTTGATCTCGGACATGGCTTCTCGTAACAATTTTGAGACTTCTCTGTTGGACTTGTTTATGTAGTTTACAATATAACTACAGCACGCATACGGATCTAGGATATATTGTATATCCATATTAGCCTTGTGCAGTCTTAAAATGTCTTTGTTGTAGGCATTTAAGGTTTTGTCAGCATATTTTCTTTTAAGGAATATTTGCGGCTTTTGAAGTCCTGAACGCAATGCTAATATATAATTACTAAAGTCTACGCTTAATTTCTAGAGGAAATAGTTGAATTCATTTGGGTTTTTAGCTTCAGTATCCGTAACCGAACTGTCTAATAGCTCCCTAATCTTCTTCCATACGCTTTTGTGGGCTGCACGATTTGGATCGTCCTCTTCTAACGGATACAAAATTTTCGTCTGAGGCATTGGAGGGTATGGAATGTTGAAACGACAAACCTTTTGCCTATTAACCTCCCTTTGACATGATACGGAATGTCGATGATGCTGATACCGAAGTGCTTCTGTCAAGTCTGGATCTTCACTGATTCCCTCGGTAGCTATAAATCGGTCAATAAATTCAATGACCTCTTCGATGCTACCCGGATTATTAGCTTCCACTTTTGAGTCGTTTGTGAGCCAATACATCCCATGTGAATATGGGTACCCCCGATGTTGAAACTCTATTCTCCAATAATAATGGGACAGCTGGTATTCTTCAAATATAACTCCCTTAAATAGCTTCATTAACTGCCTAAATCTGTAGTCAAAGTATCTGGAGCATATAACGGGATCAGACCGGATCAGACGAGATTTTTCAGCACTAGAAAGCTGAGCAGTTTCATCCTCACTAAGTAGAGATAGAATAACTAAAAGTTCATTCCATTTGGTTTCAGCAGCCGAAAGGGTAATAAAAAACGTAGGCAATCCAAACTGACGAATCATAGCGAGAACTTTTTTCTTTTCCGCTTCCCAATGAGCTGGCGAAGAACGCAGATTCTTCAAAATATGATACCCGTCATCATGCTGAACTAAATTGTTTACAAAGGTTTCATCTGCCATATCGCCTGCTGTAATATTGGCATTTCCCGATTTTTTACGAAGGCAAATGGAAATAGCATCTTTGATGCGCGTGAGTTCATATGTCTTGTACATATATAGAACCTTAGGAATTTTTGCGCAACGAAGATCGTAGTATCGAATTTGGGATTTCGCCTTACGAACATAAGTGGTTTTGCCCTTGAAAATTTCACCACAAGAAATAGTCGGGAAAGAAAGCTCTTCAGCATCTTCATCAGTGGTCATATCTACTGGTTGGCGTCCCTCACCAGGAGCTAATGCTATATGGTCAATTATAGCATTGTTTTCAATTAGCTCATTGTCAAGCAACGTTTCTTGACCACCAGGATTAAGATTTTCCTCTTGATCCGAAACATTAAGGGCTTCCGCATCGGTTTCCATACGATGACGAATAAGCTGCTCGACAGTTGAAGCATCTGCTGGATCAGCGACAAAAGGAACTTCTTCAGTGTCAGCTAGTGGGCCCAACCAGTCCGATGAAATCGTTAAATTATGTTTTCTATATAGCTCTGAGTCAAGTAGCAAACGTAATGCCTCAATAACTCGAGCAGGTCTTATTGTTTACGTCATAAAATCATGCGTATATTCCAATTTGCGTTTCAAATGGATCTGTACGACATGAGTGTGTTCGAAAGTACGTGGAAGGGCTGTAACTGTTTCTGAAACAGAAACAGGAACATTGACAACAGCCCCTCTAACTGCACATTGCTTTTCATACCCTAAAGATATTATTCTCATAAACGGAATTCGTGGTGATATAAGACGTTCTTCTAGGCTAGTTAGATTTTTAAGACAATCAGGGACAACTGGAAAAACAAGTCCTTCGGACAGACAGATATTGGGAATTTTGCCAGAAGAAATACTTCGACGACAGGTGAAGCAAAACAAATAACTATTGGAATCAGAAGGAAATTTTTCGGCGAGATAAAATGCCGTGGCGAGATCTAAACGTGGAAACTTTGCAGATATAACATTCCTATTCAAGCCCCTAACCTGTTTTGGAAACCATGTGCCTCCACAAGAAATGCTAATTTGTGTAGGACCTTTCTTTATGTTGCCTTTGTACTCATCTATGGCAGTTAAAGTCATACGCTGCCTTTGTGAGTCACGATGACGTTCGGTTTCTTCAGGAGACATGGCATCTCTGGCCTCTCTATTCCGCTGAGATTGTCGCTCTGACTGTATAGATCGATTAAGTGGATTTTCCCTATAGTTCCTAACTCTATCTTCATTCCTATTCTGAATTTCCTCTGCCCTAATACGAGATTGAAGCCTGGTAAGTCTTCTCTGAGAAGAATTGACGACTTGCTCACTGCGTCTTGTAATCGGATTTCTTCGCATATTTCTTCGATTTGAAGAGTCTCTTTCGCGTTCTGCAGCACGATATCCTTCATTCCGACGCCGTAGTCGATGTTCCAAAGTATTGGTGTTCTGTTCTTGCTGTCTAATTTCTTCATCCTGTCTTTGATCTGCACGAGCCTCAGCATTCCTTGCTCGTTCTGCAGCGCGATATTCCTGATTTTGTCTCCTTAGTCGATGGTCCAAAGTATTGGTGTTCTGTTCTTCCTGTCTAATTTCATCATCCTGTCTTTGATCTGCACGAGCCTCAGCATTCCTTGCTCGTTCTGCAGCGCGATATTCCTGATTTTGTCGCCGTAGTCGATGGTCCAAAGTATTGGTGTTCTGTTCTTCCTGTCTAATTTCATCATCCTGTCTTTGAGCTGCACGAGCCTCAGCATTCCTTGCTCGTTCTGCAGCGCGATATTCCTGATTTTGTCTCCGTAGTCGATGGTCCAAAGTATTGGTGTTCTGTTCTTCCTGTCTAATTTCTTCTTCCTGTCTTTGAGCTGCACGAGCCTCAGCATCCCTTGCTCGTTCTGCAGTGCGATATTCCTCATTTTGTCGCCGTAGTCGATGATCCAAAGTAATGGTGTTCTGTTCTTCCTGTCTAATTTCTTCTTTCTGTCTTTGAGCTGCACGAGCCCCAGCATCCCTTGCTCGTTCTGCAGCGCGATATTCCTGATTTTGTCTCCGTAGTCGATGGTCCAAAGTATTGGTGTTCTGTTCTTCCTGTCTAATTTCATCATCCTGTCTTTGAGCTGCACGAGCCTCAGCATTCCTTGCTCGTTCTGCAGCGCGATATTCCTGATTTTGTCTCCGTAGTCGATGGTCCAAAGTATTGGTGTTCTGTTCTTCCTGTCTAATTTCATCATCCTGTCTTTGAGCTGCACGAGCCTCAGCATCCCTTGCTCGTTCTGCAGTGCGATATTCCTCATTTTGTCGTCGTATACTATGCTGAATTGTATCAGCTTCTTGCTGGTTCTGCCGTATCCGCAAACTTCTTCTTCTTTGAATATGATAAGCTGCATCTATATCGCGTTCTCGTTGCCTATGCTCAGGATTTTCCCAAGAATCTGCTATCCGTTGAGAGTTTGATTGCCGAATTTCTTGGGCATTTTCCTCGTAGTACGCGTGACTCCGATTAATTGCTTCTTGCCGCCTTTGACTAGCAGACTTTCTCGATATACGCGGCATTTTTAAACCACTTAAAAATAACAACACTAAGTTCTGAAACAAATAAAAATCACTGTCTACACGAAACTCTGAAAAAAAAAAAATAATCACACTTTGCACTAGACTCTGAAAAAAATAGTAATCACTTTATAAACTTAACTCTGAAAAAAATAATAAGCACTACTTAATAAACTGAAATCTGAAAAAAAAAACAATAATCACTTTATAAAACTTAACTCTGAAAAAAAATATAATCATATATCTAAAAAAAACAAAAATTCGAACTGAAAAACAATATACGGAATATGAAAATAAATGTGACTTAGCTGCTGCGATCTGCTCCAGTCTACTGCAATCTGTATTAATTTATTTGGCCGGTCCAAAAATTCTCAATATTCTTTGAATTCACAGAACAGTCACAATATTTATCACAAAACATGGCACACAGCAGATATCTGCACACAAAGATCACTAACACACTTTGAATTTAAACAGTAAAAAATCACAAATATCACAAAACCACAGAACTTTAAAAGATTAACTGTTTTAAAAAAAAAACACTTTTCACACACTGTTAAGATACGCGCACTTCAATTGCAAAATTGTTACTAAAAAAACCAAATTGAAGCACTTGACTTGAAACCTCGCAAAAAATCAATTCAAGAACAACAGGTAACTTACATTAAATTTAGGCAAGATCATTCATACAATTTTTGCAAGTACGATCATAAATCCGTGGTTTTTACGCGGTAATCTTTTATTGATGCACGGTGTTTTAACTTAAAAAGGGTACTTTACGCCTTTTTATGACAGGTAATTTTACCCTTACTCAGCATTTGTGTGACAGGTAGCCATATTTGCACCCATCGCACCTGATCATTTCATTAAAGATTTCCTCACCCTCCTATCTTATCATTCTAAAAATATGCATGCCAATACAAGTGATATCCAGTGTCCTAAAGTTTGACAGGTACATGAATGCACTGTAATGGAATGGGCCCTTTTCGACAAATGCGCAATTTCCATAATTTTAAGGCTGGACATTAAAAACCTATTCTAATATGTAAGCTGTTTCGTTTATGGTGTACGGTTGGAAAATTTGGCAGGTGTCAGTTGTATCATAAATGTATTACGGTCTAAGTAGGAGACATATTATTGTTGAGTCAACTTACGCCAATTCAATCCTATGGCATCTATATAACACAGCAGTCTGATTTTAATACAAACTGTGAGTTTGGTAAAGATAACTTAGAAAATAAAAATCTTTTTCATACTACATGTGGATTTTGAACCGATCGTTTCTATGGCAGCTATATAATATAGTAGTCCGATTTGATCCAATTTTGGTAAGAATGTATAAGACTGTATTAAACACACAACTTGTGAGTTTGGTTAAGATATCTTGAGAAACAAAAAAGTTTTTCATACTAAAGATTGATTTCGAACCGGTCGTTCCTATGGCAGCTATATAGTATAGTAGTCTGAATTGATCCAAATTTGGAAGGGGAAGTATGAAACTGTATCAAACACACAATCTGTGAGTTTGGTTGAGATATATTGAGAAACAAAAAGTTTTTCATACTAAATGTTGATTCCGAACCGATTGTTCCAATGGCAGCTATATGATATAGTTGTCCGATTTGAGCCAGATTTGGTAAAGATGTATGAAACTGTGTCAAACACAATCTGTGAGTTTGGTTGAGATATATTGAGAAAAAAAAAAGTTTTTCATACTAAATGTTTATTTCCAACCGATCGTTCCTATGGCAGCTATATGATATAGTGATCCGATCCGGCCGGTTCCGACATATGTACTGCGTGCAGTAAAAGACGGACCTGTACCAAGTTTCATCAAGATAGCTTCAAAACTGAGAGACAAGTTTGCATAGAAACAGACAGACAGACGGACATGGCTATATCGACTCAGCTCGTCGCCCTGATCAAGAATATATATACTTTATGGGGTCTGTGAGGCTTCCTTCAATGCGTTACACATTTCGTGACAAAAATATAATACCATCTGCAAGGGTATACAAAATTAAAAACCCCTTTTCCATTGCAAGTAAGAAAAATATAGCGCAAGCTAACTTGGGCGTGCCAAAGTTTGGATACCCTTGCAATGTACTGTGTAAGCCGACAGATTTTTTACAAAATTTGTTAAATGTTGATTTTTAACCGATCATTCCTATGGCAGCTATATGATATAGTAGTCCGATTTAAACGAAATTTTATCAGCCTGTTTAAAACTTGTTCAAACACACAATGTGTATATTTGGTTGAGATATTTTTAGAAACAAAATATAGCGCAAGCTAACTTTGACGAGCCAAAGTTTGGATACCCTTGCAGTGCCCTGTGTAAGCCGTCAGATTTCACTGTGTTACAAATTGGAATGAAGTTGAAAACCCTGGGAAATGATAGTGATTTGCTGGTAGGGCTTATCGAATATAGCAATACTGCATACTTGGAATTTTGGGGACACCCCCAAAATCTGCATTTACCGCTAAAAAACCGAGTTTTGCTAAGTATGGGTACTTAAAAGCTTGTAACTTTGTGAATTTTACATCAATTTTGAATATCGTAGCCGATTTTAATAGAAGAAGAATAGACCTTTCAATTTGTGTATATATTGTTTGACCAAACTTAAGACATCTATGCGTAATTGCCTCCCAAACCCATTTGCTTTTCACTTTTTTCAACATTTTTCAACTTTGACAATGGTTTTATGCACTATTTTCTACAAACACCATACTACTTATGGAATGTTTTAGAAATACTGTTTAGTTCTGAGTATAACCCAGGTTTAATTTTTAAAATCGGATGGTAATTGACCAAGATATTACACTTTTTATGACAACAAAAGGAACGTTTACAACAAAAAATGGATGAAATTAAAAAATTTTTCAAAAAAAAAAACCGACTAAAAATGAGTTCAGAATATTGTTGGTTAGTTCAACAGGAAACTGATAATGCCAACTAAAAAAATAAGTTGAACAAATTTTTATTTTTTTAAATGGTTAGAAATTGTATTTTTCAACAAATTTGTAACATAAAAAGTGTATTATCTTGGTCAATTACCATCCGATTTTTAAAATTAAACCTGGGTTATACTCAGAACTAACCAGTATTTCTAAAACATTCCATAAGTACTATGGTGTTTATAGAAAATAGTGCATAGAATCATCGTCAAAGTTTGAAAATGTTGGAAAAAGTGAAAAACAAATGTGTTTGGGGGGCAAGTACGCATACATGTCTCAAGTTTGGTCCAACGATATATACACCAATCGAAAGGTCCATTCTTCTTCTTTTAAATCGGCTTAGAAGTTTATCATTGATATAAAATTTACTAAGCTACAAGTTGTTAAGTACCCATACATAGCAAAACTCGGTTTTTTAGCGGTAAATGCAGATTTTGGGGTTGTCCCCAAAATTCCAAGTATGCAGTATTGCTATACTTGATAAGCCCTACCAGAAAATCACTATCATTTCCCAGGGTTTTTTTTGCTGTAACACTGTGTTTTTAACAAAATTTGTTAAATCTTGATTTCGAACCGATTGTCCCTATGGCAGCTATATGATATAGTAGTCCGATTTACACCAAATTTGGTCAGCCTGTTTAAAACTTAATCAAACATACAATGTGTATATTTGGTTGAGATATTTTGAGAAACAAAAAAAATTTTTCGTACTAAAGGTTGTTTTCGAGCCGATAGCTCCTATGGCAGCTATATGATATAGTAGTCCGATTTTACACCAAATTTGGTCAGCCTGTTAGAAACTTAATCAAACACACAATGTGTATATTTGGTTGAGATATCTTGAGAAACAAAAAGTTTTTCATACTTAATGTTTGTTTCCAACCGATCGTTCCTATGGCAGCTATATGATATAGTTATCCGATCCGGCCGGTTCCGACATATGTACTGCGTGCAGCAAAAGGACGGACCTGTACCAAGTTTCATCAAGATAGCTTCAAAACTGAGAGACTAGTTTGCATAGAAACAGACGGACACACGGACAGACGGACAGACGGACATGGCTATATCGACTCAGCTCGTCGCCCTGATCAAGAATATATATACTTTATGGGGTCTGTGAGGCTTCCTTCAATGCGTTACACATTTCGTGACAAAATTATAATACCCTCTGCAGGGTATAAAAAATGTAGCTTTTTTTTTAGTTTGAAACTTTATTTTGTACGTATCTTTTAATATCAAACTCTTAAATAAAACATTCTAAAATATAGCGCAAGCTACTTGGCACGCCAAAGTTTGGATACCCTTGCAGTGCCCTGTGTAAGCCGTCAGATTTTTTACAAAATTTGTTAAATTTTGATTTCGAACCGATCGTTCCTATGGCAGCTATATGATATAGTAGTCCAAATTAACACCAAATTTGGTCAGCCTATTTAAAACTTAATCAAACACAACGTTTATATTTGGTTGATATATTTTGAGAAACAAAAGGTTTTTCATACTAAATGTTGTGTTCGAACCGATCGTTCCTATGGCAGCTATATGATATAGTAGTCCGATTTACACCAAATTTGGTCAGCCTGTTTAAAACTTAATCAAACACACAATGTGATTTTTTACAAAATTTGTTAAATGTTGATTTTTAACCGATCGTTCCTATGGCAGCTATATGATATAGTAGTCCGATTTAAACGAAATTTTATCAGCCTGTTTAAAACTTGTTCAAACACACAATGTGTATATTTGGTTGAGATATTTTTAGAAACAAAATATAGCGCAAGCTAACTTTGACGAGCCAAAGTTTGGATACCCTTGCAGTGCCCTGTGTGAGCCGTCAGATTTCACTGTGTTACAAATTGGAATGAAGTTGAAAACCCTGGGAAATGATAGTGATTTGCTGGTAGGGCTTATCGAATATAGCAATACTGCATACTTGGAATTTTGGGGACACCCCCAAAATCTGCATTTACCGCTAAAAAACCGAGTTTTGCTATGTATGGGTACTTAACAGCTTGTAACTTTGTGATTTTTACATCAATTTTGAATATCGTAGCCGATTTAAATAGAAGAAGAATAGACCTTTCAATTTGTGTATATATTGTTTGACCAAACTTTAGACATCTATGCGTAATTGCCTCCCAAACCCATTTGCTTTTCACTTTTTTCAACATTTTTCAACTTTGACAATGGTTTTATGCACTATTTTCTATAAACACCATACTACTTATGGAATGTTTTAGAAATACTGTTTAGTTCTGAGTATAACCCAGGTTTAATTTTAAAAATCGGATGGTAATTGACCAAGATATTGCTATACTTGATAAGCCCTACCAGAAAATCACTATCATTTCCCAGGGTTTTTTTGCTGTAACACTGTGTTTTTAACAAAATTTGTTAAATCTTGATTTCGAACCGATTGTCCCTATGGCAGCTATATGATATAGTAGTCCGATTTACACCAAATTTGGTCAGCCTGTTTAAAACTTAATCAAACATACAATGTGTATATTTGGTTGAGATATTTTGAGAAACAAAAAATTTTTCGTACTAAAGGTTGTTTTCGAGCCGATAGCTCCTATGGCAGCTATATGATATAGTAGTCCGATTTACACCAAATTTGGTCAGCCTGTTAGAAACTTAATCAAACACACAATGTGTATATTTGGTTGAGATATCTTGAGAAACAAAAAGTTTTTCATACTTAATGTTTGTTTCCAACCGATCGTTCCTATGGCAGCTATATGATATAGTTATCCGATCCGGCCGGTTCCGACATATGTACTGCGTGCAGCAAAAGGACGGACCTGTACCAAGTTTCATCAAGATAGCTTCAAAACTGAGAGACTAGTTTGCATAGAAACAGACGGACACACGGACAGACGGACAGACGGACATGGCTATATCGACTCAGCTCGTCGCCCTGATCAAGAATATATATACTTTATGGGGTCTGTGAGGCTTCCTTCAATGCGTTACACATTTCGTGACAAAATTATAATACCCTCTGCAAGGGTATAAAAAATGTAGCTTTTTTTTAGTTTGAAACTTTATTTTGTACGTATCTTTTAATATCAAACTCTTAAATAAAACATTCTAAAATATGAAATATATGCGCAAGCTAACTTTGGCGCGCCAAAGTTTGGATACCCTTGCAGTGCCCTGCGTAAGCCGTCAGATTTTTTACAAAATTTTTTTAAAGGTTGATTTTGAACCGATCGTTCCTATGGCTGCTATATGATATAGTTGTCCGATTTACACCAAATTTGGTCAGCCTGTTTAAAACTAAATCAAACACACAATGTGTATATTTGGTTGAGATATTTTGAGAAACAAAAAAGTTTTTCATACTAAATGTTGTTTTCGAACCGATCGTTCCTATGGCAGCTATATGATATAGTAGTCCGATTTTCACCAAATTTGGTCAGCCTGTTTAAAACTAAATCAAACACACAATGTGTATATTTGGTTGAGATATTTTGAGAAACAAAAAAGTTTTTCATACTAAATGTTGTTTTCGAACCGATCGTTCCTATGGCAGCTATATGATATAGTAGTCCGATTTACACCAAATTTGGTCAGCCTGTTTAAAACTTAATCAAACACATAATGTGTATGTTTGGTGGAGATATCTTGAGAAACAAAAAGTTTTTCATACTAAATGTTTATTTCCAACCGATCGTTCCTATGGCAGCTATATGATATAGTTATCCGATCCAGCCGGTTCCGACATATGTACTGCGTGCAGCAAAAGACGGACCTGTACCAAGTTTCATCAAGATAGCTTCAAAACTGAGAGACTAGTTTGCATAGAAACAGACAGACAGACAGACGGACAGACGGACAGACGGACAGACGGACATGGCTATATCGACTCAGCTCGTCGCCCTGATCAAGAATATATATACTTTATGGGGTCTGACACGCCTCCTTCAATGCGTTACACATTTCGTGACAAAATTATAATACCCTCTGCAAGGGTATAAATATAGGCAAGCTAACTTTGGCACGCCAAAGCTTGGATACCCTTGCAGTGCCCTGTGTAAGCCGTCAGATTTTTTACAAAATTTGTTAAATTTTGATTTCGAACCGATCGTTCCTATGGCAGCTATATGATATAAGTCCAAATTAATTAAATTTGGTCAGCCTATTTAAAACTTAATCAAACACACAACGTTTATATTTGGTTGATATATTTTGAGAAACAAAAAGGTTTTTCATACTAAATGTTGTGTTCGAACCGATCGTTCCTATGGCAGCTATATGATATAGTAGTCCGATTTACACCAAATTTGGTCAGCCTGTTTAAAACTTAATCAAACACACAATGTGTATATTTGGTTGAGATATCTTGAAAGACAAAAAGTTTTTCATACTAAATGTTTATTTCCAGCCGATCGTTCCTATGGCAGCTATATGATATAGTTATCCGATCCGGCCGGTTCCGACATATGTGCTGCGTGCAGCAAAAGATGGACCTGTACCAAGTTTTATCAAGATAGCTTCAAAACTGAGAGACTAGTTTGCATAGAAACAGACGGACAGACGGACAGACGGTCAGACGGACAGACGGACATGGCTATATCGACTCAGCTCGTCGCCCTGATCAAGAATATATATCTTTAGGTCTGTGAGGCTTCCTTCAATGCGTTACACATTTCGTGACAAAATTATAATACCTCTGCAAGGGTTAAAAATATAGCGCATGCTAACTTTGGCACGCTAAAGTTTGAATACCCGTGCAGTGCCCGGTATAAGCCGTAAGATATTTTACAAAAAGTGTTAGATGCTGATTTCGAACTGATCGTTCCTTTGGCAGCTATATGTTATAGTAATCCGATTTGCACCAAATTCGGTAAGAATGTATGAAACAGTATCAAGCACACAATCTGCGAGTTTGGTAGAGAAACATTGAGAAACAAAAAAGTTTTTCACACTAAATGATGATTCCGAACCGATCGTTCCTATGGCAGCTATATGATATAGTAATCCGATTTGCACCAAATTCGGTAAGAATGTATGAAACAGTATCAAGCACACAATCTGCGAGTTTGGTAGAGAAACATTGAGAAACAAAAAGTTTTTCATACTAAATGATGATTCCGAACCGATCGTTCCTACAGCGTGATGACTCAGTCAGTCAGTCAGTCAATTAGGACAAAGAGTTTTATATATATAGATTATTACTATATTATATGTAATATATATTGTGTATATATTATTATTATATCATATATATTATGTATATATTATTATCTATATAGATAAAACTCTTTGTCCTAATTGACTGACTGATTCACTGACTGAGTCATGACGCTGTAGGCCAAACGGTTCAAGATATTGAGATGAAATTTTTACACAACATAGCTGAGACATAATTATCGTACAATAAGACGGAATTTTTTGATATCCCCACTGGAAGGGGCTAAAATGGGGGTCAAAGGTCAAAATTGCTTACTATGAAATGTTTTTTTTGTTTTTTGAGCTATCTTAACCAAACTCACAGATTATGTATTTCTTACTTACTGCTACATCCTGAGAAAATTTGGTCAAGATCGGACCACTATATCATAAAGCTCCGAAAGGAACAGTGGCTTTTAATGCTATTAATAAACAATCAAAAGCTGATGGCCGGATGGTGAGGGGGAGTACGATTTATTGGTGTTGTGACTTTCAAAATAAATTTTCAGTATATGGCACTGTTACTCGCTCTTGCTGCTATAATCCAATTGCAGTGAAAACTTTAAAACAGCGAGCAGAGAAAATGTAAATTCTCTATATTATATAAAGTACTATTACTATTATTTTAAGTCCAATTGCAGGGAAAATTAAATTTACATTTCTCGCTTTCTTATTACAAATGATATAAGGTCCGGCTATAGCTGTGAGAAGTGTTCCCTATTTTCACTTCACATTTTTCCCCGAGATTTCAGCGAGCGAAGCGAGCATGGGGCAAACCCCTAGTTATATTAAAAAATGAGAATACTTTGCCATATGGAGGTCAGAAATATTATTATAGAAAAATTTTTCTAAAAAATGATAAATAGTATAAAAATATAGCGCAAGGTAACTTTGGCGCGCCAAATTTTGGATACCGTTGCAGTGCTCTATGTGAGCCGTCATATTTTTTTTACAAAATTTGTTAAATGTTGATTTCGAACCGATCGTTCCTATGGCAGCAATATGATATAGTAGTCCGATTGACACCAAGTTTGGACAGCCAGTTTGAAACTATACTAACCACACAATTTAAATATTTGGTTGCAATATCTAGAGAAACAAACATTTTTTCATACTTAATGTTGTTCTTGAACCGATCATTTCTATGGCAGCTATATGATATAGTTGTCCGATTTGAACCAAATTTGGTAAGCATGTACGAATGTATCAAACACACAATCTGTGAATTTGGTTGAGAAATCTTGATAAACAAAAAAGTTTTTCATACTAAATGTTTATTTCGAACCGATCATTCCTATGGCAGCTATATGATATAGCTATCCGATCCGACCGATGCGTGCAGCAAAAAGACGGACCTGTTCCAAATTGCATCAAGATAGCTCTAAAACTGTGAGACTAGTTTGCATAGAAACAGAGGGACACACGGACAGACGGACATGGCTATATCGATACAGCTCGTCGCCTTGATCAAGAATATATATACTTTATGGGGTCTGTGAGGCCTCCTTCAATGCGTTACACATTTTGTTACAAATTTATAATACCCTCTGCAAGGGTATAATGATTAAATTTAATATCACAATTACGAGGATAAATACTTAAAAGTATATTTTACTAAAAATTCATTTCTCTTACAATTTTCTTGAACTGGATTTTATTTGAAAATGTTCGAAAACTTTAAATAATATTAAAATATATTTTATTCATTATTTTAAATCATTTTCATAATCAAATGTTTTTAAATGTTTAATTGTTTAAAAGAAATTGTATACCATTTATCATTTTTTAGATACATTTTTCTATCAGTGTGTAACCAAATTTGCCGTTATTTAAGATAGTTTTAGATATATCTCTGCAAAAGTAGCCATACATTCTTAGGCATTGCGAAGATAGCTTTTATGTGCTTATTAATGTTATGTAACTCTCTTTTTGTCATATGTTTTTTTTTGAGTCGGTTTTCAACAAACGTAGCTTTGTTTGCAATAAAAATAAATAATAAGTTTAAAATAATAATAACATAACAATTAAATAATTCTTATATAAATATTAAAAATAACTTCAGTTGAGTAAAGTAATAGGTAAATAACAAGAAAAATAAGAAATAGGAAAGTAAGGTAACACAAAACATTTATAATGAGTGGGCTCCCACATACAACTCTATGGCGCTTGGTTGAAAGAGAGGGAAAATATGAAATTTGAGAGGGAAAATGAGAAATTGGTAGATGTTAGTATCTGTTCTGAATTGGAAGATAGTGAGAATGGTGCCTTAGACGGGGTACCAAATGGTCCGGACCCCAATGTTCAAACTCATAGACTGGTTTTATTCAAATAATGTTACCAAAAACCAGCTAGACAAATTATTGAAGATTTTGTATTCAGAAGGTATTGATGTTCCGTTATCTGCTAAGGGATTACTCAAAGACGGTCACCACATTAATTCGAAGTGTGAGCCCTGGACAATACAATAGGGGTTACTCCCTTATTTGGAACACATTGAAAGGAACCTTAAAGACCACATGGAAGTCGTTTTAGATGTTAACGTACATAGATGGCTTGCCACTCTATAAGGCCTCCACAACCTCTTTATGGCCTATATTGGGCATTTTTTTTAAATATTCCCGGTAGTGAAGTTTTTATGATTGGGTCATTTGTTGGTAGTAAAAAACCAGCAAATGTTGACCAATACTTGCACGATTTCGTGGTAGAGTGTCTTGAGTTGACTGAGAATCCCTTAGTGATTGGCGGAAAACAGTTATCATTGAAGATTGGCTCTTTTATTTGCGACGCACCCGCAAGAGCATTCATGGCTGGAGTTAAGGGTACGAATTCCTTTGATGGTTGCATGAAATGCACCCAGGTTGGAAAGCGAATAAACAATGTCACCGTCTATAGTGCTAGCGTTGGCTAACCTAGAACAGACGAGATATTTATAAATAGGACATATTTGTCGCATCACTCACATTATTTTAAGGACCGTCCCCTATTATTAGAAAAGTTAAATATTGATATTACTTCAGCTATTTCACTTGATCCGATGCATCTAATAGACTTGGGGGTTGTAAAAAAATTCTTGATCTTGTTGTAAATCCCACAAAATTGTCGTTTAGAATAAAAAGAGAAGAGTTTTATAAAAATTTCAGAACAATTAATTGGATTTTCCGGGAAGCCCCGGGGTCTGGATGAGTTATCAGGTGGAAGGCAGTTGAGTTTAGGATGCTTATATTGTATTTAGGCCAGATAGTTTTAAAAAAACAAAGTTCCAGGAGATTGCTATTAATTCTTCTTGTTGTTAATGAGTGCGTATATAAACTTTTCCTCTCTAATAAATATGTAAAGCATCTCGACCTTGAAAATTTGAAAATTTTTTACAGAAAGTCAAGAGATCATTTAGGAAACCAGTTAGAATTTTGCAACAAATTGACAATAGGTTTACCAGGTACAGCAGCAATAGGGAACTACCTTTAATTGGAGAAAAGGCAGACAGGCACGGAAATATTTTTAGGTACAGGCTCGAGCATTTTACATTAACTAGGATAAGGCCAGATAATATTTGTTGTCTGAAATGCGGAGCTATTATAAGAGTAGCCAACTTTTGCAAAATCGGCGAGGAGTGCTTCTTGGAAGGGTGTCGATTTTTAAACATTAGCAACTATTTTGAAACGCCTGTCCTTAGATCATCTTTAGGAATTGTGTCAGCAGATAGTGTTATCAGCACTGTGCTAGAGACATACCCTTTATCGCAGGTTGATTTTAAATATATTTCTCTTCCAGATGAACCAGACAAGGTACTACTAGTTCCATTAATTCATTCAGCAGTGAATTGATTTTAAAGGAAAGGACTTATTATAATTTAAAATACCAAAATTAAATTCACGAAAATATTTGTAATTAATAAATAAATATAACTTACAAATAAAGTAAAATATTATATAAATAAATAAATGAATAAAGAATTAAATTAACACATAAATAAAACTTAACCATAAAATTAAATCCAATTTATAAATAAAGAATTCAATTAATAAATAAATGCAGATACAATATATATGAATCACTTGGTGAGTACGTATTTAATGTATTCGTTAAACTCTCAATATAATTTTGTTTCCTCATGTCTCTTATGTTTTTATATAGTTTTATTTGTCATTTGGCCATATTTAGCGAGTTTCGCGTTTTTGGCTTTTCATGGATTGTCTTTTTATGTATTTCATATACTAGAATTGGCTTTTACTAACATAATTTC
>JAWNND010000028.1:0-213718 GCA_035043265.1 Drosophila testacea | reverse complement strand
TATATTAATGTTGGTACTGGCAGCATAAGTAACCATGCAATCAGCTGACTATGGATGCGGCAAACGCTATAGAAACACTTTTCGCATATCTTGAGGAAGCCCTCACGCAACCGAAAAATCCCAACTAGTGGAAATTCACAGTGGAAATAATAGGGTTGTCTGTAGACAGTCGATAAAGTCAAAATGATTAAAATGAAAATCGATAGTTGCGTTGGTTTTGGCGCTGCATTTAAAATAACCCTGACAGTGTACAAATATTGAAATTATAAAGAAGCTGTAATAAGTTCGCTTAGAGACTATAAATATTAAATTGCGTGTATGTATATGAACATTAAAAGTGACACTTATTAAGTGTGAATAGATATCCACAAATTATTTTGAAACAAACTTGCAAACAAATCGCGAATGTATTTAATTATCATTGCAATGTTGCAGAATGATTGCACTCATTTATAAGTATGATCATTTGTGTATAAGTATTTTGGGAGCAACATTTGTCCGTGCATTTGAACCCGACAGCTTTCAGTATTCAGTACATTTTAGCACCTCGTCGGGAACGGATCGCGAGTAACGGTAGAAGTGTTGTTGTGGTAAAGTGAAGCAAGTGGTGACGCAGACGCAGGGGGAGGTGTAAAAATTTGCACGTACAGTGGCGAGGCGGTTTGAAAAACAATTCAATATTTTGGAGATTTTCAAATAAACAAAACAGCCACAGCCGTTGAATTGCTACAATTTACGAAAAGAAAAGAAAATAATTTTGTGGCAACGAACAGCGTGCGCCGCTTGATCGAATGAGAGAAGGGGGAAGAGGACTTTGATCAATTGAAGAAGAATCTAACCATCTGCACAGATCAAAAGATTGATTGCAGGCCATAAAACTAAAGTGGATGTGGCATGAGCGAAAAATTCATGCAAAACTTTTCACTTTCAATCAATGAGTTTGGCGGGACACAAGATTTTCTTATGGTCAATTGTGGAGCGTATTTTGTAGGCCACAACATTGTAAACAAATTAACAACAAAAATATCAACATCAACATCAAAAAGAACAACAACATTAAGAGACAGAAGTGGAAACTGGTAAAATAATGGAGAATGTGCGCTTTTCCATCATCGTAAGTGATGAGATCCAAACCGACCCCCTTTTATTCCTCTCCCATCTCTTCGCTTTGTTTGTTTGCCTTTATTGTGCTGTCGATAATTGGTTTGTTTGTTTTGGCAGGAAAACGATTTGAAATGGCAGTCGGAGAGTGAGGCAGCCGATATGGACCTGCTGTTTGATAAGCGCAGCATCTCCAGCGAGGCCAATAGCGATGCCGTTTTCAGCAATGAGGCGCACGAGATTTTCGCGAGGCAACAACAAAACCAGGTGCTGTGGGAGCCTCAAGAGATAGACGATACTCTCGCCACAATGCCCAATGCCATTCATATATTGGAAATGGTTAAATCATCCTGTTTTTTGGGTATGAGTCAGATGACTTCTTAGCACCTGCCATCGTATAATTATTCTCTTTTCATTGCGATTGCAGAACTCTTGATCGAACCAAGTGATTCTAATCTGGCGCTAATTTGTTGTGCCATCTATGGTTCCGTGGAGAATATCATATATTTGTTAACTCACTATAATGCGGATCCAAATGCCGCCGACAGTCTGGGACGCACTCCACTCCACTTTGCCTGTTGTCGCGCCAATGCTCCCATTGCCAAGGTGCTGCTCGATCGAGGATCGGATCCAAATCGCTGGGATGCCAAAAAGGAAGTGACGCCGCTGCATTGCGCTGCCAGGTGAAACATTACGATTCAAGATCAATAACCTATTCCTAGATTCTAATCATATTTTGTAGAGAAGAGAAGAGTAATATAATTGTATGTAACAGGCAGAAGGAGAAAACTTCCAAGCTTTCAAAGAACTTATAAATGCTTATTTAAAGTATAGGAATAGAGATAACTTCTTTTTGTCTAGTTATGGAAATAGCCAATTCCTTTCTTCATGGACTAAAAGAGTTTACACTACGAATCAAAAACTCTTCTATTATTATTTTAAATTGTTACTTACAAATATGTTTATATGCTTACTTACATATCTAAAAATATTTCTAGATATTGCAGCAAAGCGAAAATCAATACAATATTTATTATTTTCCCCTTAAATTCCCTTAGAATACTTGAACTAAGTATCCCGCTATCGAGCACACTCAACAGTAGCGCTTATGCTTATTTGTTTATCAATCTCATTGAGGAGAATCTCTTAATTTCAGTTCCAAGAGTGTGGAATGTATTTTGCTGTTGCTGCGTCGCAAGGCAAACATCAACATTGGCATTGAGAGGCGATCTGCGTTGCATTATGCGATCGACGGCAATGCTGTGGATTGTGTGGAAATTCTATTAAAGTATGGAGCCGATCCGAATACTCCACAGGTGTATACGGAGACACCATTGCATACCGCATCCGCCTCTGGATTCAGCAAATGCGTAGAGCTGCTGCTGAATCACAATGCTGATGTGCGCTCTCAATTCGGCGAAGGCAAAGTGACGGCACTACATTTGGGTAAGCATGTGGGAGGAATACCCCCCAGTGGCACTTTGCAACTGACGCATGCTAACATTTAATCTTATTTTTCTAGCTGCGGAAAATGATTACGCCGAGTGCGTAAGACTACTTTTGGATCATCGTGCCGATGTCAACTGCCGGAATGCTAGCCAACAGACGCCTTTGCATCTGGCCTGCCTTTCCCAGTCCATAGGCACAGTGGAGATTCTTTTGAAATATGGCGCCAATGTGAATGCCGTCTATCGTGATGGACGCACTGCGTTGCATGCCGCCATCGTAAAGCAGTCACGTTGCCTGGACTGTTGCAATGCTCTGCTTAAGGCTGGTGCTGATGTCAACAAGGCGGATGATTACGGATACACGCCTTTACATATTGCCGCCCTCAATGAATTTAGCAGTTGTGTGTACACCTTCATAGGTAAGTCACTTCCATTAATATTACCTATTGCAGAATAAAATAAAACTCAGAATTCGCTCCTCTAAACTCTTAAATGATTTATGTAAATACTATAATATTGTAGGTAAAATAAGCAATATTATTGTCTATAATTAAGTAATTAAACCATTGCAACAGATACTTGGAATACCCCTTAAAAGATTTACTGTCAATAATTAATTATTGAAAGTAAATTTAAGTGAGTATTATTATTGTCTATATTTAGCTTTTGCTATAAACATTATATTCAGAATTTCCCTAAAAGTATAATTTCTAAAGTTAAATTTGGCAAGTTTGATTTATTTTATTTTAATATTCATTTAATTACAAATTTTATTTTCATTTTTCAACTAAGTACAACAACTTAATTGTGCTAAAATGAGAAACTTTAGTTTATTCCTAATACTCTTCTAGTCTCTTTTTCTGATTGTTATTGTTTATTTGCCTTTGCAATTATTTAACCAATTGAAAATTTGGAACAGCCTAGACATTTAAGATTTTAATTAATAAACATTCTCTAATCTCTCTCCTTTACATTACAGAACACGGTGCAGATATTACCGCTCGTACAGATGGACACACATCAGCACTTACCTTCATAGTTCGTCGTTGTCCGGAGGTTATACCGAAGCTAATGCATAAACTGGACGACTCAATCAAAGCAAATGATCACGAGATTGGCGATGTGGATTGTCAGATAAAGTTGGACTTTCGTCTCCTTGTGCCCAGCTCCTCAGTGGAGAAAGGCGAAACGGAGCTGATGTTGACACTAATTGAAGTCGGACAGAAGCGTATTCTAATGCATCCATTGTGCGAGACATTTCTGTTCCTGAAGTGGCGACGCATACGGAAATTCTTTCTCCTCAGCCTGGCTTATCACACTTGCTTCGTAATGCTCTTCACGCTCTTCGTGATTGGAGTCTATGTGCGATGTTGCAAGGCGGGAGAAATATGTCAGGCACCTGGTTACGTTAGGACCATTGGCTATTTTGTGATTGTCCTCAATATCTTGCTGCTTGGCAAGGAACTCTTTCAAATGGCTCACGGATTGCATGGCTATGCGAAGTACTGGGAGAATTGGTTACAATGGACCATTGTCTTTGGAGTGATGTTGTGTGTGGTATGCTACAATTAAATAAAGTAGAGCTTCTTATACTCCTAAACTTATTACAGACACCGGAAATCCTATGGAGTGGCGATCTGTTGGCTGTACCCATGTGGCAACACCATGTGGCTGCGGTGGTTATACTCTTAGTCTGGTTGGAACTAATGATGTTGGTGGGACGCTTTCCCATCTTCGGTGTCTACGTGCAAATGTTTACCAAGGGTAAGGTCTTAAAGAATAAGCTGAATACTAGATAAACTCATCAAACATTCCTTAAACTCTTTTCAAGTTGCTGTTAATTTTGGCAAGTTCCTTTTGGCCTACATCTGTCTGCTGATTGCCTTTGGACTGAGCTTTGCTGTGCTCTTTAACGATTATCCAGCTTTTGAGAACATTACGTGGTCGTTTTTGAAATCGTTTACCATGATGTCGGGAGAACTTGAATTTGAGGATATCTTCTATGGCGACTATGCAGTCAAGTTTCCTGTGACTTCTCACATTATATTCCTTTCGTTTGTGCTCTTGGTTACGGTGATATTGACCAATCTGATGTTGGGTCTGGCTGTCAGTGATATACAGGGCTTACAGCAGTCTGCCAGCTTGGATCGTCTAGTGCGGCAAGCGGAGTTGGTGTCTCGTCTAGAGAGTTTCTTCTTCTCCCGTCTGCTTCGGAATGCTCCTCTCGTGCATTACTGCAAACGCAAGGCCTTGTTGCGTACCTCACGCGACCAGCTGCAGTTTACAGTGCGTCCCAATGATCCGAGGGATCGCTCTCAGCTGCCAGAGGATATCAAGCTGAATATCTACAAACTTGTAGCCGAAAGAAGGGATCGAAATATGAGCATACGAAGGCGACAATTTGAGACAAATTATCACATGTTTAGTCGCAGTTTGCAGCGTCAGAAGAATCCCTCGGAGACAAAAGCAGCATCACAGCAAAACGAACCGTCCCAACCGGAGACAAACTATGCAACGCAGACACAAGTTTTCCAGATGAACGAGCTGCTGCGTCCACGATCAGCTACAAATGTGCCACAGCAATTGCGGCAGGAACACGAGACAATTGTCAAGCTGAAGAATCAGGCTAACGATTGGCGTGTCGAGATGCAGACACTCAAGGAGCAACTGGCTCAACTTACGACCAAATTCGATAGATTTGCTGAGAATGCGATGCGAAAGTTGAATTACAGTGCCGACGAATTGTGCCGCATGAAGCAACAACAGACGTCGACTTCAACAACAGCCGAGACACTGCGTCATCAGCGACATCATCGTTGAAATAAGCTTTATATATGCATGTATATTTCATATACAACTGAATAATGTACCTAACATACTTATATGTAATTACAAAATGATCAACTTATTAATTAAGCTCCTGGCACATTTGTTAACCACTTGTCGTTGCTTTGATTCCAGACTAAAGTCTCTTCATCCGGTGGGGGATCTTTCTTTGATAACTGCGTCCATGTCTGTGTTTTTGGATTGTAAGCAAAGTTCTTAGTGTTGCCCGGCGGCGGTGGTGGAGTTAAATCAATCAATGGGGGCCTGGTTATAGGCACTATATTAGGCTTATCTCCTGGTTGCACACTTATGTACTCAACCTGCGACTTGGGATTGGAGTAATCAGCGGCCAAAGCCAGCGACACCAGCAGCAATACAACTACATATATATAGTACATATACTATATAGTGTGATCTATTAATTATGGGAAAAATTCAAGAACTTACGGCATATGTGAACTGATCTCAGCATCTCTAGCTTAAATCTCAGCGTACTATTCTGAACAACGTTTGAGTTGCGACTGGAATTGCGACAACAACATTAGATAAGACAAAGCTGTGAGACTTGAAAACGTAGCTTAATAATCTGTTTGTGTTTTTTTATTAAGATTTGTTGAGGTCATTTATGTGAACATTGAACTGGCGATATGAGTTTGACTAGTCTAAAAAAACTTCTACCAAGTTTTACGTAGTGTTGCAGATGCCCAAATGTAAACGACGCACATCTAAGGATTAAAGAAGCTATATTAAAAGTTTCCTGATAGCCTTAAAACAAAACTTACTCTGACCACAGCGAACGGCACAATCGAAGCGTCCGGAATTGTAATAATTGATATTATCGCTACCACAAATTGGATTATATTCGCTCGTTGCTGGACAGGATTGTAGACAATTCAGATATCTGGGCGATGGTGTCGTTGGAGCTGCGGTTGTAGTTGAGACTTGATTCTCAATTGGGCGACCCCTGACAAACGTATTCCTTAAATCCTCATCCCAACGCTGACGCTGCAATTGTGGAGCTGAATTTGCTCCAACGATCAATAAGATCAACAAAGCTTTAAAAAAAAAATGTTGCAGTTAGCAATCGATTTAATTATGATTGAAATAATTTCAATGACCCACCGAAAATGTGAAAACATTCCATTTTTTAATTGCGGTGTGTAAAGCTCACGAACTTGTCCGATCGAATGTGAAACTGAAACGCGTCTGAGGCCGTCAAACGTCCCGTCACGCGTTTATAACCGAAGGTCGGCACAAAAATCTTTTGATATTGATTGCTTATTCTGCGTTGTTTTTTACACACCCCACAACGTCATAAACGTCTCTTTCATCCTCTCTCTCTTTCTCTCTTATCACGCAGATCACGGGGGAATGCCCCCAGTTCTCGTGAAGGTACACACGGCTTACCAGGTACAACATGAATAAACCAACTGTGAGTCATGTCCTAGTAAAGTTAATAAGGCTAACAAATGGGAAATACAGCATTAAAGTAGAATGATGCCTTGCACACTTTGAAATGAGTGTTATAACTTTGCGAAAGTGCATGTAGTATGTTTTTACTACTGATATCATTTTTTATTAATCGAATCTCCTTAAAGGGAACTCCTTTCTAAAATCATTTCCTCTTTAAATTTGTTCAGAATTATAGCATAGAACTAATTTACTTTACTTGCTTCCTAGATTAAAACATAGGGTATTTTATAGTACACCAATCTTTGCATCTTTCTTATGTTCTTTTTTAGCATCTCCGTAAGAAGTACACTAACTCCCTATAAAGTCTAAATAAAACAGTTCTTGTTTCTTATTTTAGTCTACTGGTTATTACAAAGTCGAGCATACTCTAAGTATTAAAATTCTAGGCTGCAACAGGTTTTGCTCCATTTCAAATAAAACATATGTTTTATCGCCTTAAAACTGAACGGTTTCATTTTATTTTTTTATGATGAATTAAATTTAGTTTTCCATTTAACTTAATACATAATCTACGTGTGTGCGTTGCACAATTTGGATAAAGAATATAAAATATATAATGAATTTCAAGGAACACATATGAAACGGTTAATAAGTATATGTACATCAAATGTTGTGTTAATTCATTAACAACAGCTTCAGCGCTAAGTTGAACTTCCGGCAAAAATCTCTGAGAACATATATGTATAGTATATAGTATCATGTATAGAGAATTTTACTGTTTGGTAATTGGTAGAAATTTAATTATCATCTTTACTGCAATGCATTTGCGATATATGCGAACTGAAGTACTATAAATATAAATTTAGATATAGAATGGATATAGTTGCTATATACTAACTATAATGAGCTCACGTACTTAGATTCGACGATGACAATTTGTTGTCGTTATTTGCTTTTCTTTTTTCATCACATAATTTTTTCCTTTTTGAGAGTGAGTTAAGAGGGCATCACAGAATTAAATTTTTGGGCCTAAAACTCATGTATCATATATGTATGTATCTATACGGGAAATTCAATAGTATTAATTAATTTGGACAAAAAAAAAACATAAGAAATTTGGGTAGAAACGTCTGCTTCAGCGTATTTGCAAAATTGTCAATGAAATTGTTGGCGAAATCTTGTTGAAACTTTATCTATTTTGCTGCGTTTTTTAATGGAGCTTAAGAACTGTTTTTGCGCAGGGCAAAGATGCGTTGTTGTTGAAAATGTTGTTGCTGTTGTTGATGACGACGCTGTTCCTGTTGGTTATGTTGCTGCTGCTGCTGCTGCTGTGCATGTCGTGTATGTACATTTTTGGCAGTTTTATTGTGATTATTGCCAGCCTGTTGCTGTTGTTGCTTTTTAGTATTGTTATCCTTACGTGGATGCTCCATGCTTGGTCCCTTTTGGCGCTGTTCTGCTGTCAGCAAAAATCCTGTCAACTTGCCATCCCAAATAATCAACCTGATAGGAACCACAGAGAGCAATTGCAGTTTATATGGCGACTGTTTCAAATTGCGCTCGGCCACAAGAATGAAATTAGGAGCATTGTTGGTATCGATGAGAACTCGTTGCATTTTATAATTGATGCTAATCACATGACCGGATTCTAGAGTCACAACGTTCATCATATGCTGAAAGATCTCTATTACAACAGCACGCATGTAAACCGCCTGTCGATTGCTCACGTAGCGCTTAAAGAACAAGTTACTGGAATCATCGCCAGCCTGTTTGGCATTATACTTTCGTTCATTGGCAATTTTTGTCAGTTTATGCAGCTCCTCACAGGTGCGTCCGGGTGCGGGGCAATAGTTAAGCGCAGCCGCCAGTAAACTTCACAAAAAGAAAAGGAAAACAGAATTAATGGCTATATATTAATAGTATGGTTAAACTTACCGATGTACCATTACATCTGGGTAGCGTCTAATGGGACTAGTAAAGTGCGTATATATGGATGTAGACAATGCATAATGCCATAGATCACCCGGTTCTGTCTTACCCTCGCTGCAGAAATAGCTACACAAAAGAGAGAGATACTTTTTGTAGTATGAAACGTATTTAAAAGATCTGTTTAACTCACTTGGCTCTTGCCATTGGCTTCATAAGCAACTGACTGAGGCAAGCAGTCATGGCAATGGGATCGGCGGCTTCTTTGCACAAACGATGCATGCTCTCCTGCAATGCCTTTGATGAGCTGTAGTCCAATTCTAAGCCCTGTGTTGATAGCTTCTCTTTTAATGATTTCAAGGATTTGGTCAAGGGTGGCGGATGATTTCGCAATACGGCAATGTTGGGATAGGCATCGTGAGTGAAACGCGCAACAGCCTGATTCGCCATCAGCATGTACTCCTCAATCATGTGATTCGCTTCACGTTGTTTGTCCACCTCAAAGCCGATGGGTTCTCCAGTCAAGGGATCCAATGTGAAGCGCACCTTGGCATTATTAATTGTCAAAGCTCCATTATCAAATCGTTTTGTTCGCATATTGCTAGCAATACCATTTAGCCAGGTTACACGTTTAACGATATCATTTACAGTGAAACCATTTAAAATGGTTGGGAAATCATCCTCTGTAAAAATCTCTCTGGGATTATCAATAATCTTCTGGGCATGCTCGTAGGCAAACTGGGAACATGAATTAATTACAGAGCGTGTAAAATATGGCTTCGACAATTGCGTGCCTTTGTCATCTAAACGCCAAAAGACGGAGAACGAGAACTTATCTTCTCCGGGCAACAGAGAGCAACGGAAACATAATGTTTTAGGCAACATGTGTATAACTTCATTGGCCAAATAGATTGATGTGGAGCGATCCTTAACAATATTATCCAGCTCGCTATTCTCCTGCAGATAGTGAGCCACATCCGATATGTGGACACCCACTTCGAACTCATTCTCTCCAATTTGCTCAATGGACAGTGCGTCATCCAAATCTCGTGCTGTCAGTGGATCAATTGTAAAAACACAACTTTTACGCATATCACGACGATTAATTAGATCTTCAGCAACTATTGCTGGTGCTGGCTGGGCGTACATCTCATTGAAACGCTCCTCGAAAGGCACAACGTCACGCAGACTGTTGTGGAAGAGTATAGCCTTCAGTTCATCATCCAGATTTCCCACACGGCCCACAGGTTGTACCAGCTCCGCAATGCAATGGCCATTACAATCAGTTTCGAGTATGTGGGCCAAAAAGAGCAGGCCACAGACCTCGTCCGGTTGCTTGTTGCCAATGTGGATAGCACAGCTGGCCTGGGGTATGTACGCCATTGGCATGCGTAGATCAAAGGGTCGAAATTTATAAAAGAGCTCCTCACCACAGAGCTTTGTGGGATTGGTAAACGAAATATTGCCCACAATTTGACGTAGCTCCGTTTGTTTAACGATCGATATAACAAACGCTTTGGGGCAGTTATCTGACGATATGACAGCAACATTTTCGTCATCGGACTCCGACGCATCCGACAGTTCCTCATCTTCACCTAAAAAATGTCCAATTATTGCATGTGTAAACAATATATAAGCTACCCTAACTTACCTAACGATAGGGATATCTTGCCTCCAGTGATTGTAACAGTTGCCCCATCACTTGGCTTTAATACAGATGCTCCGGCATTCATTACAAAGGCACGCACGGTGTCTCCTTCAAAGGCATAACGCCGAGCAACCGGCAGCAGCACAATTCCATCTCGATCGAGAGTCTCACGATCCGTAGAGAGTGAAATGAAAGCCTGACGATTGTTCTTGCGATTTACCCGAATCTCCGCCTCCACAATGCGTCCATAACCAGCAGCAACCAAACGCCGTGCATGGGATTCCAAATCAGTAAATTCTCCCTTGAAGATTAGTTCCTGGGGCAACAGTTGCTCAGTGCCAGCATATTGTTGAACAATCTTATTAATATAACCCCGCATCGCCTCCAGTTCGGTTTTCTGTGAACTTGGAGTGTTCTTATCGTTGCGTTTCTTGCGATTGCGATTCCGTTTCCTTGGAGATTGAGACGATGAAGTCCCGTCGGATTGCTGCAGAGCTTGTGTAGCACTGCTGCTACTTGTGCTAGACAGCTCGGACTCATGCCGCAAGCGTTGTTGCTGCTGCTGTTGTTGTTGTTGGGCTTGGATTTGTCTTGGAGCATTAAATACACGAGGAGGCAGTTGTCGATCCATGCCACCATCAAGGCGAGGACCCTGCTGTAAGGGCAAACCAGAGTTACGGACTGGAATGCTATAAAAGCCAGGAGTAGCAGTTTGAGCCATATACCGATTATTCCACTCTAGCTGAGAGAGCACTTCGTTATGATTGATCAATTTCTCTGCATAGGCGTTAACTTCTGGATTAATAGTGGTTAGCTTCATTACCAGCTCCTTTAGGGCATCAATCTCACCGTTGAGATCCTGACGAGATTTACGTTTCTTGGGCAAGTTGGAAGTCACACTTGAATTGGAGTTTGGTACACGATGGGCGGGCGATATATACCTTGTAGGCATTGCCCCTTGCATGGGAATAGCATTATTGCTTTGGAGTTGACGTTGTTGCTCTCCTTGCAGTTCCTGTTGCGATGGAGTAGCAACAGCTGGAGGAGCAGCTGGCATTGATCGTTGTTCCTGTGGCAGTGATTCTGATATGGATTGTGCGAGAAAGTTGCGCATAAATTGACTGGCCTTCATATCGAAAAGTGGAACATTCGTTGAGGCGGCCATATCCTTCTGCGTCTGTTGTAGGCGTGTTGCTACCCGTTTCGTGCGTTGTCGCAATAGTTCAATGGACACAATCCGATTGGGAAAATCGGTTTTGTTACCTTGTTGTTGTTGCATTTGTTGAATCGGTTTCAGCGGACCCGTTCCAGCACTTTCTAAGCTCCCTATGCTCGACGTTTCTGACATGTTTAAAACTATTATTAATGCTTTTATATAAATGGCTTTGTAAAAAATATATAAACTTTAGTTTTTATCTTGCAGCGTATTTATTTCACATTGACAACAAAAACTCTCGCATTGTTCAAGTAGCGCGCAAACCAGCCCCAATGTATCTGGCTCTCTGTGCGCATTACGTCAGAACTTCCTCAAATATAAATTTACTGAAATGTGGTCAGCAATTATTCAATTGGCAGTAATTGTGAAATTTTTTTTTCATTTTTTGCTAAATCACAATTAATTTTAAACAACTGATAATGTATTTTCACTATGTAGATTTTCCACATAAAATTATTTGTGACGTAATGCCTTCTCTCTGAATTTTATGTGTCACCTTTATATTATCGAAAATCGCACTAATCTTGACGATCTGCAAGTAAATTAATCGAATAATATTTGGGCGCTGAACACATATCGATAGGCAATACTTGTGCAGCCCTGCGAATAGTGTTGCAAAACCTTCGCGCCATTTTTCTCGTATCTTTCTCCCATTGCATTTTCGTCTTGTAATTTCTAAAATTTTTCGAAATGTTTCAATTGTTTTCAAATGTGTGCATTTAATATGCATTAAAGTGAGAACTAACTGAGGGCACATCGAAAGTATAATCGTTTACAATGCTTGTGTGAGCGCGTGCTTGTTTGTGTACATATGTATGTGTGTGCGTGTGCAAGTTTCTTAGAAAACGCTACCAAGGTACACATTTATTGTTTATTTATGTATGTAGCTTGCTTTGCCAGTTGTTGTTTGTTGCAATTTTATAAGTTTGGCTTTGTATTTAACTGCTTGCAAACTGAACACACATACACATCCATCCATACACTGACACACAACACATACACCCTGACACGCAAAGACAAAAACTATGTACGAATGTAAACGAGAAGCGCTAGAAAAATGACTGATGTAAATTGTTTTACAAGTGAGCACACAACAACCACACCAGCAGCAGCAGTAACAACAACAACACCTACAAAAAATGTGTTGCTTCAGACAACGCCAGCAACAACACCGTCACCCACTTCCCCTTTTATATTAAGAGCCCCACCGAGCGCCAAATCCAAGTTAATTTTACAAAACATGGAAGAAGTGCTGAATTCGGTGAAGCAAAAGCATCGTGAGAAGCACAAGAGAAAGCGTGAAGAGAAACGAAGAGCAGCATTACTTGCAGAAGCGGAAGCGGAACAAGCACAACAACAAATGACAACAACAAACACAACTAATGGTAGCCACGTGCCTATTGAAAAACCAAAACCGTTGCGGGAGAAAACGGCGCGGGAAAATGGCATTGGGAATGGCAGGCGTAAATCAAATGCAAGTCCATTGAAAAGCAGTACACCAGATAACCAAACGTCCATAATGAAACACTTTACAAAGACTGAGCCAGCAACCAAACCGAAAACTGCCACAAATGTCTTTGAACTGATGATGAGTGCCCGCAATCGTTCCCTGGGCACAAATCCCAATGGTCAGCAGTCACAGGAGCAGTCAGAGCACGCCGGTGAAGAAACTGCAGCTACGCCTCAATCAAAACGCAAGCAATTGTTGCAGGATTGGAATGAACGAAAGGGAGGCGCCAAACGAAGATTGGCTGATGAAGCACGTGGAGATTACATTGACAATCAAATGGAGCAGCGAGCCAAGCGGTAAGCTATATAATCACTCTAATAGTTATCTAGTATATCAACTCTTTATCTACATTTTTAGTCTGAAGAAAATGCTAGCACAGCCAGAGAAGGCGAGCAGTAAAAAGCAAGAAACACTTCCTTCCTCGGCTCCAGTTAAACGTGGTCGTGGTCGGCCACGCACCCGTCGTCTTAGTGCTGATGTGGATATCGTTGTCCAGGATAGCAATACAGATGTGGAGACAGTCGAATTCCTGTCCAAACTGTCATCGCCCACAAAGAAAAGAGATAGTTTATTAGGCTACTTTCCAAAGGTGGAATCACCCAAGAATGTGATTGATGCGGACAAAGTTGAAGTACGAACGATAGAAACACCAAAGCGTCGCCCACGAAGCTCAAAAACCCTTGTAAATACGCCTGTAATTGTTGAAGAAACCACAACGACTCCATCTGGCCGTCCACGACGTTCATGTGCAACGAAAGCGCGCTATGACTACGATTTGGAGCCAAGTCCGACAAAGGTGAAGCAGGCGGTAGAACCGAAGACAACTGCAGCGGATATTTCCATTGAGATCATTGACTTAGACACAAGCAATCCTCCAACGACACCTAAGAAGTTGGCACCATTATTTGTACGACAATTACCAAAGCCCAGTCCGGATCCAACAGTTTTACGGGCACGTCAAGAATTCTTACACTCTGGCGTGCCTGAGAAAATCAAACAGGAGCAGAATCGACAGCGAAGCTATGAACAATACTACGAGGAGAGTTACGAGCTCTTTCCACGTATTGCACATGTGGCCAGGGCAGAGCTTGTTGTGGCAGATACTACTCTTCCAAATAAACTACCCTTTGGACTTAAAAGTGATGATTTGGAGGAGTTGGACAAATCAATAATACGTAAATCCAGCATAGGCAGCATTACAAATTGTAAGGCCGCAGATTTTGTGGCAAGAAAAAAGCGAAGTATTTGTTGGACTCCCTTACCACAGCTGGAAAATAAGCGCTCTATGGTAAAGAATTGGAAAAGTGTTTTTGATCGTTTTCCCACCTTCAAGTGCTACAATCAAATGCGTGAAAAGTATAGACATTTCAGTGCTATTGATGCAGCACAGGACACACAGCCAATGGGTGAATCTTTTGTCGTCACACGACGCACACGTCGATCCATTGAAGCGCAGTCACAACAAGAGGAAGAGGATGCCAAGCCGCCAGCGACAGCGCCAAATGGAGAATTGCTCTTCACAGAGAAGTATAAACCTTTGCTGTTTGAGCAGGTGCTCGTGAATCTAACGCCTGTGCAGGAATTGCGAGAATTTCTATCCAATTGGAACGGTGCTGGCAACAATCGCAATTCACAGACTCTCGACGATTCAATGGACTGTGACAACGACTCCAGTTCGGTCAGTGCTTCGTGCAATACGATGGTGCTGTTGGGTCCTTGTTCCAGTGGCAAAACAAATGCTGTCTTTGCCTTGGCCAACGACATGAACTTTAATGTGTTGGAGGTCAATGCTGGCATGCGACGAACTGGCAAGAAACTGATCCAGGAGCTCCAGGAGGCCACACAATCGCATCAGATACGAAAAGATGCCAAGGCTGGTGCGGCACCAGCTAAACAGCTGCTCCAAAAGCTTCAATTAAATGGATTGAAGGCCAAACGGCAACAAGGTGTTGAGGAAGAAGTTCGTAAATCTCTGATACTCATCGAGGATGCGGACATACTATTTGAGAACACGGATGCTGGTTTTACGGATGCCATCTATACACTCGCCGCTAGCTCCAAGCGACCTGTCATCATTGTTGCCACCGATCCCAATTGTCCGCATTTGCAGCGTCTCATGCAACAGAATACGATACAGTTTCAGGCACCAAATGCTTTAAATATCTCTCGATTTCTGGCCGTGCTTGCCTTGATGGAGAACTGTCCCATTGAGCTGGACGAGCTGATATCTCTTTATTTGTACAATAATCAAAATCTTCGCAAGACCCTCATGGAACTGCAGTTCTTTATACAAAGCAGTGGTGATGGACCCAGCACAAGATATCAACCTCAAACGGGCAATAAATCTCCAAGTAAATCGCCTAGTAAATCCGCTCGCTTGGCCACCCTGGATGGCGTTCACATACATCAACGTCTCTTTGAGTATTATACGTCTGCCCAGAATGTACAGCATTATATACCATTTCCTGTTGATTTTCGCCTGTTGCGGTTGAATTTGAATGAGCTGACGAGAAATTCAATGGTGCTCCAGGAGCAGAATACGCCCGTATCTCGAACAAGTGGCAAACGAAAGAGTCGATCACCAAAGAAGACGTGGCTTAGCACTGCCACCAATCACAAAGCATCGCTGGAAACGTTGGCCAACTTTTATGAGCACTTATCAACGGCAACGCTGCTGGACACATGCATGGAACAGGAGCATAGCGATGGATTGCGACCACATCTGGCCGAGGAACTAGCCCACTCGTTAGTCGAAAGGGCAGTTACGACTTGTCTGGCATCCAAGGAGTATGCCTACAATCTATTTGACAAAACAGAGGAGTGGTAAGAAGACTTGTTTAACTATTTATTGTCAGTCAACGAATAAGATTCCTTTGCATTCCTTATAGCGTAAATCTGACGGATCAATTGGGCAGCTATTGTATGCGCACCTCCTCAGCCCGATCCTTGGATTATGAGCCAGCGTTGCGTAGCATTTGTCGCAGTGAAAAGGAACGTGCCGGACTTGAGCGTCGTTCAAGTCGTTTCTATCATTATCTACGCAATTCGATGGTTAACAATGTAACCAGCTTCTCATCCGAACTGTATGATGTGGCATGCAACGTATTGCAGGAGCAAACGGAGCAAACGACGACGCTACCCACAGAATTAAGCAACTCCAATTCCTGACCAACTAATTTAGTCGAATAATAGTGCAAAAATTGTGAATTATATATTGAGGAGAACAAAAGGGAATCTTATTGAAAATTTATTCACATTGCGATACGCAAAGTTGATCTTAATCTATTCGTATTAGTTAAATGACTATGATGTGAGCGTTGGATGAATGTTAGTTAACTACTACTATAATTAATTACTAAGACGACCTGAACTATACGTTAATAAACACAATAATTATTTCAGTTGTCAATTGGAATAACGCTTTCTCCTGTTTCTCCCGTCTCTCTCTCTCTCTCTCTCTCAACAGCAGCACAGAAAACTGGATGATGATGATGGTTTCATTGCCTCCTTGGGCGGCAGCTTCTCCTCTGTCTTTGCAGGAGTTTGTGGCGTTGCCTTTGGCTGTGCATTAATTGCTATTTCACCAATTTTGAACTTTTTTAGATCGTTGACCGCATCCGATGAGTGTCCAGCACTATTAAAAGCTTTCGTTGCATCCTTTCCAGCTACTTCGAGTATCAATTCAGCCCCTCCGGGATGCTCCTTTAGAAAGTCCGTCACATCGTATACGTTTCCTTTGTAGATCAGCCAAACGGGTTTACCATTTTTACCATTGTTTTCGGCCACATCAGACACGTGATAGATTTGTGACATTCTGAGCGAAACTCTAAATTTAGCAATCGGAAATAAGTATAATAGACTTTGGTATGCTATCTGAGTGGCGATAAGTTTCTCATTTATAATGTTGATTTTAATTGTTTAATTGCTTTTATGTGTAAATTGGGGAAAAACAATGTCTAGTTGTACTTCAATGAACTGTCTATCGAGCACTGTTCTTGCGAATATGTTTGGTCTAGTCTTTTAACTAACATTTAATGAAAATGGCATTATGATTATAGACGTTTAGTCGACGTTTGCTTGCTGTGTAATCGCGATAACGTGTACTTGATCGTATAAGTTTTTGTCTACTCATTAACGGGATCGATAACAAACGTACGTGAGCATGTGGTCGTCGGCTGCACTAATTCTGTAGGTGTACGTAATTCTACATGGATTTTAAGCGCTCTATTTAATTGATCGTTCTAAGGGAAAACCACCCAATGGCTGCATATTTAGGAATAGTTATCATTGTGCTGCTTTAATTGATTGAGAATTCTAAGCACAGACACTAAAATATTTTTGTTTCTCTTCTTATCAGTCTGATAGTGACTAATAAAAGAAGAATTTGGTTTTTATACTCATTTTAAAGTTAACGGATAGCAAATTAAATTGTCATTTTTGAATTGTTTTACTGCTTGCACTGCTTTATCATTCTCGGTGTACTGCTTGACGTGTTTAGCATCCTGCTTGCACAGCTTGAGTGTTCCCAGTGTACTGCTTGTCGTTCCCAGTGTGCAGATATTTCTGTTGTAGCTTAAAAAAATAGTAATATTTGAATAATGATAAGTAATTGTAGCACATGTCCCACTGTACTGCGATTGCCAAAGTTTAGATACGACAAGTGGATTATTTGTTTGATTTCAAATGTTATATTCATGAGACAACAACAATAATGAGTAATAATTTTAATATAGTTATGTATTTCGCTTTTTATATACTATGTATGTGTTTTCGCTTTATCTCTTCTTTTGTTTGCTTTTTGTCCTTCTTATCTTTGTTTTGTTTTGTTTGTTTCTTTTTTATGTTAAAATTTCGCTAGTATTTAGTTCAACTCTTACGGATTTTCGGCTAACCGTTATTTTGTTGATCACATGGCTTGACAATGATTCAAATTTAAACTTTTCTGTTCTCTTGTTGTGTTGTTGTTGCTATTATTGTTTTAAAGAGTGTTTTATTTGCTTAACATCTACACACTATATAGATAGATCTCCCTGAACCAAGTCTGTTTATGGATTATTTGGTTATAATCATATGTACATACATTATAAATATCAGTCAATATAGAGTATATGCTACTAAAATGGCTCGTAGGACTTGCTTAGTTAGTATTATCAATATTAATAATTAACTAGTTAATGTTAATAACTCGTTTCGTCTCTATTTAATGGATCGTAAGTATTGAAACCATTCAATTTATAATACGACGAGTAATACGAATCCCCGTTGCTTATCGTTGGAAGTTGACATTAAAACTATGCTACATAGAAATATGTATGTATGTAAGTACATGTACATAAATAGTACTATATTGCAATTGTATATAGATAGATAATGCCACTAGTTCGAGTGCTTTGATTGGAATTGGTTGGTATTGCATCTAGATTTCGATTAAATGATTCATATTCATATATCTGTACTTACGTAGTCTACATACATACATATCTGATAATGATTATAGTATACATATATACTATTTAGATCTATACATACCCACATATTGTTCGTCTAGGACCAAAGGCAATTATACATACATACTTGTATATCTATATACAATGTCTGTGTCTGTATGTATGTATGTGCTATGGGGATTATTCCATCTGGAATTCCTCTTAGTACATAATTTTTTGTTATTTGGAATACATAAAGTATTATTTGAATGAATAATTCAGATATATATATATGTTGGTTACATTCACACATAACGACGCCAAATGTCTTTTCTTTATGGTTTTTCTTTTCCGTTTTTTTTTGTTTTGCTAGAAATCTATATAATTTTAATAATAATAAATAAATAAAATTGTAGTTTTTTGAGTTTTTTTTTGCTTTTTAAACGGTCTTTTATATTTCTGCAATCGATTGCAATTTTGAGATTTGTGCTTAGAATTTACATTGCTGTGTACAATCATAAGAATATATGTACATACATACATACATCAATATGCTTTATATATAGATTTATATATCATTATTATTATTATTACAATATGTATTATTAACTTATGTATGTTTTATATACATAGCATAGCGTTAATTTTATTATCAATTTATTTGCGCTATTTCGGCTAAACTAAATAATAAAATTTACACCTGCACTTGCTGACGACCAACCACACGCTACCACCCCCCTACCCCCACAATTCCACACCCCTCCCCTCCCCTCACATGTGCAGGTGTCTGTGTTAATGATTACAAGTAGGGGTGGATCAGGACTAAGGGGGGATTGGGAGGCATTGTAAAATGCTTGAACACATAATACGGCAAATTGGGGAATCAATTCAAAATCAAAATCAAATTCCAATTCAAAATTTCGCTAACATTTTGCATTACATTCATTCATTCATTTGTTTCATTTCATTAATAATATAATATTTACAAACTTTCATTTGATAATAATTCCATTTATAAAATACAAGTATATTAATATATATATATTAAATTTATTATATATATTATTAAATTTAATTGAACTAAAAGAATTTCTGTGTTCCAGCCATCATACAAATAAAAATAATGTTTAGTTTTCAATGCAATTTTAAGGGTTTGGTTGATTGATTGATTGATTGATTTGTTGGTTGGATGGTTGTTTTGGTGGTGGGGATAGAGTAAAGATATAGATTTTGTTAAAACTATAGTTATATATTCAAACTATAAAATACATAATGTGTACCTCATGTACTCTCTGTCTCCGTGTATAAATATTTCATCTTGTTATCCTTTTTCTTTTGCATGAGACAATGGAAATGATCTCCTTCGTGGGGTAGTACAAAACTAAATTGTGTGTGTGTATGTCTCTCTCTCTGTGCGTAAGTGTGTGTGTGTGTGTGTGGTGTGTGTGTGTGAGTTATAGTAGCGGCATTGCAGCAGACTTATGTGTTGTCTCCTCTCATCATTACATAATAAATTCTGACTAATAAACAGTCTTTTCGTGCCAGCGCGAAGTTGTTGCACAGATTTTTATGGAATCTGTTAACGCTCATCATGCTAGAGTTGGAATTATTGCGTATCGTCTTTCTCCTGATCCTGAGCCAGGCTCCCCAACGTATGTGATGTCCCTGTAGCTGCTGCTGTTGCTGTAGTTTGTGGTTGTGCAGTTGTGCTGCCAAAGCTGCAGGCGGTGCTTTTAAGTGTGGCTGCATTAGAGATGGGCAATGCGGTTAATGGCGCCGCTGCCAGCGATGATGCCGATGAGGAGGCCGACACACATGAGGGTATGCCCACCGAGGAGGCCAACGAGGATGCCGACGAGGACATTGAGGCAGATGAGGCAAGTGATGAGCCGCCAGTTGCTGGCATAACTCCTGTTCCTGATGCTGCTGACGTTCCTGCTCCTGTCCCCATCGATGTGGGCGATTTGGGTGAACTGATGCGTGAGAAGAACTTTGTTATGGCATTCGGTTTGGATTTTGTTGTCGCTGCAGCTGCTGCAGCCGCTGCTGTGGCAGCCTGTCCATGCGTTATGGCCAATGCATATGTGGATGAGGAGGCAACACCAGCAGCCAAAGTGGCACAACTATTCGCTGATGTCAGGCGGTAATTGCAGTTGGCGGTGGCAATTTGTTCGGGTACATCACGAACGGTTTTATTGGGCGGCGGCTTTGTGTAGGAGCGTGTAATTTCCGATTGCTAAACAATGCAAAGAAACCTTATTAGTTTAAATTGTTATAAGCACAGATCGAATGAATATTTACCTGATAGCTGCTGCGTATTTGCAGATGACGATCCTGTCCGTACTCGCTGTCCGGCAGTGGTACATGATGTGGGCAACGTGGCGTCTGCTGTTGCTGCAGCTGATATTGGTAATGTTGATGGTGATCATTGCTGTGGCTGTTCAATGAGCTACACGATGACATTGATGTGCAGGAGGAGTTGCTTAGATCGCCTTTAAAGCTCCCGCTGCCCGTGTTTCCATATTTCAAAGTGGTTGCCTCGATGCCACCACGTGCCACATTGCTGCCACTAAAATTGTTAATACTATGCGTGTGTGTGGTGTTGCTGCTGTTACTGTTACTGCTATTATTGTTGTTGTTGTGATTTGTTGCTGCACTGCCAAGTGGCAGGCTTGAATTATGCGGGGGCGGAGTTGTCATGCGTTGTTGTTGCTGCTGATGCTGCTGCTGCTGCTGATGATGATACAAATAATGTTGCTGCTGCTGCTGTTGTTGATGGTGGGAATGTTGTTGCTTATTGTTGTGATGTTGTTGCTGTTGCTGATTGTTACTGCTGTTGTTGCTGCTGTTGTTACGAATCACAGTTTCGCTACGTACGGCCAAAAGCTCACGTGCTTGGAGCGCATCAACGCGCATTCTACATCTAAATTGATCCCTGTAAGAAGATAAAACAAGATTAGAACTCATTGAGACAATCTCTGGGATATAGACTCACCTATCATCGGGTGGTGTGCTCAATGATGTGCGGGTCGGAACGCCAAGCCGCTCCATTCCCGCGCAGCCGGCCGTCTGTACCGATAGCATCTGCAAAAAACAAATAAAAATAACAATTAACGAAATGAATTTCAATAATAATAGGTAAGTAAACTAATTAAGAATTAACTAACTGTAGTTTATAGCCAGAGACCCTGTCTATCCTGACATTCAGTCACTTCCTGCACGGTTTGAAAGCGCGGCATCATGAGCCAACTCTTCAGTACAAGCGAACTACAAATGCCATCTGCGTTGCTCACATAGAACTCTATCTCAATCTTCATCTCGTTGAGATTTAGACGTGACAATTGCTGCTCCTTTTTGAGTGGTTTAAATACTAGATGACCCATATAGTTCAATTCGTGACGCATCACACAAGGTTGATCCACAAAGAGCACAGTTTGTAGCCACAATGACTTGAGTTGACCTCCCAGCCAAGGATTACAACTGAGCTTCTGCGGCTGATGGGCACGACTAAAGGCCACATCAAAGTAGAGCACAAAGCACTCTAGGTATCCCTCATGTTGTACCTTCAATCGTATATTACGATCAATTTGGAGATCCTTCAACGTGGCTGTGTTCACGTCAAGACTCATAACTTTGTGGGCAAGTGTCAACAGACTTTTTCCCTTGATTGCGGCATAACGAGGTTCAGCTAGTGAGTAACGCCTCATGGCCTTCATATTGAATCCATAAACATTGAGCCACCAGTCGCAACGTTCGTTCTTAAGCACCTGCTCCGATCCTCCCACCAAATAAAGTGCCGCCAGATCGGGTAATATAAAACCATTCGGTTTAAGCCAACGATCACGTGCTTGGAGCAACTGCACCAGCTCCGATTCATAGAGTAGACAATGACCCATCCAGTTGCAAATAATGCCATCCACCTGCAGTTTCTTAGGTAGCTTTATATCTGCCACAAGACCATGCAACACGGTTATAACATGATCATAATGATTCTCTTTAACTACAAGTCTTGCATAGTCTGTTACATTGGAATAGTCCATGGCATAAACTCGAGCAGCTCCAGCCCGTGCTGCCATTAAAGCCAGAGTTCCTGGGCCACAGCTAAGCACAAGGATAGTGCGTCCCACAAACAGATGCTTATTATTCTCAATGATTGACTGAAAGAATCGCATGTGCTGTTGATCCTTTTGACGCATCCTCATGTTCTCCAAATGTGCTCCATAGTCATGGCGAAATTCAGCAGATGTCATGCTATCCACTGACTGCAGTTCCTTCGGAACATTACGAGGTGGTGTCGGAATGCGTGGACATGATCTGATACGTCCTCCACGTCCACGTCTGCTTAAATGCGTTGTATCTAAATTAAACGAATTTGGAGATTCCGTACGTTGTAGTATAACAGTTTGCGACTTGTCAGCAAATGTAATGTCATCTGCTGGTGTCTCAAAGCCATTGCATTCTGGGGATATTGTTATTCCAATAATGGAGCTTTCTTCTGGCATCTTAAATCCATTGCTTTTTGAGAGCTTAGGCTCTTCTATAAGGGAACTAGAACCCTTTTCTTCTGGCGCCTTAAAGACATTGCATGCTGTGGATTTTGTCACTCCAACGGAGCTCTTCTCTGACTTCTTGAACTCATTGCTCCCTGGAAACTTAGGCACCTTTACAACGGAATTAGAAAACTTTTCTTTCGGTGACTTAATGCCATTGCTTTCTTTGTGTTTAGGCACACTTGCGAAGTAACTAGAACTAGAACTTGCTGTGGATTTTGGCACTCCAACGGAGCTCTTCTCTGACTTCTTGAACTCATTGCACCCTGGAAATTTAGGCGCCCTTACAACGGAGTTAGACAACTTTTCTTTTGGTGTCTTATTGCCATTGCTTTCTGGGAGTTTAGGCACTTTTGAAAAGGAACTGGAACCGTTTTCTTCTGGCGCCTTAAAGCCATGCATGCTGTGGATTTTAGCACTCCAACAGAGCTCTTCTCTGACTTCTTGAACTCATTGCGCCCTGGAAATTTAGGCACCTTTACAACGGAGTTAGAAAACTTTTCTTTTGGTGACTTAATGCCATTGCTTTCTGGGAGTTTGGGCAATTTTGCAAAGGAACTGGAACCGTTTTCTTTCGGCTTCCTAGTGCCCTTAAGTCGTTGGCAATTTGATACTCCAAAATTGGAACTATCTTGAAACGTCTTAAAGCCATTGCATGCTGATGATTTTGGTACTTCAACACCGGACTTATCCTGGGGCATCTTCAGGCCATTGCTTTCTGAGAATTTAGACCCTTTTGTAATGGAGTTGGAACCGTTGTGTTTTGGCGCCATCCCGCCATTGAATCTTTGAGAATTTGATGCTTCCAAATGGGAACTATTTTTCGACTCCTTTAAGCCATTGCTTTCTGAAAATTTACGCACTTTTGCAACAGAGTTAGAAAGCTTTTCTTTTGTCGTCTTAATGCCATTGCTTTCTGTCAATCTAGGCACTTCTACAAAGGAGCTAGAACAGTTTTTATTTGACTTCTTAAACCCATTGCTTCCTGGTAATGTAGTCACTTCTTCAACGGACTTCGAACACTTTTCTTGTGGCTTCTTAAAGCCATGGCACTCCGGCAATTTTGGCAGCACTTTTGGCCTACAAGGCACTTCAACACTTGAGCTGTAAGTTGTTGTCTTTACTGATTTAACCAAAGTCGAGTTGTGTGCTGGAATTTTCACTTTCTCTGTCCAATAATTTCCATGCAAATAGTTTTCCGCGTCTTTTTCGCTAAGTGTGTGAAATTCGTTCAGGGAAAATGTTTTGTGTGTCTTGCGACGGTGCTTGTGGTCGTTGCCAACATGTGTTGTGGTTTTGTTAGAGGTGCCAGGCATTATAATTATTATTATTTTATATGTGCGTGCATTAATAATAGTATAAACAATTCAGAAACGATGTTAAACACACAATTTAAAGAGAACACAATCGCTGGCTTGGAGTTTCAGCGCCAATATATAAATGCAGCCCTGGGCCAGGGCAACTGGCTTAGTCGAATCGATAAGTGGCAAGGCCAATTTTGCAATTGTTTGATTGACATAATCGAAACAAACTGCATAACTATCGAAATTGTAATCGATCGTTAAATTCAAAATTGCATATATTCTCTTAAAATATATATAATTGTGACCCAGTAAACCCTTAAATTCAATCAATTTCATAATTATTCTAGACTGCACAGCGAACGTGTTGTATCGTTTATAGCTGATGACACGATTCTGCATGTCCCACATTATTTCGTGTACAGACCCGCAACCCGCGTACACCTGGCGATTGATGTGTTCAAGTGAGCGTGACAAATGACAAATCTAGCAAATAATTCGTTTTTTTTTCTCAGACGTTGTTTCTTTTACACCCCCCATTTAAATTATACGAAATATGCGAATTGTCGTTTTTGTGCGTACACACTTTTGTTGCATCCGATTACACTGTGCAATATATCCATAGATAGACTGTTCTGTTTCTTAGTAAAAAGTGAGATCAAATTAAAAAAATCTCGAAAGTTTGGGAAAATTAGAGAAAATTCTACAAAAAATCTTAACTTTTGGGTAACTGTTTCAGAAATGCTCTCAAAAATACGGACAATTTCCATCTGTCGGTTATGGCGCCATCTCTTGTTTGCTAGCGCAGACAGGCTCTAACTTAAATCAAACGGAAAATGGAAAAAAGTTAGGGAAAATGGCTGCTGCTTAAATTTGGTTTTACAAAAAATTTGAAATAATATTTATTTATGCGTGTGTGATAAAGCTAATTATTTTATTCGCCTCTGCGTCAGGTCTATGCGTGCAACACATAACGGTAATAATAAAATCTGCCTGTCGACGTGGCGTCTGTCTGAGTGCCAAACAGTAAAAGAGAGAGAGAGAGAAACAGAGAGCGAATGAGACGCACACATTTAATAATCAAATTGAATTATTCATTGGCTAACGGCGGCAAATAAAATTCGATTAAAACACAACGTCGACGTCTGCGAAAGTCTGTGGCAAACGCCTTGGGTTATTAGCGGCAATTGTGTTTCTTATTGCGTTGGCTGCTGCCGGCTGACTGACAGTGGCGTAGCGACACCCACGCACCTCATACGTCTCTCTGTTCTGAAAGCTAAAAGCTATGTCACGCATGCATATGCACGTGTGCGTGTGTGTGTGTCTGTTTCTATGAGAGAGTGAGAGAGAGAAGAGAGCCGTTGATTGGCAGCAAAGAGGATGAAGTCGCTGGTGAGCAGTAAAAACAACAGAAAATCATATTAAAGCATAACGTTTTTTCTCACACCAACACACACAAACACACACTTAGTATGTATGTAGGTTTGCAATGAATAATGAACAATGTTTGAGTTGTCAGCGCAGCGAGCAACAATTTGTCAAAAGTCTCCATCTTCGTCTCTGTCTCCATCTCCATCTTTCATCTTCATCATCGACTTTAGCTGCGACTTTGACTGTCGGCATTTCTTTAGTGTTTTGCAGCTTTTGTTGCAGCCAAAGATGCGGTGCAGGCGTACAGTTCACTTTACTCTTCAAGGTTTTCTCCCATAACCACAATCGTTTGGCGGCTAACAAACGAAACGAAACGAAACCAAATCGAAACCGTTTACTACCAACTAGCTACAAAGGTGTGCACAATATTTGTGAGAACAGGTGCAGCTGACAGGGTTTCCATATTGAAGAGCGTTTTAAGCCAAATTCAATTTACTGTCATGACAATAAAGACATAACACGTAAAATTTCTGCTGAATTCGGCCAGTGATCAAAATTGAATGGCAAGAGACAAAAAAAAACACACACACACACACATACACAGAGACAGAGACAGAGACTCCTCAAGTCTTGTACTCAGACGTGCTATGCATCCGGCAGATACTTTGCACAATGGGCAGACGAGGCACGTCCCACGTTGTCTCGACATTGCATAACATGATAAAAAGGAACGTGGAAAAGCAAAAGGCATGACAGAAAGAAAAAAAGGAAAGAAATCAGCAGGAGCAGGAACACAGGGCACAAAAATTCCCAACAGTTTGTTATATAAGCACAAGCGAGGATGTCTGCGGGTTGCGAGCTGTTGCTTCAAGGACTTTTGCCACCACATTCACCCACAACCCACTGATGACTTACCGTCTGTCTGTCTGTCAGTCTGTCTCTCTGTGTGTTTCTGTCTGTCCTTTGGGCTTGGCCCAAAACGCAATGCAGAATGAATGAAATGGCGAAAAAGGAGAGAAAGCAAAGTTAGAGCAAAAACTTTTGACACGTGTCGTCGTTTGCCTTCGTCTGGTTTTCCTTTTGCTTTTCCATTTCCCATTTGCCATTTCAATTGCGTGTTGCACACACACACACACAGGCAGACCTACAGAAAGACATACAGACAGAGAGGCAGGCAGGCAGGCTGGCACACACATAAATATACATACTTATGCAGCATGATTAGAATGCCACCCACTTTTTTTGGGGGCTACTTACGGGTACAGAATGTTCCGGCTCGGTTGACAAAAGTGTTGTTTTTGTTGCTGCTGTCGCTGGCGCTGTTGCTGCTGCTGGTGCTGGTGTTGTTGCTGCTTGATCCGCTTGTGCTGTTGTTGTCTGCGTTAGTGGTAGGGCCAGAGCAAAGGCAGTTTCGTTGCCCACTGTAGCACCACTAAGACAACCACTACTCCCACTTCCACTCCAACCACTTCCACTCCCGCTTCCACAACCACTACTGTTGTTGTTGTTCTTGCCGCTGCGTCGTCGCTGCGACGAGCCCTGTTGTTGCTTGTGGCGTATGCTGCGCGTTGTTGTTGCAGCTGCTGCTGCTACCGTTGAGCGTCGCAGAGTAATCACAGTCACCAGCACGCTGCCGCAAACCAGACACACGGCAACACCAATGGCGATCAACAAAACGTGACCTAAAATAAGACAAATAGAAACAAATTGTTAATGTCTAAGTTACTTATTTAATAAAAACAATTAGATTATTAATATGCATTTTTAATAGCCCTAAGGTCTAGACTCTAGATTGTTTTTTTTTTCTTGTTACAGCTAATTAAGCAACGAACAACGTGTCGTATGAGTAATAAATTATAATTTTAAATGTGCATTCAATTATAATTTCTAATTAGCTTTGCATTCTATGTCGCAACAGATCTTGTCTGAAGAACTTGACAAAAGTGTTGCCCAATGCCTTGAATTGGCCAAAATACCACAATATTTCTCTCTCTCTCTCTCTACCTTTGGCGTACATCAAAGTCCCGTTAGGATATTTGAAATATTAACAAGCTCGGAATGTTACAAATGGCACAAAAACAAAGAGAATGCCCTCGAGGGAAAAGAAGAAAAATATAAACAAACAGACCGTTACGAAATGTTTTTAAACTAAAGGTCTGAAAATATACAGAAACCAACAAAAAGTTTAAAACAAAAATGCAAAAGAATTGCTAAAAATAATGTTGAAAATATTCGCAACAGTGCCACAAAATGAAACAATGAAAGAGCTCAACATCCACGACCAGACGCAATGCGTTCCGTTATATCAAACTATAGATATATCCGTCCGTCTGTCTGTCTGTCGGTCTATTGAGCACACACATACATATGTATATAAATGCGTATGCGTCTAGACTAGATAGCAGACGACTTAAGCGATACCAAGCACACATGCGCAATCGTCTGGCATTCGTAGATACTCATACTTATACTACTATACTCGCATTCACACTCATACTCACACTTACATTCGTTCTCGTTAAAAGTGTGTGGCGTGTGTGTGTGTGTGTGGGCGGACGGGCGTAGACCGCCGATAAACAAACCAACAGGCCCACAATCAGACATGTTATACTTATGCTAGCCAAGCTATTTAGCAATGATGTACATATGTATGTATGTGAGTACATACATGCTCACAAGTACGTGTATGTTAGCACGAGTTGAATGTGGACTGAGATACATAGAGACACCCCATTTACCACCCAAATTTAAAGCGAGGTATAGCGATAGCTTGCGTCGCAAGACATTACACCTTAAGTCTAGTATATAGTTTAATAGTCAAAGCTCTAAAATTAAGTATTATAATCCATTTTTAATATATACAAAATATAGTAGATTAGTGTAAGTTTTTTTAGATTAATATACAGCTAGATTAAAAATAGATCTTTGTAATATTTACTTTTAAGTATAGTATTGTCTTAGTATTTTAAAGTCTTGTTAATTGGCTGCCATGTAGACGACCTGTTAAGTGATCGATCAATATTGTTTTTTAGATGTAAATGCTTGAAAATTAGTACTACTTAATATTTATTTAAATTATTTTTCATGTTCTTCCTGCTACTGAATATGAACTTTAGTATTTGAAAGGCTTGTCATCAGCTCCGAGTATAAGAAAATGTGACTGTTTATTTATTGTTTGCACTTTGTACTCAAATAAATGCATTGACAATAATTTAGACATGTTTCTTTTTAATACTAATTCTCAATATGTACCATCCCTAAGTTTTTATCATCTTTTTTTACCGCAACAGTTTTTTTTCTAACTATCTGTCTGATGTACAGTTACAATGATAATGACAGCTGACAGAGGCCAAACAAATTGAGTAAATGGCGTGCATGACGCAGACGATGTCTGGCCAGGTTATGAGATAGGGGTAAGGGGGCGTATACAGAGGGTGCTGGACGGGATCAGCCTGTCTGTCTGTCAGTCAGGTGGTTAGCTTAAGATCACGTCAATGGAAAAGCGCAACAAAAAGTGAAATGTTTAAACGAAATGAACAATTTACAAATTGCAAATGCTTAAATGCCAGGTGAATTTCTTAACAAAAAAAAAGATAAACTAAGTAACAAGTAAAATGAAGTTAATCAACTAAAATTAAAATGTACAGTGAATATGTCAACAATGTGAGTGTTAGTGTTCGCGTGTATGTATGTGTGTGTGTGTGTATTGTAACTGAGTTAGTGTGTGTGCGCGTGTGTGTATTTATGCTTGTTGTCTGGCTTCAACTTTACAGCACAGCAACAACAATAACAAGTGGCACTTTAGACTTTTGCGCATTCCCAGCCGCTGTCGAAGCAGCAACAACAACAGCAACAACAACAACAACGTCAGCAGACAGGTGACTCAACCGGCTCAACACCATTGTTGTTGTTGTTGTTGTTGTTGTACTTGTTGTAGTTGCTGCTGCTTTCGTTGTTTTTATTGCTGTCGGTCGGTTGCCTGTGCTTTTTTTCATTGCTTTTTTTTTAAACAATTTTTTTTTAATTGTACGCTTTATTGTTGCTGTAATTTTTATTGCAGGTGACTGATTGAGCGCGTCTGCGCCACAGACATATCTATATACACACACGTGCAGGGCGATACCCTACACAGCCAACAGGGTCAATCACTTTGACCAAGTTGTTTGACCTTAACAAAAAATGCAACTGGCTGTAAAGTTATTACAAGCCAGTTACGAAAGCATTGAGGTGCTTTCATATTCTTTTAAAGCTGTTGAAATAATTATTTGTTTTTTAAGTATGAAAAATATTTCAGTTAAGGATTGATAATTAAGTATCAAAAATATATATAAAATAAAAATGCAGTAAGCTACAGTGGAGCAAGCTCGACAGTAGGAGACCCAGTACTTTTGAGTGCAAAGCGTTTACTACATTGTTCTTGAATGTTACGTTCCATGCAATAGATGGCGCCACTACGAAATAAGTTAACACAGAGGTCGCTAGCTACTGTTCTTCTTCATTTTGCCCGTAACATTGTTAGTTAAATAACTTCCGCGTTTATCATCCGATTGGAATGAAATTTTCTGGACAGGTTTGGACCATAGTGTATACTATATGTACCAAAAATCAAGGTGCTAGCATTAAAGGGGCTCTTGTAATTCGACTTTGAAATTTTGTTTTTCAATTTGAGGGGGCGGAAGGGGGCGTGGCAAAAATCCAAAACAAACTTGATCAATGGGAGATATAGGTGAACCTACATGCCAAATTTGGTGTCTCTATCTCTTATGGTCTCTGAGATCTAGGTGACACAAAATAGGACAGACAGACGGACAGACGGACGGACGGACAGACGGACAGACAGACGGACATGGCTATATCGACTCGGCTGTTGATGCTGATCAAGAATATATACTTTATGGGGTCTGCCACGCCTCCTTCTGCCTGTTACGCACATTTGCACAAACGTAATAGACCCATTGTACTTTTTAAAGTACTGGGTCTAGGTCTAAAATGTATTATAATAAAAGTAAATAAAGAACTAACAAATTATGCTTTCAGGTGCTTAAAAAGCTGTTAAAGGGACTTAGTTAGTGTGGAATAAAAAGTCCGAATAGAGTTGTATAATTTATAAACGTAGTATTACACGGTTTATATTGATAAGTTACAACTAATTGAGCGCTTTGTAAACTGTTTAAAGTCATAGCCAAAGGCGTGCATTTATTTATTATTATTTATCACATAGTAAACAAGAATGGTGCGAAGTTGTGGCTTGTTTTCACTTTTCAATACAATTATTGGCAGTGACACTTTAAGCTAATGTCATTATGGTATTAGAATTAATATTTATTCAATATCAAGACAGCTGTTTAGTTATTGAAGCCACGGCAGGCTGACAGCTTTGTGGTCTGCCTTCGATTTATGCGACTTAAATGGATTTTTGTGGCTATTTTTAGTTTGTGGCTCGCTGATCTCTGAGTGGGCAATCGCCAGTTGGCACTGTGGGACTGTGGGCAGCGTGTGGAAAACTTGTTTTCACCAATGCACAATCTTTAGCCCAATCCGAATGCTTGAATGCTTGGCAGGTTCCTTGACCGAAGCGAGTCAAGCAGATAAAATCCACAATGAACTGAACTGGGGACTGGGCAAATGATAATCGGGCAATTTCGAGGCTGACAATTCAATTGATTCAAGTGAAAGGAGGCGCCCGAGGTGTTTTTTTATATCTGCTATCTGCTATTATACTATATACAATATATGTAGTATCTGTATATCTGTATCAGTATATGGGAGATTTTGTATCTTTTTGAATGCGCAGCACAACAAATTCTTCAAGTTATTAATTCAATGATTATGATGACACCGCTAATGACAGTCAAGTGCATTTGTTGTTCTCCTCACTGATTCCCCCACTATCGCTCCCCTTCCCCCTACACTCACACACTCTCACATACATATATACACTTGATATTTGGACAGTTCAGTTGGTTTGGTCGGATCATTGACACGTTAATTGATGTCAAGGTTAGAGAGTGTCGGTAACTGAAGGCAAATGTCGCGCCTGGAACTGAACCGCAATCAACTCAACAGCAGCAAATCGCCGTATTAGTATGATAATACAAATATTTATATATGTATAAAGAATATAAGCAATGTGTGGATGACATTGAACTTGAAAGAATTTGCGTGCTCTATCAGATTCTACAGTAAGATTATCTTTCTTTTTTTTGTTGTAGTGAAATAGAACTAGTCAATGTCTAGCTCTGAATGCGATGAAATATAATTACAATCAAATACATAGTAATCATTTGTAAATAGCTTCTGGACAGAGAGTACAAAGGGGGAAATACTAAAGTCTAACAGCAGCTGTACAGCGTCACGTACCACGTACTTGTATCTATCTATCCATCTCTATGTACAATTGGTATGAGAGGGACGTGGTGTCTGATAAACAAACAAAATGTACTGAAAAATTCAGCAACTGACGTCAGTCAAGTGCCAGACAGCAGACGGCGATGCAAAAACCGTCCAAATGTGTATATGAATGCGAATAAACAGTGCAAACATTTAAATAGATCTTCGTTTCGACGACCACTCACAGAGCTATTGCATTTGACCACCCAGCTGAACCTTAAAGCATGAAAAACGTACAGAAAATTAATGATAGATGTATGTAAAGCATTATTCATCACGAGACATTTTGTCTCACAAAGTAATCAGAAATCATCTAGTATAACTGCTGATAATTCATATAAATATACTATAGAGGGACTTCAAAAGTTACATGAAACTATCCCTTACTAAAGAATGACAAATTCAACTAACAACAAAAAAAGTGATAGAAAACTCAATAATTTATTAACTAATTAAAAAAACCACTCATTACATTGTTTAAACTAGATTTCCTCTCCTTATTTTCTTGCTCAGGCTTACAAACTAAACGAAACCTTTAATGTCAGACCTTTCTTGCCTTAATGTCTGTTGAAAAATCTGCACCGACTGCTTAAAAATAATAGTATTAGGGATGTTCTGGGTATGCAATGATTACTTATGGTTATGTAGCTGTGGGAAACAGTCTCTGGCTTGGGAATTTGGCAAACGCTGTAGGCGAGACACAAATTTTGGCAATTCAACATTAAAAACAGACAAATTTTCAATATCAACATGCACAAAAAAGAAAAAAATAAGAGAAAAAATTAAATAAAATGCAAGCAACAAAGTTGTCTCGATGCTGATGCTGCCGCTTCCGTTTCCGCCACTGCGCGCTGAGCGAGACAGACTGAGAGAGAGAAAGAGGGGGATAGAGAGTCAACCCTTTTGATGCAATCGCAGACAGAGCAAAACGGCTGGCAAACCATGCAAATGAATGGCAAATGTAAAAGGCGAAAAAAAAGTATAAAGCAAAGCAAAAGCCAAACCGCAGACGACGACGTTGACACTGCTAGCGTAAGAGAGAGAGAGAAGGGAGATAGTGAGAGGGAGAGAGAATATAAGGTAGAGACAGGGAGAAGGGAGACAGTTACAGTGCCGACCTCGCCCAGTCTCAGGCAGCGTGTCTGGTATGATGAGCTCGTGTTTTTTTGCCGCCTGCCGTTACGACCTTTAGCGAGTGCATGTGTGCATTCAAGTAATAACAGCCACAAAAAATCTAAAAAAAAGCAGAAATGTTGAGATTTTCTATACACATACATACGTATGTGTATTTTTGTTGTTGCCTATTTTTACTTTTTTGCTAATCGCATGCAACGTCATCAAGCACGCTGAATTGATTAATGGAAATGCTGCTGTGCGGCAAATGTTAGCACACGCGGCGTATGCGCAATGCGCGCCACTGAGGACATTGCGTATACGCGATGTATTCACTGCTTTTCATGCTTTTTGCATTTGCGTTACACAATTTTTGTATAGCACCACAGCGAGAGAGGGAGACAAGTGCTGGTTTTGTTGTCATAATTAAGTTCACAGGGTCTGTAAGTCTAGACACGAATTTGCTTAAACTTCCCTCGTTCCTCACCCTTTTGATGGTGATGATGATGATGATGGAAACCCATCAACGTCAAGTCGTAGCTCTATAGCTAAAGCCTCGCATCCGCATTCGCATTTGCTTGGGTCTTGCTATCACTCTTCTCCCCTTCATCTATCTATCACTTCGCCTCTGCTCACTTCACTTCTCCTCTCTTGCTGTGCAACATTGTGTCATACTTTGTTGATTTTAGCGCTGCTGTTTGTTTGGCGCTTCTGTTCTACTCTTGGACTCGACTCGCCAGCGAGGGAGAGAGGGGAGGGTTCCGGTACGGGGTCTCTTTTGTTTGTTTCGAGCTTGCCTCGACGTAGCTGCATGCAAATATTGACAGAGGCTTCGAAATATTGCGAAAAATTGCCTCAGCTATTTGCCATTATTTATATTTATATATAAGCACATATATTTGTATATATGAATGTGTGTTTGGATGTGTGTATCTATGGCTGTCGTGAAGGGTTTGCTTTTTTTCATGCTAGCTGCGAGTAAACGCTTTTTTTGTAACCTGCTACGGCCAATGACTCATTGACCTCATTGTTGCCCCCTACACCCTCTCCCGAATGCTTCGAGTGGCGCCACAGTCGCAACATTTGCCGTCTCTTTACATATGTGGGTCAGTGGGCGTAAAGGCGAAGGCGTGGCTGTCTAAACTAGTTTAACAGACCATAGAAAATCCATCCTAGATGCAAACAATGGCTGGGCGACAAACGCGAGTTGCGAATCCTTGCAAATCTCTTTACTTTCCTTCCTCGTCTCTGCATTCACTTTGGCTGAAAATCATGTCAGCTGCTTGTGGCCTGCTTGTTGGCCTGATTTAAGCGCGTGCTCAACGCCTGACTGCCAGCAAGTCATCGTTGCGTATACGTAATATATATATTACTCATACGCCGCGTTACCATTAACAAAAATAAAAAAGTACAATATGAATTGCGTTTTAGTTTCAATTGCACTTCCCAGCGTCAGATTCAGATTCAGTTATCAATGAATTTGCGCGCTATTTTTGTATCTTTGGTAAAAAAAAGAAGTGATAAGCGATGGAGATATACCAACAAACTGATTAATTTATTGCAAACCGAAGTGAAAACTTTAAATAATATATAATATATTTCCAAATTCGTACTTTCTTTGCACTCTGAAACATTTTATCTGGCCATCTATCTTAGTATCCGTATCTAAATATCTTTTCAACCCAGTTGGGGGAGAAGTTAAAGGGGGAGGAGTAGGTGACAACCGCAGCGCGTGTTTCTAATTTATTTCCATTGGAATGAAAACAAAGACCAGGCTAGTTTTGGTTCATCCCATAAGCTAACAAAATTGTTGGCATTTTTGGGCCAAACAAAATGATTAGTGAAAAGCTATTAATGGCTTAATTAATACGTATTAATTGACTATATTCGATTTCGAACTTAGCTGCTGCTCCCATTGCAGTTTCGATTAATATCTATAGACAAACATTCGACATTTTAACTTGGTGGAAAAGTGTTCAAAGCTACGACAATCTGATAATAAATAGCTTTAAATGTTGCAAGGCTTTACATCAATTGCAACTTTCAGCTAAATCAATGTCTTGTCTATCGAAATAGCTATTGATTAATCGATAGATTGTAGGGGCAAAGAATTTATATATTTATAGTGATAACTCTGAATAAAAGATTATAATAAGTTGAAATAAGAACTTGCACAATTTACTATATAATAATAATATAACAGCTTCAGATATACTTTCGATAATAATCGATCATTATTCACTTTAAAAACTTTGACTTATCAAATATTTTCCTTTTAAGGCTATTATAAGCCTTAGATATCAATACATAGCTTCAATTTGTTGACTTTATAGAGTTTTCACTGTAGCTTCATAGCTGGCAAGTGGAAAGTGCCGAGGATCGTCGACATTCGACTGAAATTGATGTGTCCGAGCGACAGGGTGCACGGCCGTGCCATATAAATACGAATTTGTTGTTGTTTGTGTCTAAAGGTACATGCAGACAGTTTAGACATTTCATTTGATTTGCCAGACATTCATCGGGGGAAGACAATAAATTTTGATTGCAATTTGCAACACTGTTGTTTCGCTCTCTCTCTGCCTCCCTTTCTCTCTCTCTCTCTGACAGGCGGCCGTTAAATATAAAATAAATGCCGAATAAAGCGCAGACAAAGTAAACGAAGACAAAAGCCTAAAAAAAGTTTACCAGACGCCGACTATGCAATTTTTTTTCGGGCTCTTGTTTTTGTTGTTGTCTGTCTGTTTTGTTGTTATTTTTGTGCAGTAGTTCGCTTAGTTTTTGTTTTTAATTTTCGGTTTTTTTGTTTTGCATGTTTCTCGCTGTTTTTTGCATGACGCGACAATTTGTCTATCTATTTTTAACTATCGCTATCCCGCTCCCGCCGTCACAGTCACCTCACCCGCAAATCTACAAAAATTACCCATTCCATTCCATTCCATTCCGTTCCGTTCTGTTCGCATGCCATGCCATTTCATCCCGTCATGCACAGTGGAAGCATAAAAATGTATTTCTCCGAGGCCTATGCGTGACTCTCTCTCTCTCTATCGCTGTCTCTATGTGGTTCTCACTGCCTCTGCCTCTCTCTATTCATTTTTGTAGACATTCAGTGGTCAGGAATTTTATTTTGATAGCTAGAAATGTCTGTGTGTGTTAGTTTCATTCGCAGACAATTTGAATTTTAAATTTTTCTATCCGTTTTTTGGCCAATGACCGTCAACAAAAAAATAAATAGTAAATTAATGCAAACTCATTTGGATACCCTTTAAGCGACTCTCCCACCTCTCTTCTATATTCAGTCTCATTCTCAATTCTACGTTCCCCATTCCGATTTCCATTCTGATTTCGATTCCGACCTTTTTTTTGTGTTACTCTGTTGTCAAGAAGCTTCGCCATTTAATCAGCAAAAACGACAATCGACAGCGATTTCGAGACAAAGTTCCCCTCCTCACCATCCATCAGACAAGCGTTTTGTAGGTGGAAACGAAATGACTAGACTGGATTGACTTTATGTCGAATACACGTACAATTTTGCCTGATATCGTAAGAGTCACAAATGCGTTGCGACTTTTGGCCTCGATTTTAACTAGACGGGCGGCACGTTTGTGGAATTTCCATAGCATGTTGTCTGGGAGCCCCTAATGATATCTCATGTCATTAGCTAGCTCAGCGTTTTCTGATGTAATCGAAACTGTCTGCGACTAACAGACTGACTGACTGGCGAACTGACTTAATGATTGATGGCAAGTTTGCGTCAATCAAACAAATTGCGGGGCGCAGTCAAATTTTAAATTGAGAAAACCTTTTAAAAAGTGAATCGAAAAAGAAATACAATACAAAGCAGTGGGAAAGTTAACAGTCGAGAGAACCCAACTGAAGAAGACCCTGTACTCATTCTGCAAAAAAGAAAACACCACTAAATATGAAATGGTCAAGCTGTAGCTCAAATATTGCTCTTGTAATTTGATTTTCAATTTTCGATAACGCTTTGCAGGTGCGGAAACAAACTTGATCTGCTTAGGATATAGAGGAGAATATATACGTATCAATTTCAGTTTCTCTACCTCTTATTATCTCTGAGTTTTAGGTATTTATTTCAAAGAGCAAATATTTTTTACAGACTTAAGGGAGGGACAGACTATTGGGACTAAAAAGAATTACGCAATCAAGAAATTCTATTGACCTACATTTCGTTTTTGGCAATCAAGGATGTCTGCACACACACACACACTCACACACACACACAAGGACACACACAGATACGAAGCACAGGAGGCAGCGAAAAGGCGAGAATGAGGCAACGACGCAAAGGCCAAAAGCCAAAAGCAGCCAAAGCCATAAAAGCAGGAAGTTGCGCATTTTGTGTGCCAAGCCCAAAGGACGCAAACACAAACACACACACATAGTCACACAGGGAGACACAGACATGCATATATTATAAAAACACACACACACACAGACAGACACTTGCATATATAATATGTATTTTGTGCGCAACACGCGAAATGCGAATAAATCATTGATGGGGCTGCCCCGACGCTTGGGTTTGAGAGATAGGAAGAATCCATCCATAATAATGTGAATATGTGTGTGTTTATTAGACTTAAGGGAGGGACAGACTTTTTGTGTTGCAAAATGTAGGCCACAGGCGCGTCGCTGTTGGCGGCTTTTGCCTTGTTGCCTAAAACGAACGGAGAAGTCTGCTGACAGTCGAGACAAATTTCTGAGAAGAAGAGCGACAACCAAGAATGAAGAACAAAGCATTCTGCACGTTACTGCATCAGCAGCAGCAGCTACACTGCAACAAATACACTAGCAAATCTACAGAAAAAAGAAAAATGAACAGAGAATGCATAAAAGTAGGTTTCATAAAAATTTACACATTTGTTATTTATTTATTTTTCTCAGCTTGTTCTTGGAACTATAATCCAATTAGAAGTAATTTAAAAAATTAAACTAGAAAAGAAAATATGTAAATATTGTTTCTTGTCAAAACAATTACTTGACTAACTGTGCGTACAGTACTTGCAAGTTATTGGGAATGCAGTCTTAAATTTTATAGTAATTTAGAGGTTACCTGTAAAGTTAATTTTCGCTGAGTGTAGTCTTTCAGCATAATTTCCAATATATAAATAGGTAAAAGAAGCTAGAAAATTCTTGGAAATGCTGTCTTACAATTTATATTTAGTTGAAGGTTACGCTTAAAGAACATTTTCGCTGAGTGTAGACTTTCCGAGTGATTTATGCATATGACTACATATATGGTCGCTGGTCCCTGGTCCATTATCAAGCGATAACTCGTTTCCGTTTGCTATTCTCTCAATTCTCAATGCCTTATCAGCGACACAGCTGCTATACAGACAGAAACAGAGACAGAGACAGAGACTCCAAGCTCCATCGACTGTCTGGGGCCACACACGATGCCAAATGTTGAATGACGTAGCCAGACAGACAGAGAGAGAAAGAGAGAAATAGAGAGAGACAGACAAAGCGACAGACATCTGGACAGAGCAGACCTATAAACCCAAGCGATCTGCTTCAGACGAATGTCTTTGAGTGGCAACAAAACATAAAATTAAAAAAACCATCTTCGGTTGTCCATTAATTGAAAAGTTAGAGCTCAGCACAGCTTAGACGAGACTAAGCTCTATGACCAGCGACAAAGATAGAGAAAAAGAGAGTGAGAGAAAAAGAGAGGAAGATATATAATATACTTTAGAGTATATAGTAGGCGTAAATACATAAGAAGTCTTTATCAACTTGTCAAACAAAATGTCAGAAAGAGAAAAACAATACGAACTAAAACCGATTTTGTCTGTTGCAGATTTGCTAATCATTGAGACACCCACACACACACACACACACAGTGAGACACATAAGTTCACGCACACACATAAATGAATACATACTATACATACATATATTCAGCTTGAGTTTTGATTTACATGCGCCGACGATTCGGCCTTACTTTTTATTACATAATCAACAGCAGACGATATTTATTCTTGTTATTGTTTTTATTGGCGTCTAGCATTCAATTTTTCTATAATTTTATTTTATCAATGAACGTTCACCTCTCTCTTTCACACACACACAGACACATCCATCAACATTGCCGTCTGGCTTTGATGTGTTCTTTTTTTTTTTGCCATTTTTATTATCTTTTTTTTTTGTTTCGTTGTTTTGCTTTGTGTTTTTTTTCCGTCTAAATCGCATTTCACTTTGGTCTTAGGTCATTTGGCTGACTAATGCGTTTGTCTAGCGAGGGTTTACTGTGCCTGGGAACGTCACACAAGGCAAAATCACACAAAGGCCGCATGCCAAGTCAATCAGTTGGCAATTAAAGTCGATGTCTAGTCTATGATTATGATTTGTGCATATTGCACAACATTAAAAGTAGTTTTAAAAAATAAAATAATACAATATTTGTATATAAAAAGTATGTTAAAGTGAAACTAATCAAGTAAATACATATATAAATAGTTTTTATCACTTGTCATGCCAAAAGAACGTGTTCCGCATGCCTTCGAGCATACAGTAGTTACTGCAAATGACATCACAATGGCAACACTATCTATATCTTAAAGAAACCTTATCGTAGACACAACTTTAAACTTTGGCATTACAATAAATTAGCGTCATTTATTGTGTATTTGTATATGCTTAAGTTTTGATAATGCGTATACGCAATATTTGCAAAAAAGTAGCTGGTTTAAACAAGATCATCTAAGCCAAAAAAAAAAAAATAAAAACAAAACAAAAGACAACACAGACAAGTCGACACACAATAACTGGCCAATGCCAGTTGGTTAAATAATAAAAAGAGCAACAATTCCCAACAAAAGCGAAATGGAATCAAATATAAAATTCAGACTTTGACCCAGACATCAGGCCGAGATTATCGTGCAATGTGTTGAGAGAGTGGGTGTGCGAGTGTGTGTGTGTATCTGTGTGCTCGAGTATCTGTGTATAAGTGTGATATTCATTGTGACTTTGTCTTGCGCTTTTTGATTTCTATTGCGTTTCTATTTGCTCTGTTTTTTTATTTTTTTGATCGCTTGGCAACTGACTTTACTCAAGTTTCAGACATGTTGGCAACCCTAGGAGTTGATCAGCATATCCAAAAAAAAGTTGCATTTGTTTTTTTTCCTTTTTTTTTTTTTACTTTTTTTGTACTTCAGCTCTGTCTCTAATCTAGCTGTAGTCATGTGGGCGTCAAAACCCGCCCCGTCCCTCAGAGCCAGGTGCTGTTTGTGATATCTGCTGCTTCTATAAGTATCTATATATGTATGTATGTATGTATGTACTGTATGTCTGTGTGTGTCTGTATATGTATTTGGCTCATTTTGAACTCAATTCCATTACGCTCCATTGATAAGGTCGGTCAGAAGCAGCCAGAAGCGACCAGACCCTTGATAAGCATTAAATAAAAGAGAACGAACCATGGGACCTTGGCTATTTTTTGTTTGTACTTGTTATTATTGCTTTTGTGTCTCCTTTAACATGTCGCGTCAGCTGTTTAATTAGCTTTCGATTAATTTATTATTGCAATTGCGCTTTTATATTTTTTATTTTCCGTTTATTTTTATGACTTTTTTGCCAGTTGCCAGTCGACTTGCCCTCTTTCCTTTAGGGAATGCATTTTTATTTCCCATTTCCCCTTAGGGTATAAATTTAATGCCAAGAGCATTAAAACTGGAATGCGCCTCGAATTGTTTACCCTTTGGCATTGCTTAAATGCTGAGTTTAAATTATATGCTTAATAATCTGGAAACTATTTGAAAACCTGGGATGTTTCTATAATTTAATGTTGCCATGTAGAGTTAAGAAAATGCTTTATTTAAGTTATTTTTTACTGTTTGGCTTACAAATTCCCACATTTAAATTAAAAAAATTATTCTTTTCTTTTCTTTCTCTTACAAAATTCTTAAATTTTACCGATAACTTTTAGAAAGCTGCTGAAAGCTTACTCAATGGTTACAAGTACATAAATCAAATTGAGTAAGCTCTAGAAAGCTATTGAAAGCTTGCTTAATAGTTTTAGAAGTGTAAATAAACTATGTGACAGTTGAAGTAGATATAAGAGCATTTAATTCTCTAAATAATATTCAACAACTTTGCTGAAAATTATCTCTACTTTGATTAAAAAAGCTGCTTAATAATTTGTAGAACGTAATTAAACCCAAATAAATATCTCTGCTGACGTCAAATAAACAGGAAATTTCAATTGTATTAAAAATTATTTCGTCACTATAAACACATAAATTTCGCGACTGATTTTTGGATGATACGTAGAATTTATAAATATGTAAAATAGAACTAAAGTTCAACTGGCAGCTAAGTAAATGAAGTTAGATGCTAGCTGGTTTCTCTGGTTATACGGATTGCGACATACAACAATCCACGCACAACAAACACCTGGCAAACACCTCCAGCAACATTGAGGGCTCCACTGTCTAGCTTGATGTGCACGTGTGTGTGCGTGTGTAAAAAAAAAGAGTGTATAAATGGGTGTGTGTGTGAGTGTGCATATGTGAAAGGCAGTCAAGACGTTGTAGCATAAAATGCTCATAGCCATAGGCAAAAGCTAGAGTCAGAGACAGAGAAAGAGAAACAGAACCACGGGCATACAGCTGGCTTACGCATGGGTTCATTGAACGGAAGTGATTTGCCTACTGCTGCTTCTTCTTCTACTTCTTGAATGAGAGAGAGGGAGAGAGAAAAAGAGTGTGTTTGTGTGTGTGTAAATATATATCTGTGTGTGACAGCGATAGAGACTAGAGTGGGAGCTGTGACTTGGGGTTTCGTTTAGGTCGGGCTCTGCCTCTCATTCTCTATTTTTCTTCCTCTTCCTAACCTCCTCTCTCTCGCTCTCTCTTCCCCTTTCTATCTATGTATTCGCTTTTGATTTATGCTCGAGAACATTGCGGAAATTCAAAATGCGGCATTGTTTTTGTAGCCTAATAGAATCAGAAATGACAACTCAAATGCTGGCTGACAACTCAAGGGTTGTCTAAGCTTCTTGAAACTATTTCTTTGTGTAAAAAAAGAGTTTTAATTAGATTTAAGCTGCATAGGTTGGTATGCTGCTCACACAAGTTGCTAATTATAACATTTTATCTCAGTGTAAATTGGTTTTGTAGCCTAAAATAATTATAAATGACAGCTCTAGGGTTGCCTAAGCTTCTTTAAACTACTTAGCAGGTTAGTATTTTTTCTCAGTGTACAAAGCGTCTTCTTCGACTTTAGGCATATATCTATGCTAATTACAACAACAAGTGGCTATCAGGCATGCATATACACCTCCATACCTTATTTATAGGCTGGTATGCTGTTTAGATACATATTCCAATTTCTATATTTCATTGTTGTCATAATTTGTGTGAACACGTAACGCCCCCACAACGTGGCACGCCCAAATTAGCTAAGTAGAAGCAAAAAAAAAGTGAAGAATAAATAAATAAATAAAACAACAACAAGAGCAACAACAAAAAACTATCCTCAAGACATCATTTTTGTTGCTATCTTTTTGCTTGAATTTTCGATTCCGAATATTTCGTTTTTGTTATTTATTGCTACATTTTTTATGACAGCCACAAAAATATCTGAAGGGTTTTAAGAGCTTGAAACAAATGTATAAACACATATCTTTTCTATATGAAATCTATCTATATACATCGAAATATTATAGAAATATTTTGTATCTGTAGTATGTACATATTTATCTATGGTTTGTCGAAAATGTGGCGTTGATTTCAAAATTTATTGCATTTATGTGGCCAGTGGACAGTCATATTTTTTTTCCAACTGTGTGTTGACAGGAAATCGCCGGAATGCGTTTTGAATAGTATAGTCATATACTCATATCATATATAGTACATAGTATAATTAGGTAGTTGCCTTCTTTTTTGCCCATTAAATGCCAATTCTTCACACTACTGGCTAAAATAATGTGCATGGCCTTAAACGCGTCACACAACAAAAACAAATGTAAAAAAAAACTAAGTTTATAAAAAGATTGCTCACCTTTTTTTTGTGTAAGTTAATTATTCTTATTATTATTGTTGTTATGCTTCTGCTTTTTGTTGTTGTTTTTATACAGTTTCCTTTGTTTTGTTTTTTGTTTAAATTTATATTATTTCTATGTTTTTATTTTAGTTAGAATTTGTTTAGGAATTGCGTTAGTTATTTATTTATTATGATTTTATGCTACAATTATATATTTGACACATTTACACACACAAAACAATTTGATTACATTTAATTGGTATTTTTTTTTTATTTTGATATTATGCGAATTTATCTAACCACACACTTTACATATGTTATTTACTATGCATGAATATGTGTGTATGTATGTATGTACATTAACAGGGCTGTTATTGTTGCTGTTGTTGCTGCTGCTGTCGTTGTTGTTGTTGAGGTTCTTCTTCTACTTGCAATTTGCAATGTTGCTGCTGCTATCGTTGTTGTTGTTGTTGTTATGCTTTGTTTTTGTTTTTATTGTAGGAATGATTTGAGTACAGGAACGTATACATATATACATATACATTTATGTATTTATGTATGATTCTGTTTATTTAGTTTATGTATATTTAAGTTATATACTTGATTAGGCGTTTTATTTTGTTTTCTTTTTTCTGCTGTTTGCTGTTCTGTTGCTGTTGTTATTGCGTTTGTTATTTTGCGGCGTCTGTGTTTCTTGTGCCTTTCATTAATATTGTTTAAAGTTTAAACAATAGGAAACTTGGACGTAGAATAATAATATTATTACTACAGATGTAAGTAGTAGATTGTATGTGCTTTTGTTGTTGCTGCTGCTTTATTGTAATGCGACGAATTTCGCGCGGACAACGGCGACAACGAAACGAACTGAAACGCACGCAAAGTTACACTGCGGCGACTTGAACGTTTCATATGAAAGGTATGGCAATGCTTGAACATTCGACTCTGTTTCCCTGCACTAGTATTAGTATATCGGTGTGTGTCTCTCTCACAGACGCGAGCGCTCAATCGCTTTCGCTCTCTCTCGCTATTGCTCTCACTCTGTCTGTCTGCGCGCGCTGTAAATCAGACAACAATTGTTTTGCGCTTTTCGCCACAACAACAACGATGCGATGATGGCGACAGCAACAAAAACAACAACCACGATAATTATGAAAATAAAACGAAATAGTCGGTCGTGCTGTCTCGACTGTGGCAAGGTGAATTTACTATAAGGTACGTATTTAACAGAGAGAGCTGCTCTCTTTCGAGGGCCAGTAGAAGAATTAGTATAAAACGTCAAATTGATAATAAGTTTAATAATCTACTTATTCTTTTAATAACAATATATGAAGACACCATTTTAAAACATGTAGCTACCCTTGGATCCTATGAAAAGCTTTACTTACAAATAAAGGATCTTGTTTTTGGCACTTCTTTATTTTAAAAGCTAAGAAATTAGGATTTTCCTAGAATTTTTCCAAAAGTTTTGTCGAATTTTCATTTTGGTTGCATTTTTTAAATTATAATTAATTTATTGTTTAATTAGGAAGTTGTTTTTATCTAAAAACAAAACAAGAGGCTGACTGCGCAGCCAGCAGCGGCCCAGAGCGGAGCAGACGTTGCGACGCAGTTGCCAAGTGTTCCCAGTCTCTCTGGGTCTCGCTCTCTCTCTCGCAATGCCAGACAAACACACACAGATACAGCATGCTGGGAAGAGTTCAAGTATGCCACGGCATAACAACAACAACGAGGAGAACGACCAACAACAATAACAACAACGTGCAGCCGGTTTTCGATTGTAGTTTAAAAAAAAATGCAAAGTGGTTTTGTAAGGGCACTGTGTAAACTTACATTTAAATATGCAGTTTAGTGTTTAATGTCGAGCAGCTCGGGCCACGTTTATTTATTTAATCATTAACTAAGAATTTAATTTTCGTGCTAATATTGTTTTTCATCTAATTGTAAGCCCGAGCTCCAATCCGAACCCTATCACGACCAAGTTTAAACATTAACTAAAATCTCGCTCTCAAATGTCTGTTATTCTTTTTAGATCTCTCTTTTTGAGTGCCTCTCTCAAACGTTTGGCGAATTTAAAGCGAGAAAGCGCGAACGAAACAGAGCAAAATTAAGCTCTCTCCCTCTCGTGTTGTCGCTCTCAAACACATAGTTGGTTTTGCTCTCGTTGAGAACACTTTGCTATAAATTTCCTACGAGATTGAGGGTTGGGATATTTTGTCCTATAAATTTCCTATAAGACGGATATTTTGTTGCTATAATTTTTTGGAATAATTTTCACTCATTTGGCGCCAAAAGATTTTCTAAAAATGAGAATAATTAGGCAGTTGTTAGATAGGATAGTTCCTTAACGAAGGATGCTGTTTGCACTCAATTTCCGTCTAATTTACAGTGACTTTTAGTCTAAAAAAGCTTAGACAATTGACAGACATATATAAACATTTATATTTGCATACTTATTATTTGTGTGTGTGTGTGTGTGTGTTTGGGTGATTATTTGTTTCAGCCAGACGCTTGTCTAAATACAATTAATGCATGCAGGTGTCATTGTTGTTGTAGTAGTTGTTGTAGTTGTTGTTACTGCTAAATGAGTTTCACTGTCACTCGTTTCTGTTGCTGGTTGTTGTTGTTGTCGCGTTGTTGCGTTGTTGTCTTGAGCCGCCGTGCAAAGTCCAAGAAATTAAAGTGTCTGACAACAGACGGTTGAAGGGAGGTGTTAAAGGGGGTGGCTGGGCAACCGCACGTTAATTAAGTTTATTTATGCACTTTTTATTTTATTCTCTTTCAGTTTTATTTACTTAGCTGCTGCCTCCGTTTTTTGTGGTTTATTTATATTTTAATGATATGAATCACATGTGACATTCTTATTTTCTTTTTGCTCTTGTTTTTTGTATTTATTTATTTTATTTTATTTATTTTTATTTTCTGTTATTATGCAAACTTGCCAGTTCGATCAGTGGGTCGAACTGTCTGATGTTTTTGGGGTCCGTCTGGTAAGTCCAAATTTTTAAGGGGCCTTTTGTTTTGCGTATGTTTATTTATAAATAACCGCAACCGGCTACTAAAATGTATTAGCAAGTCTAAAAATTGTTCAGTGCGTATACCCTGTGAACCACAAGGGCTTAACAAGGGGTGTTTTAAAAACATCATTACTTTAGCTTAACAAATAAAAAGTGTTTCGTATTTAAATTATATAAAATTGCTGTTGATAACTTAAATTCCCACTTTATAAATGGTTTTATAAGTTTTAATCTGTTTTTGACTGCTTTTAGTTGAAGTTAAATAAATTAATTAAATTTTGAACGCCTCAATTTTGATTTAAGAAATTATTTAACATCTCTTTTATTATTTTACTATTTTGAAATGATCTGCAGTTTGATTTTGTAATCACATTGTTATTATTATCTTATTTATTTTTATTTTTAATGCTCTGTAGTTTAATTTTATATTTGTATTAATTTTAAATATATCCCAACTTGTAGTATCTGTCAGTCAATAATTTTTGATGTAAGCCTTTTTGACACCATACTTTTTGTGTTGTTTTGTCGTAATTTTGGTGATATCGCCAATTTCCAAGAAACCCTCAGACGCCCCACTTTTCGACCCGCCCTCTTGACCACAAATTGTCACAGTTTCGGTAATTTTTTGTTTCTTTCGGTTAATTTGTTGTTGTAGGCCAGTGACAACAACAACGACAATTGAGACAACTTATCATGAAGTGCTAATTAACATTGTCTGGCCTGGTCTCGCCATATATAGCACCTGTCTGGCGACCTACCTGCGGTTACTAAGCTCAACCTATTGGACCCCTCTCCCTCCACCACCACCATAACCTCCACCACCCCCAACCGCACAGACGAGACGTTGTCGTCAGTAGACAGTCAAAAAAGCCGCAAACTCACCAAAAAACTGGCACTTGGTAGCGACGTTGTCTGTGTTTGCTTTGGCGCACAGTACGAGTGAGGCAAAAAAAAACCAGAAAAAAAACAAAAAACAACATATGTACATATGTATATGCCAAAAAAAAAAAATAGTAGACAAGTACATACACAGAGCAAAGTTTACTGTGATAAAAGATTAAACTTTTAGATTAAGCCTACGACAAATTATCGAAAATTATAGTAGCTTTAGCTTCATTAAAGAAATAAAAGCAAGATGAAGCGAAACTTCAGCTTTGTAATAATTTGAATCAACAGTAAATTATATAAAAAAAAGACAAATTAATAAGCTAACGGTTTTAATGAGCTTTGAGGAACAATTGTATATGATTAGGCATAACTGTGACAAACTGTTAAGCTTATAAATTAATCCTTTAAATAAAATCAGATCAAGACAGATTAAGATTGTGAAAGATGTAAAAGCTTGATTAAGTGAAGACTGAACTTTCAATTAATTTAAATAAACTCTAGATTAATACTATAAAATATAAAATATACTTTTTTCAATAGCCTTAAAATAAAAGTTAAGAAAAAAAGAGGAGTAATAGGACAAATAAATAGAAATATATTTAACTTGGCTTACGTTGATAGCTTTTATGTGCTTTTTAAGCCGATCACACAGAGTATTTTTGAAAAGCTTCCAAAAGAGAAGATATTCAAGTGACTTGGTAAATTTTAAACTTATATGAAGTCTTTAATAATTAATAAGAGCAAAGATTATTTTTGCAATTGTTGTTAATTATTTATTTACATTTTTGCACAGTGTACTGTGTATTTTAAAATGCGGCCACATGCGGCGAGACATTTGTTTATGTTGATAATTTAATAAGAGCATCGGCTGGAGGCCATGGCGGGAGCAAAAGCGGGAGAAAAACGAGAGATACTGGGAGACAGGTGTGATATGGTCTATGTTTGTGCATAAATACATACATATGTATAAGTGTATATATTGTGGTATGTCGTGGCACACGTGACGTATGCGCAACGCTGCTTGCAACATTTGCCAATAAGCGGTGCACGTTAATTTGTGAACGCATAGGAACATGCCAAGGTCGATTTTGTGACGTTGTTGTTGTTCTTTTTGTTGTTGTTGGTTTTCTTGTCTGTCTGCTTTATAAATAAATTGGCTGTGGCAAATAAATAATTAAATAGATATGCATACATTGTCGAGCGATCGGTTGTAATTAAAGGCGCGCATGTCGTATACGTAATTACGGGCACAACCCCCCTCTTCACCACTTTTGCACCCTTCCCCCTTTAGACAACCAACAACAACGAGACAACACGGCAACGAGGCAACAACGATCCTCGGCCAAAGCACTCCTACAAAAAAATAAAGAAAGAAAAGAAAAGAAAAACCGCAGTCAACGTTGTTGACACTTTGTTGTTAGTCATTATTTATTGTTGTTGTTGTTGTTGTCGTCTGTGTTATTGTTGTTATTGTTGTTGTGTGATAAGCAGACTGTGTCGAGACAACAAAAGACGCAGACGATTGCCACTTATGTACAACGTATGTGTGTGACCACATACGTGTGTCTGTCTGTCTCTTATTGTTGCTTTCATATATAGTATGTACAAGTATTTTTAGCCTACACTGTCACAGCTTCTTCTTGAGGCAGCTGCAGTAGACTGTTGTTGCTGTTGTCGTTGTCGTTGCCGTTGCACTGACACCAAAATAACAACAACAACGGCAACAACACAATCAGACAAATGCCACAACAATCGCTACGGAATCGCAATCGCAATCGCAATCACAATCGGATGTTGCCGTTGTGTTTTGCAGGCCAGACAATGAGTCTAGTCAGTCAGTCAGTCAGTCAATCGGTGTACTCACTTTTATTCAAATTGCAAGCATGCAGTCACATCTCCCCCTCTCTTTCTCTCTCCCCCGTTCTCTCTAACTCTCCCTAGCTGATGTGAATCATATGATGAATGACTTGTTCTGCATTGATTAGGGCTCCATTTGTTGTATTCAGGCTCCAAAAATCACTTAATGCGCAAGCGAGCAGACAGTAGAAAGGGCGACAGAGAAAAGGAGGACAGAGAGAGGGAGGAATAGAGGGAAGAAAACCGACTTAAGCAATCAATCATTAAACGTGAAACAGCCTTTTGTTGGGTCTACATTCAACTGCAACAGGTTTTGGAATAGGTACTATGGCTAATTTGGGTTGTGATTTGACTTAAATTTAAAAGGAATCAAGAAAGAAGCTAGAGGATATGTAATACAGTTCATACTCTGTTTTGCCTGTTTAGAGTAGAATACTAGCATAGTTTCTAAATATTTCCCTTTCATTTTAGATTGGAGTTTTTGTTAACTCTGATATAAAAAGTTTCCTTAATACAATTTCTGCAGCAATTGACATAATTTAAATAAATCGACTGATAAAGATACTATTTTGAAGACGTTTCGTGGAATGTAGAAGATTGTGTTATCTAATTGTAAGAGCTCTCTTGAGATTTCCTTCTCTTTGGATTAGTTTCTTTAAGATACAGTAATGTAACGATACTTTATAGATCAGAATTCTGGAGAAATAAGATAATTTCTTAGGTACATTAATACCTTTAAACAAGTATTCTTCCAAAGATATCATATTCTATTGCTAATAATGATGTAATAAAATAGAAAAATATGCATGTAAATCTTTCTTTCTCTATATTTTTTTGCCTTCACAACTTTAATGCTAACCCCTTTGAGACGACCCTACCAGCAACATCTTCATTAGCCCAATATATTTCATCTTTTATCTACAAACCCCAATTGAGTTTTCAGAATATTTCTCGACTCATATCTTGGGGTCTGTTTGTTGACTTGTTTGCATGCAATACTTTGAATTAATTACCTTACTTGAAGTTTCTTTCTTTTTCATATACTGTTAATCAACCCTTAGTTTGGGGAGTTTTACTTTGATCTTTAATTCAAATATTTGTTTGGAAAAGCCCCGAGATTGTGCATTATATATCCATGGTGCAATGGAACAATGGGGCTGTGCTTGCTAATGAATTTCCAATGTGAACTCAATGGAGCTCATTAAAGCTATGAAAGGACGTTATTGTTGTTGACTCCTAACAATGGGAACAGTCATTGACAGTCTCCTGGCCAACTCAAAGACTCAGTTGCACTCTGAATCATAACTCATTGAACTTTTGCCGTCGGGCAACAATTGCAGCTAACAATCAGGCAACCACAACATAAAAAAAAAATGTCAATCAGCGGCATCTAACTGATTCCCCCATTCCTGCTACTCCCCTCTCTCATGGTTGGGACTAAGTGCGACGACGCCTTAAGCACATTAGAAGCGACGCCAAGTGCTGTCAGCAGACGGCAGGGTCGTAAATGTGGTAATAATAGTCGCTATGGGGCCCATTCGGCGGTGGGTGTCGAAAGGCAAGACATAAATGTCGAAACATATGTTTAAGAGATGTGGGGGTCTCCTCTGTCCAGCAGACAGGTCTATTACCAACTGCTGTCTATATCATAAGACACCAATCACTTTTCCATCCTCCTCCATTTCTCACTGGATGTGTGCACACATGTTTTGTGTGTGGTCCAGACTTTAAGCATGTGGTTGCATTTTTACTATTTAAAAATTGTAAATCAATTGAGGCGACATTTGTTAGTTTTCCATTTTTAGTGGTTGGCCAAAGCAATCTATTTCTAAAAGGAAACAGCGTTGGCTATGACTGACTATGAGAGTCAATAAGAATGCTAATAAATAGTTTAGTAATTCTAAATAGAATATGATCACACTTTTCTTAACTTATTTTTGTTGTAAAATCAACATTATTATAATAATAATATTATTATTATTTCTTACCTAAAATGTTAAACTATATTAACAAAATATAATTGCGGAATACGATCAAATTATCAGGTTTAAAAAATCTATTATAAAGAATTTTTCCCAAAAGATCCAAAGGGAAGAATAGTAAGTACTTTACAAAACTAACGAAACAATTTTTATTAAAAGTTAACTATTTTCTTTATAAGAAATATATTTATGGGCCAAATTACATTAAAATATGTAACGCTTTAACAAAGGTATGCAATTTTAAAATCTAATGATCTTTTGAGTCGATTTTTTAGGTCTTTTGGCACAACTTTTTTCTTTTTTTATTATGAATATTTTTACAAGTAGTGAATGTTTAAAGTACTTTTAAAATTTCTCATAATGGTGTAATAAATACACTTTAAAAGCTCTTTTGTACATTTTTAAAAGCATCTTAAACTTAAACTCAAGCTGCTGAGAAGTCCAATAAGTTTGAATTTACTTTGTATTCTCATATATGTTACTACCTTTAAAATACTATGTGAATGGCTGTTTGCATGTTTAATAGAAAGTTGCAAGGTCACTTTAAGCAAATGTCATCATAGTTGAGAACTTAGAACGAGGAACAAGCTCTATTCATTAAATGGCGACAAATGAATAAGAAGTCAAGACGGTCTGCAGTCACCAAGAAGCCAAAGACAAGGTAAAGGGTTACCAAGATGAGATGCAGAAATCTAGAGAACAGAGGGAGAGAGAGAGAGGGAGAAAAAGAGTTAGAGGAGCACACAATAAGGTGCTGAAAGTCAAAGACTTGTGCTAAACCATAATAGACATCGTGCTCATTATACAAATTGCACTGAGCCAGTTTCAGACATCGACCAACAACAAGAAGTTGAAGAAATTCAGATAGAACCCCTTTAGATGATGCAGCAGGCCAAAAGGTCTGAAAGCGAAGGCATTGATGTTGACTCAGTGAATGGAAGCGTTGACGGAATGACAGAATACTAAAGTGAACCACTGACAAACGGACAGACGGACAGTCGTAGAACGAGCAACCTTATGAATTCAAATTCAAATGAAGCTGAAGCAAAGGAATCTATTAAGATATTATCAGAGACGCACAGTGGTTCGATCAGGCCAATCTGGCAGGCAATTATTTATAACTTTAAGAGAGATGAGGGATTGCTTTTGGAAATATAGTTGGAAATTAGCAGGAACTGTAACAATTGAACTTTTTAAAATAAATAAATTTTAATATATATATAAGTTTTAGCTTTTTTTAATATTCGTGTAATTAAAATAGAATTTTTGTTAATTAATTTTAATTTGGCATTTATTGGCAGAATCGACCACTGTAAAACATGACGAAGTGATATGAGATGCTAAGAAATGTAACTACAGTGGCAAGTGTTGCTAACCAGACGCTTAGAGGGTTGGGAAAAGGGTAGGGGTTAGGGGAAGTTGTAGAAAAGGAATCAGTGCAATTGTTGCAGACGTCGATATGGGTCGGGGCAACAGACATACACACACACACACACACACACATGCACATAAACACGCTGCTTGCCACAATTGCGGCCATTAGTAAGTAGAGGAGGCTGTATAGTGGCTACAGGGGGTTAAGGGTGACGAATCAACCCTTTTTTGTAGACATTTTTCGTATGACAACGACAAATATTTGCTGGATAATATGAATAACAAAGCAGGCGTAGACATAGACGCGAATGGCAAATGGGTTAACGGGGAAAGGGGGCAAGAGTCTAGAGAAAGAGCGAGGAATATAGACAGAGGGAGACAGGAGTAAAAGGGAGCTAAGGGCTGACTGCTACTGAGTTCCTGCCAACCTACTTAAGCCATGAACAGAATCAGGCAACAGCAGCAGCAGCGGAATCAGGCCCAGAATCTGGCCCAAACCAGGCATAGACCAGGCCCAGACCAGACTTCAGACTACATCTTAAACTAAAAGGCCGCATGAACAACGTTGTTGTTGTTCCTGGTTCTCGTTGTTGTTGTTGTTGTCGCCCGGTGTCTGAGACGCAGACAACTTCAAAATGGAGCTGCAAACGCTTATTGAGAGGTGGAAAGAGAGCGACAGAGAGAGAGAGAGAGAGATGGGGCAAAATGCAGACGTAGACGAATTGCTGACTGACACAAAAGTGCTTTTGTTGCAGTGTTTAATGAAGAAGGGAGCAAGTCAGCAGAGGAAGAAGCAAGAAGAGGAAAGAGAGGGCAGCAGCATGAAAGAGCTAGAGACGTTAATACAGAGCAGAGAGAAAGAGAAAAGATAGTGAAAAGGAGACTGGGGGACAGGCAGATAAAGATATATATATAAAAAGAGAGAGAAACTATTAAAACTTGCACAACTTTTTCAAAACCTATCCTGTTCAAATGATTTGATTATGATTTGAATTTTAAATTCAATCTACTTTTAAAAATAGTTCGTTTTCAAATGTTCGAATATATTGATGATGGGTATCACCACTTTGAGGAACACTGTGCTAAGAGCAGTCTAGGCCAACATAAAGCAAACTGCTGTGTCACTCAAATGGATCTACATATTGTACTGATATTCCAAAAATCTACCTTTGGTCAGTCAATCAACATGGTTTGCTGCAGGGCATGTCAAAGTCTGTAACCCCAAAAAATTATAGAAGCTGAAAAACTGAAAAAATGCCAAAACCCAAGCAAATGCAACACACAGCAGAAAAAATGCATGCTGAGTCTCGTCTGTGGCAGCCCCTGCTCCCTTCTCTCTCCGCCCATTGTCCCTGTCCCATTCTGCTGCATGTTTTCCAGTTTTTGCCCTGCTGCTGTTGCTGCACTTCAGACGCTGCTTTGTTGCAGCCAAGAGCAGCGACGCCAACAATTGACGCACACAGACAGGAACGTGCAACGGGTGCGGCAATGGGTTGCAAGCTGCAACAGAGACGGAGAGGGAAAGGGAGGGAAAGGAGGGGACCGACCCAGACCAGACCAGACCGTGGCAGACAAAACAATATGTTTGTTTGGATTATACCGTACATACAACCGAACCTTGCGATACGATGCGATGCGACACGGACGCGACTCGACGCTTCTTTGTATGCGCAAACAATTGGAGCAGGCGGAAGTTGGAATGATGGCGGGACGGTTGTCCCGGACAACCCAGACTGAGAGAGACAGACAGAGAGAAAGAGAAAGAGTGTTGCCAATTCAGCCTTTTTTTCCGGAAAGATCTGTCTTTTTAACAACAAATTCAGTTGGGAAAATTGTCAAACATTCCTTTTACGGAAATCTATCCTGTTTTATAAATTGAAAAATTGTGCAATACATCCAAATTAAAATAAAAGTAATTTTTAATTAATTTTTAAAAAAAGGCAATTTGCAAAATAAAGCTATCACTGACAAAGTCATAAAAACAGTGTGTGTTGACAACACCATCTGGCCGCTAGAACCAGTTGCGAATTCTAAACAGCAAAATTGACAATATAGCTAAAAACCTCAGAAGGTTTTATTAAATTACTAATCCTTTTCTTCCCCTTGTTTCGGGTCGATTTGTGCTGTTTTTGTCACGAATAGTTGGCATCACTGATGCATACACGCAGCAGCTTGCAACAACTTGCAGCGCAGACCCAGACTCAGACTCCGCTTTCAGTGGAGAGTCACGATTGCGTCTACACCCCAAAAAGGAAGAAGCACCTTGAAAGTTTTCGCCTTTGCGCCTTGATTAACTGTCAGTGGCTGAAAAGTGATTTAATCAAGGAATTGCTGCAACTGCAGCTCATCCAACATCCAACAACAACATTCAGTGCTGTCTGCAACATGTGGACCATATGGCCAACTGACTATGGCTATAGCTATACGACCGCATCAATCAACTTGAGACTCAAGTGTGTTGTACGTTCGCTCTCCAAATCTAAAGGCATCCTTCAAGACGCGCCTCAGACTCAACTTTCAACTGAAGTGGGGAGAAGAGGAGAGAGGGAGCGGAGTGTAATACTGTGCATGCCTCGGACTGCAGCTGGCAGCTGGCCACCTTACCTCAACATGTTGCGCGCGCTTTTTGGCGTCTGATTTCCCCTATCCATGCCCGATTCTCCAATCCCCAACCTCATTCAACATCTGCACACAGCCTATCAACTTTTGACAAGACAATCTCAGCTCCCAGTCAAAGAGGGGAGCACAAACAAAAATGCAGTCAACAATTGGCCAGAGGTCTCCCTGGACGACCAGTGTGACCACTCTAAGAGCATGGGACAGAGCTCACAATTTCATGTGGAAGTTGTGCTATCTTCATTTATGCCCAGAAAATTTAAAAGAATATTGAAATTATTTTGGAAATCAATTGTTAACAATTTTTAGGAATATACAGTAAGTAAATTATGTATAGCTCATTAAATTGCACTGGTATCTTCTTGAAAACATATAAATTATAAAGAAATTTAAATTCTACAGTTGATTCACTCACACAACTATGTTAAAATAACGCGTAAAAGTTATTATAGGGAAACTTCAATATTCAAACTATAAATACTGAAAATTTCATTAGGATCGATTTATATTCTTAAAACTAATGAAATGTACAAAGTTTCACAAGAATCTCTTAATAAATAACAAATGATTTTAACGAGTTCATCTTTTATTATAAATTAAAATGTCTGAATTTATACCATAATACTAAAAATAACCAGTTAACGTTTCGTCTAGACAAGCTTGAATATTCAAACTATCAATACTAAAAATTTAGTTAGGATTGATTTATATTCCTAAAACTTTTGGTGTTGCGATAAGTTGGGGAATGTCGTTATCTACCAGGAAAGCACTCTGTTTGTTGTTTTGACTACAATAAGGACTCCTTATGGCTTTGTCAACTGAGCTTTTACTAGGTACCTAACATAAGCCTATTTACTTATTATCCTATTAAATAAGCTGCCAAAAAAAGAGGACGACTGGAGGCAAAGGCAAGGACAAGGGATAGCGACATAGTCGAGGCTAAAGCTTAGAGCAAGGACTCTTGTACCTGGCCTAAAGGATACACAAGTGTCTCATTAAAAGAAATAAAGACAAGTCCTTAAAGTCAGCCGGCAGGGACCCTACCAAAAACAACAATGCAAATACATCAAAGGACAGGGAGAGAGGGCGAAAGAGCGACAAGCGAAACATGAGAGACTTCAAGGACAACTACTGCCAAAGAGTGCCAAAAAATCAACAAAAATGCGCTATTAAGGCAATTTGATGAGATCCCCAGACACCCCCATACTCCGAATAACTGTTACCCCTCTCTCTGCAGCCACAACTCCCCTGCCTCATTACAGCGTCTTTGGCTCAGACAGCGACAGGCAAAGTGGCTCAATGTCAGACTCAGACACACACACTTACACACATACAAACAGAGACATGACGCGTCAAAATGATTCAAATGCTTACACACACACACGCACTCGCTCTCTTGTTGCCGCTCTCTCATCGATGCAGCTCAAATGCAGGCAAATAAGAAAAAAAGCTCTCTGCCTAAGCGATGCCTCAAAAAAAGGGATAGCCACAGTCGTTAGCGCTGCTCTCTCATTCTCTCTGCTTGGCTCACTGCCTGACTGCGTTTGTCTGTGGCTGTGTTTGTGTGTGTGCAGCAGACGCAATGAAACAAAATACCGAAATTCTATGCGTGACCTTGAAAAGTATTCCTTGGTTGCTGTTGTTGTTGCCGGTCTGCGTCGGTGGTTGTTTGTGTAGCTGTTGCGGCGCTGCCTCTGCCTTTGCCTCCGTCTCTGTCTGGTGTTTGTCGACGTCGCCGTTGATTTTGTTGTTGCTGTCTGCATTTTCCTTGTTGTCTGCGTACAATTTGAGTTGCTGCTGTCGTTGCTCATGTTGTTGTTGTTGCTGCTGTGTTTTAACTTTTTTTTTCGTATGTTTGAAGTTGGCTTTTTTTTATTGAACAAAAATTGTAAAGGCAAATGCGACTTTGACGTCGACTGCGCGCTATCCGCCGCCTCTCACGACTCGACTCGACTCTCGCTGTATATGTGTGTGTGTGTGTGTCTGTGTATGTTGGCTGCATTTTGACGTCAGACGCCTAGGGACCTATGGCAAAGGCAGAAGCAGCGGTTGAGGCAGCACAGCCAGACATGCAAAACAAAACAGATGAAAATGAAGAAAAAGGGATGTGAACAACGTTTCGTTTCATTTCGTTCTTTTTTTTTGCTTTTGCGTTTTGCTTTTTTGTGGGTTCCTCCGTTTCAAGGTGCATTAAAGCAAAAAAGTATTTAGTTAAAAATCCAATTGTAAAATGAAATGACGGCATGACAGTGGGCGGAGAGAGAAGAGATTGAGAGCGGAAGGAGCGCGCTTTACAAGATGGTGGCATGCTGTCGATATTGAAGAAGGTGCGAGCGAGAAGACAAACATATTTGTTACTGCAAGTGAAATTTTTCATCTGTTAATCGATATATGTGTTTAATCGATAAATAGTCAAAACGCTTTTTGAAAACCTTTCATAGAGATCGATAATATATTTACAATTACTTTAATCGGTGGTATGCGTTAAATTTATGTGTATTGTTTTAAGTTTCTTTGATTACAAGGATCATTAACCTTTGGGTTTAAATGTTATTCTATAAAGGCTATCGAAATCATACATTATTGTACAACAAAAAGCACTTTGGCCATTTGCAACTGTCGATAACTGATAACGTTGATTAATCCAATTTGTTTTGCTTGTAATTGCATTCAATTTTTAAGTTGATCGTTAATATATACTTTATCGATACACCATAAAAAGCGCTTGCGACGTTTGCAACTGTCGATAACTGATTATACCGATCAATCATGTATGTATTTGCTTGTAAATTGCATTCAATTGCAATTGATAGTGCAGCCTCTTTAATCATATTTTTGATATGCAATCATTATGTTTAATAAATGCCAAAAGGTAGTTATTAGTTATGGCAACCAAGCAACCAAGAAGGCAAGCCACCATCTAAAGCTGCACTTATTCTAATTGGCGATCATTAAGTAAAACAGCGAAGGGGATTCACGCAGCAAAAGATCGGTCGGTGGGGAATTATGAAATACTACTTGCAAGTTGCAACACATGGCGGCATAACCAGTTTTTTGGCCGCGAAGTCCTTGTAATGACTTCTCATCTAAATATGGATGTGGCAAGAGTCTGCGCATGCCCAGTAGCCGGGAATCGGAAGGCGGAAGACGAGAGACGGAGGAGAGTTACAGACTGGGATCGATTCGAATCGGAGATCGGTTAAAGACGGCGGCGTTGGCTACTGCGCTGCTTGTTTATAATTAGCATTTTGCGATTGCCAGTCGCTTGATAAGCCATTGTGTGAGACAAAATGCAAGATTTATAGCGACAGGATATTGAGAGTTCTTCTGCTTGACCAGGTATAGGGTTCCCCTCTCCTATATCTTCCTCTTCACTCGACAACATCTTGGGTCTTGGGCCGAGACAGATGCAACATCCTGTCCATAACTTTAGTTGCTGTCGCTGAAATTGCATTGGCATTGGCAACATGTCTGGGGGCCCCTGTTGGGGCGTCACTGTTGCTCCACATGTTGCACGTCCGTGTCTGGACGTTACACCCCGCCCCCTGCCTGATGCAGCTCCGATTTACAAATGCACATAAATTTTAATGTAATCACATTCACAGTCCACAGTCTACAGACAGTCGCCCAGCTTGACCAACGTGTCTCTGCATCTGCCTCGAATTGTGAATCCGACTACGATTTCGATTCCGATTCAGACTCGAAATCAGACTCGGTCTCGAACTCGGACTGTGACTGCATCGCATTCAGGGATTTTGCAACATTTCATTCAATTTAATTCGAGTTGAATGCCGTCGTCGTCGTTTGTTGCCATCGTTCGATTGTTGGCCGCCGTTTTGATTTGGCTGCCTGTCTGCATGTTGCAAGTCTCGTTGTTTGGTCTGACGGGTTGCGGGTTACGGGTAACGGGTTGCAGGTAAAGTCTCCAGTCTCCAGACTCTGACTCTGACTCGGATTCAGATTCAGATTCAGTGCCACAGATCTGTGGCCTGTCAGTTGCTCTGTCTGGGCTCGGCCTCTTTATCCATGCACTTTTTATACTCTTTTATTGCTTGGGTATTATAATTTTGATAGACATTTGGGACCTTTTCAAATTCGATTTTATTTATTTATTGCATTTACTCTCAATTATAGCTCCCATTTCTTTTTTTCGATCTCTTTAATGCAGGCTATATTTAGCATTGAATATATGTACTCTATAATTTAATGATCAATAGAAAATTTGAATTGTTGTCTAAAAAATTCAAAAATAAATTAAAATTACTTTTTTTTAAATGTTATAATTCTCGTATAACCTATTGGTAATATCCAATAGGGTATTAAACAGTTGTCCTCGCTTTTAATTTAGTTTTCTTTGTGTCTTTTTTTCCTTTATAATAACAGCCAAAGCGAAAAAGCCAGGGTAATTTCTTTGCTCTCTCTTCGTCCTGTTGGATCAACTGCAGTCATTCTTCCCTCTTCCTCTACTTTCCCCATTCTTTTTTTCTCTTCTCCTACCTCTAGAAACATAATTAAGTATCTTTACTGGTTGCTGCCACGATGTTGCAAGCTTAAGGGCCAGCTCAATACAATTCTTTCTCTCCCTCCTTCTTTTTTTTGCGCAATGTCCAAAAGTTGTTGCCAAAGTTGACGTGTGGAAAGGCAGGGCGAACTTTAGTGCCAACTCATGGCCAGAAGTTGCCAGACAAGTAACTGAGAGTAGCGACACTTTTAGGACATTATTTTTTGGGCACAAGGAGTTTCAGTTAGTTTCAGCGAGGCGCCAAAAAGTAGGCAGCTTTATGTGACATGCACCTCCTACGCCCTCGGTAAACACCCTACTGTTAGTTGCTGGCACTTCTAAGTGCCTTTATTTATGCACTTTGCCAATTCACCACTTGCTAGTTGCCAGCTGCCAGGCTGAGCATTATCCTGACCAAGTTCTGACGCAAAAGGCACCCAAAATTTCATTGGCAAACTTTTTGGTGAACAACTACAACAAGTGCGATGGGCAATTGGGATAGTGATGGAATAATGGCTACCCTGTAAAGAGAATTGAACTGGTTTTTAAGTATGCAAAGTATATGCAAAGTATATACCAAATTTTATAGCGCTGGCTCTTAAAGTCTCTGAGTTTCTATAGACTGTCAAACATACATTTTGAGTGCTAAGAGTAGTCTACTTTCAAATTTAAAATAAAGTTCAGCAATATTTTTGCTTCAGGAATCTACGTACAACATTTCAAAGCTCAAGCTCTTATAGTCCTTAAGTTTATATAGACTTCAAATGGGATTCCAGCCACAGGGTATACAACTGGACAACGCATTTCATGTTGTCTGTCTACCTCACTCCCAAAGAGCTGTTTTCAACTCTTCTCAACTCTCAGCGCACCCAATTTTTTGGCCATTTTGACTTTGAAAATTTGATTTGGAAAATGCGTGTGGGTGTCTGTCCATCTATCTCTCTCATTGTCTGACAGTCGTCTGGGATTTTGCGCTTCTTCTTGCTCGTTTTTTACACCCATCCAAAAATGTCTGCGGCAACAAATTAATCAAGATATTAACAACCCTCCGATTGACCAATGAAGTGGGCAGCTGTCCGACGAATGCTGTTAAAAATATTAAAAAAGGGTTTTCTGGCCAAGGTCAGCCAAATTGAGTTATGAATTATTGAATAAGTTTGACGCGTGAAATTTGAATATGTATCTTCCATCGAAAGGAGTTAAAAGAGGGGAAGATTAAAGATAGGGGAAAATGGTAGACAACCTGTTGAGGTAAAGAAGGGCACTTCGAGGAGCGGTTCATTAAAGCCAGTTGCTTTTTCTGATTGGTTGCCAGTTAACACACAGACTAACCAACACAGTCATACACATAAATACACTGATAAAAAATGGTCGTTCTCCATGCATACCTTTTGTTAGAAAAATATTCAATTTCAGAGCGTTTGTCTAAAAAGAAAGCCGTATACCTAAATTCTTAAAATGAAAGAACACATTTTTAGTGAAAATAACATGTTCATTATATGTACTTCTCTTAAAGTTTCTTTATTAAATAAATATTAATTGATAATTTTTCAGTCCCCTTTTTTCGATCAGTGTAGACGCTTTTGCACACAATCAATGCTGTGTTGATTATGCAATAATACAAAAAGCTAAACGCAGACAGAACCTGCACAGTCAGACAAAAACTTCAAAACTCGTTCGTTGCCTACCCCTAGCTAACCCCTACCTCCTCCTTTTTGTCATCCCTCCTCCCACCCAAAATGCAGGCGAAACTGTTTGTGATTGTGTCTCGACAAAACGCATGAAACATTCGCCCACTCAAGGGTCGCAGACACGTGAAAAGAAAGGGGAAAGGGAGCCGCATGTGCATCAGACAAAAGAGTGTGAGAAGTCTCAATCTCTCTCTCTCTCTCTTCCTCTTCACTCAGCATGCTCCTTTGTGCAGGCAACAGAAAATAAAGTTTATGACTTTGACTGCCGACGGCGACGTCGCCGCCGTTGTTGTTGCCTGCCCCCGTGTCCCGTTCCTCGTGGTTGCCACTGCCACCGCTGTCGTTGTTGCCTCAAATGTCTGCACCGGCGACGACGTTGGCGACGTCTATTATTGTCGATTTTGCATTGTTGCTGGTACTTGAGGCTGGGCACACTGGGACAAATCACCCCAAAACGATCCTAGCAAGGGCCATAAGTTTGAAGCAGTGTTCGGCAAAAACTTTCTCCCGGGCTAGAAAGCTTTTTTACAGGTTCTCTCAAAATTTACTGTGCTAAAATTGAAATTTCAAATGCATTCAAGGGCGAATAGCTGCCTTGATAGCCAACTGAGATCTTTTGGGAACTAACATACTACAAAAAGAACTAAAAAGCTTTCTAGCCCGCGTGCAAATTGTGTCGACTATTTGCTTACCATTTGCTTATAGAGACGATGGTATACTTCTGCTCCAAATAGGAACTACTGTTTTGAAGAAATTTGAAATAAATTTATGATAGAATACCGCAGCTGCTGAAACTAAGTTGCGATCTGTAGTTTAAACTTGTTTTGGTTTATTTAAACATGTTCCTAGCTCCACTTTAGGGAGTAAGCTCATGTGAGCAAGCTGTTAATAATGACAGCTAGTTCTTTATTGCAATTCATTTCATTCAGAAAGTCTTTTGAATACATGTAACATCCAGTGTGCCTTGCTGTGGTTTATTTGAACTAGTTCCACTATCTATTTCTTCCACTTTATTTGCGCATTCTATGGCAAACTCCTGCTTCAACTTGGATCAATTCTAACTAGTCCTTGAGCCTAATCTTGTCTCTTTACTTACACTAACAGTAAAACTAACAAGAGGACACACAGACACTAGCGCACTCTAGCGGCAACATGGGCAAACACACACGTCGAATGGCCCGAAGGGCACTCGAAATACACACGACACGAGACGACAAACAAAGCCAAAAGGCGTTGCGAAACTTTAGCGCGTCATTCATCCTCAACCAGTCCAAATATTGCACCCTCGAGCAAATGCACACAGAGACAGACAGACAGAGAGAGAGATGGAGTAATTGAGAGTGAGAAACAGAGAGAGAGCGAGCCACATTTATAGCACGAAAATTAAGTGAAGCGTAAGCTGAAATGCACTCCCACTCGTCAGCTCCCGAACCCAAACCCGAATGCGATTTCAAACCCGAGCACTATGAACAGTCGGTCGGTCGGACGGGTCGGTCCGACTAATGTCTTCGTCTTCCCACCGAGCGCCCGACGCACTCCGTCTGGCTTATCGTCTGGCACTTGGCATTTGTTTCCCTCAGTGCATGTGTGTGTGTGTGCGTCGCTGCGCTGCTTAACCTTGAAAAACGAACAAGTCCAGTCGCAGTCGCAGCCGCAGTCAGCGTCACTGACCCCCTTCCACCCGACGGACTGTCAAGTTGACTGGCGGCAGCGACGACAACAACGACGACGACGGCGATGAAGCCGGCAATGATTTTCGTCCTCGTCGTAAAATGAAATTTACGAAATATTCGCCGCCTTTTTTGTTGTTGCTTTCAGATTCGCTGCTTAAGTTGTTGTTATTGTAGGCTGAAAATTGTAAAGAAGAAGAACAAGAAGCAGCCGCAAATAGAGAGAAAAGGCGCTTGAATTGAATAACTTTCCTTCCAGGGGGAGGACAAGGCGGACACTTGTCAGTGGCCTACAGTGTTGACAATTTAGACTTTTTCCGGATAGGTCTCAGCTTTTTTAAACTTCAGCCGAATAATGTCAAACATCCCGTTGCCAAAAATCTATTCTAATTTATTAATTCTAAAATATGGCCCAAAACAGCTGGAATTTTAAATAGGATAAAACTGTCAGCCTCTTCGACATAACATAAATATGATAGGATCATATAAATAAAATGTATTATTATTTCCTAAATTCAAAAAATCACTGAGTCAGCTTACATATTCAAGAACAAGAATTTCACCAAAAGAGCTACAGATTATGTTGAGTTTTATTTAGAGCAAAAATAAATAATATTCATTTGTAACATTGACTTTTTTTGATAAAGTATAGTGAATATAGTTAGATTTGTATAAAATATGGCTCAAAATTAGACATTATCATTATAGACGATTCTTAAAAATCATCATTAACAATAACTAAATGTGTAATTTTTATAATATAACTTGTAATATAATATACACACTAGAGTTCTTATCTGTCCAATTTTTTATCTTTTCCTTTATTTCTCTGGTCGCCTTTTCTGTTTTTTATCGGCAGTAGTTTGCATCACTTCTCAATGGTCTGACTTTTGCATAAGTGCCACAAGCTGGGCCCCTTCCACTAGAGAGAGGCAAGAGAAAGAGACTGGGCGAGAGAGAGTGCGAGAATTGTCTGCCAGACAGTCGAAGAAAGGGTTGCCCACATTATTATTACAGCAAATACAAGAGACGAGAAGAGACGAGCCGAAGGTCCTGTCAGAAGTCCACTGAGTTAAAATGAATTACAAACACTTTTTGTTGTCCTTGGGACGCTTTTGGGTCCTGTCATAATGCTGCTGTGCAAATGTCACAGGTAGGCGCGGCAGTAGGAATTGTGGGGAGGTTCTTGAGAAATTGTTGTGCGGAAATGTGAAAGGTTGACTGAAGTCAGCAATAACAAGAACAACAACTACAATAACAACGAGTTGTAAAAGGTGCTCAGAGTGAACGCGGTTTATTTATGAGTTCTTCTTGCCTCTGACAGCACAGCTGCCCCAACAGACACCACAACTTGCCACAAGACATTTCGCAACTCTGAATGAGCTTTCAGTTGCTTCTATGTCCACATCCACATTCACATTCACATTCACATCCATGTCCACGTTCAGTTGCCCACGTCAAAGTTGTCTGGCTGTCGCTGTTGCTTGGTGAATGCATCAATAATGCTCCATAGCGCATCTACTTTTGCCTGCTTCTTCTTCTTCCTTTTCAACATCTTTACCATCTTTTTCTGATTCTTCTTCTTGCTGTTGCTGTTGCAATTGTCTGGCTGCGTCCATCTGTGCCGCTTCATTTGGTCGGTCCTCTGTCGTCATTGTCGTCGTTGCCGCCGCTCAAATTAATGAAAACTAATGCGACACTGAGAAATTGATGATTGCCGCCGCCGCCAACGTCTGTGCATCTGCTGACCCCCTCTAACACCCTCTCTCCACCTCTCCTCTCTTCCATCACGTCTGCCTCCCTCTCGACTGATGGGCGGCTATGGACATTAAAAATGACTGCGTCTGCTCGCCATGCACTTTGGGGTCGTTTCGGGCTGCAATCAACGACGACAACAACAACAACAACAACAACAACAGCAACAACATCCACGACAACGACGACGACGACGACGTTCCAGACTGATTGATGCCGCCAATAAAAATTAGCTGAGGATGGTTTATTCCCCTCTCTTTCGATTTCATGCCATTTCGTCTCGTCATTTGAATGCCAAAAAAACTTTGAGACTTTGTACAATTCTTCTATCATATGTCACTCACTCGGAATAGAAGTTCTTTTGATGGCTTCACAAACAAAAACATCTGGTGTCACTTGCTCCATCAACAAATCATTTAATTTCCTGTTTACGTCACTAGCGTAGTTTGTGGTTTTGCTTTACTAAAGATATTTCATCTAGTCATTGCGATTTGATTGTCTGGCTTGATTGTAGAGCTTAAGTACGTCTGTATAACGTTATTTGCCAGTCTAGCTGATTTGTTGACTACTACCGGCACCAGCACTAATTACGGCACTAGTATTACATGCATTCTTCACTAGTGTGAACTTTTCTGCCTTTGTAGTCTTCAAAAGACGAAACTTGAATTAAAGTATTCGATTTTTCAAAATTATTTAAAGATTACTTTTGTCACTAGGAAGTGGTCTGCTGTCAATCTAGTAAATATTAAGTACACTTTCGTAATTAGTAGAGCGTTGTCATGTATTTTAGGTCGATTAGGCCTTGAGCATAAAAATGCGTAAATAATTGACTAATTAAAGGATTGCTTTCGTCACTAGCAGTGATTGTGACTTTTAATTGTGATTTACAAGCAAAGTTGAGACTTTCAAACTCTCTTTCTACGTCGTCGTCTGCTTTTGGAGTCTGCTGATGTCACAAGCGTGGTAGTTATCTGAGTTTAACTGTGCTTTTACCTAGAATTGTAACTTTTCAACTAAGTATGTCTGTTTGTCTGTCTGATTGTCTGGCTGGTTGACTGTCTAGGTGCTTATCTAGCCCACAATTATTTGCTGTAGCTAAACCAGGGCCTATTCACTGGAATTCTCATTCGACACCGCACTGCGCTTTTTATTTGACTTATGACGAGACTTTTTATTTTACTGTTGGTTGTTGGTTCGGTGTTTGCTTCACCCGTTGCCGTTGTCGTTGTCGCTGTCGTCGGTTAACTTTTTCATTGCCAGACGGAGCGCAAACATTTGCGAGTATTAATTAACGCTTTGTTGAAGTTTGCGCTTCGATGTCGCCGACATCGACATGGCCGACATGGTTGGATGTCTCCTCTCGACATTGTCAAACGTTATGCAGCACAAATATTACGTAGCCGCAGCGTTTTGCTTTTTATATATTCTGAATTCAATTGAGAATTCTCGAGACAAAATAGAATGAGAAAGTGAGTGTGGGGGACTGTTAGATTCCGAGAGGTAAATATTCCCCGTCACTCAATTATTCAGGCATAATAAGCAAATTGTTTTAATATGCATAAATATCTTGTACGCCATTTGGCAAACAAGTCAAAAACTGCCAGACAAGCTGGCAGGCGAGACAATCGAGACGTTGCAGACGGCGCAAGCTCCCAACAGTGCCCACAAAAAGGGTGGCAACAAAAGGTGTGTTTACATATATTTAACCTTCAAGATCCGCAGACTAAATATGCCAACGGCTACAAACATTCCCCATGCAGCAATTCGTATATGCTAAGGTGACTCAATTAATACCCTACATTACAAGCAAAACTGTAAAGAGTTTACGAATAATGCTCGACCTGGTAGCGCATTGTAGTCTGCTGTCTTTGTGTGTGTTTATGTTTGTGTGGCAAACGGCATTTAGGTTCTATAGACGACAGCAGACGGCACAAGTGGGAGTGTGCGTGTGTGTGGGACAACAACAATAATGGCATCAAATAAAAGCTTAGGCCACAAAACAACGCAGACAACTACGCATAAGCAAGGACGCAGGATATGCGTTTCAGCACCAGTCGATAGAGGTGCGGCTAGGATGAATTCGAAGCTGTTAGAGAGAAAAAACATTAAAAAATAAAGTGAACGACTAAAAGATATGCTAGAGAAAATTCACAAGGAATTGCGGCATATATAAACGATCTTCATTATAGATCAAGACTATTAAAATACTGATTTCTTGACTTATTTATTTTTTGTCAACTATGAACAGCAGGCAAAACAATTTAAATATAAATTGTTCAAGTGTAAATCTCCAATTAATAGATTAATATTAAATAAAAAATGTAGTTAGTAGAAATAATTTTAATTTAAACTTTTTAATACCTGCTATCTTTTAAACTTTTTATTTTATTCACTTTCAGTCTTGAATTTAAATTTTATTAACGATTTTTCAAATGTTCATTTAAAAGAATTTTTAATGTTCATTCAATTTGCAAATATGATACTAAAATTCCCTTTGCAGTCAATTTACATGGTATTTAACAGTAGCAGTCGTTAAAAGTTTGAGCAGCACATTGAGGCGCAGACACGCAAAACGGAAGAGGCTCTTGGGGCAACTTAGTTACTAGCAAGTGGGAGGGAGAGCGGAGGGGCTAAAGGGACAGATTGTAGGCTGTTATATACGCACATTAAAGCAAACACACACAGCCAGACACACGTACACGTACACACAGACGCATACATACATAATAAGCGACGAAATGCTGGCTCAAGGACACGGACCACATACCAAAAAGAAAAAAATAAATAAAGAAAGAAAGAAAATTTTGCTGCCTACGCATATTTACGCATATATAAGCATTCATTTTGGGACAATGCGTATGGTATGCGGCGTATACGTAATACCGGCAAAATAAAGCATACGCCATGTAAGCGGCGGAAGTAGACAGCTGAAAGGAAGTAGGAAGACAGACAGACAGGCAGAATTTTTTTTTGCGCGCCTCTCTTTATGCTATGCAAATATTTCACATTGTTATGTCTGTGTGTATGCGAGTGTGTGTGTGTGTGTGTGTGTGTATTTAGCGTAGGTGTGTAGGTGTGTTGAATTTCTATTTATTTAATACTCACAAAATATGATTGTAAATGTATGTGACGACAGCTTAGACATTTATGCGCAGTTAAGCTGATTGAAGATTGTGCGATTTCATTTAAAGGCCTGGCTAATATAGACATTAGCAGATTGTTGTTTTTGTTTTTTGGGCCTTGAATTAAATGCTTAACCAGCGTTGATATGCTTGTAAAACAATTAGATATATGATTGAAATTAGACATTTGTTTGAACTTATTTGCATGTTTTGGCTTCCGTCTGTGTTTTTGCTTTATGCTCATTGATTAATTTATTCAGTTTGTTATTTTAAGCCCACATTGCTTGTCTTTTATGATTGCATAATTGTAAAATTAATTACTTTCAAGACAAGCTGTTGACATTTACCATTTGAAAATTCGATTTAATTATTAATATTATTCTGAGAAGTTGATGAAGAAATGTAGAATGTTTTATTTATAAATAACCTACTAAGTTCATTCCAGATTCCTCTAAGTTGCCTTCTTCATACTAGAATACCTTACACCGATAAGAGGTTTATTATACTTATTTTAAAATGAAGATATTTTAATGGGCTTATCCAAAGTTTTCTTTTAATACCTCCACACTAATTACCGTAGTTTGTGTTACTTTTCTGATTTAAACTGGATTTATGTTGCTAATGGTATTTTAACAAATTAAGTTTATTGTTAGAATTTGAAATATACATATAACATATTTTCTGTATTTCATTCAAATTATGATTTCCAGATCTCACATACCAATTTTCAGCTTGATATCTCAATAAACACCAGAGTTATGCTGCTGAACCAGTTTAAGCATGCGGCTGAAATCCATTTAAAGTAATTTCTTTATATTGACTGTGACAAATACGGATCGTATACGTAATGTGTATTAATGTTGTGCAAATAAACCCAACAACAGATAGACACAACACATAGATAAATAAGTAGAAAAAGACAGACAGGGGGAGAGTGAGAGAGATAGGGAACAAGAGAGAGACAGACTGGCACGCAGTCAGGCATTCAGAGTCGTAGTCAAAGTGAGAAGAGAGGGGGATTGTGTCGCATGTCATGAACAATTGCAATTTGTATTTTATTTTATTGGTTTATTATTCATTATCAATGGCAGCAGTTTTGTACGCTGGTACGTTGGGTACTCTGGCAGTCTGGCAGTCTGGTACGCTGATTTCGTATGGTTCGAATGGGTCTATTGAAAGTGAGTTAAATCAACTGTCGCGACATGCTTAAGCTTGGCAATCAATGGCTCATGAGTGTGTGTCGCCTGCCCCAAATGGCGACGCCGCAATTAGCTCTGGCTAATCAACAGTATGTGCAGTAATACTTGTCCTTTCACTTTGCCTCTCTTCCCCTCTTTAACAGTCAGTCATTCAGTAAGTTACTCAATCGATTGCCTGGCCGATGAACTGCGCTGGCCTTAATGCCTTCTGATTGCAGTTTGTATGAGCACGTGTCTCATTCATCATTGTAGAAATTGCATTGCAAGGGGGTGTGGCAAGGCGGGCTGGTCGAGACGGCGCGTGTCTTGCCCCCATTTTGTTTGTGTGTGTGTGCGTGTGTGTGTGTGGATTGGAGCACAGTCCAAAGTCAGCGGCCCTGCACTTTGCATAACTTTCAAACGCCTTCACGTGAAATGCGCAACAATTTAATGGTTTTTTTTTGTGTCGATGCCACCGCCACCGATAACACCACCACCAACAAATGGCGTCAAGTGGTGCAACGACTCGAGACTCCCCACTCTCTCCTCACCACTCTCCACTCTGCCTCTCTTATCGCCATCGATCGTTGCCCCAAAACGCACGCGCTACGATCGACTGACTGCGTTCATTGAACGCACTTTTGAGTTCTTTCTTTTTTTGTGCATGATACCCCGCGGGTATTATAATTTTGTCACGAAATGTGTAACGCATTAATGAAGGCAATCGCGAACCCATAAAATATATTTATATATACATATCTGATCAGTGCGATGAGCTGTGTTGATAATGTCAAGTCCATGTAACTGACTGTTAAAAGAGAACTGACCTTTTTAAGAAGACAGCTTTATGAAACTTTGCAATTTAATGTAAACTTTAATAATTACTAATTAAAATAACTAATTTAGATTATTTTAATTTAATTTAAAAACTAAAACTTGCATAGCTTTGGTAAAACTGGTTTAGTTTTTTCAGGAAATCCAAATCCAAATCTTATCTTTAAATTGATTCTATATTTAATGCGATTTTCTATGCTTTTGTTGGAGTTTTAGACCAGAGTTTCCAGTTCCAAGGGTCAACAGAACTCAAACTTGCATAACTTTATCAAATCTAACCCGATATTCGTGCGGAATATCATTTTAGTCATTCCATTAATTGATCTATTAATTGATTCCACGTTCAAAATTAGTTACATTTCTAAAATCGATTGTTTTTGCCTTTGTTGGAATGATATCATCTGCTTGTTGAGTAACTTTTGTGAATCTTTTGTTTCTTTGTGTTCGTTTTTTTTTTGACTGTTCCCGCAGATGCATAAATACTTAAATACCACAATAATTTGAGTATGCGTTTAATACTTATAAAGCCAGGCAACTTTCAGCGAGGCAGGCAATGACCGAGCAACTCTGAGGCAGCGATCAATGCACCTTTGCCAAAAGGTGCAACGCCTCGTAAGACGCGACTTAACTTGACTTGAGTGTGTGTATAGGTATGTATGTGTATATGCATGTGTGTGTGTGTGTGTCTGGGCATGCAATGACGCACAAATCGCGATCAGTGCTGAGACTCAAGCAAATGTGACTAAAGGAGGGGGGTAGGTGAAGGTTGAAAGGAAGGTAAAGACTTGAAAACTTGACCAACATGAGGCCATGGTTATTTTTAGACCAGCTGCAACCACTGGCAATTGGCCCAGACAAAGTTGCTGTTGTCGAACCACCGAAATGACGTTGGCTTAAAGTTCGTTAACTGACTTGCAACGCGACTTTTTTGTTGTTGTTGTTGTGATCAGATTTATGCGTGAGGGCCGAAAGCAGCGTGTTCAAGTTTAACCCGAGGTCAGCTCTGAATTGTGGCAAGACAAGAAAAGGGTGGGCAAAACATTACTATGTGGTGCAGGTGGCTCGTGGATCCATGTAACATGCCAATTTAATAGCACATTTTACACACACCCACACACACGCACACACTCGCACACTCGAACACACACGCACTACTTGGTTGCAATTTTTTGCACCGTCTGCTGGTGATTTTCTTCAGAGACATAGTATAGACCTTTAAACCACTTTCGGAACCAGTTGTTCGCTGCGGAAGCGTGGCATATCAACTGTATTTTGCCTTCATCTTGCTTATTATTATTATTGTCGTTTTTGTTGTTATTACTTTTTTTTTTGTTATTTTGTTCGTCTTGCAGACAAATTTATGAGCGTTAAGTGAAGGCCAATAAAATTCTTTTTGTCTGGACTCGTTTTTAAGTCTTTTTTTTTCCGTTTTAGACTACTCATTTTCAGACTTTACAAGGCCCATTAACTTTTGTGTCCCTATTTCCCCCTTTACTTTTCCCCTCTTTTTGTTATATTCTAAAATAACACTTCTTTTATAGTCTTTGCAAGCCTTCAAAACTTTAAAAACGTTGACGTTTGTCAGTCAAAAAAAAAATGTAAAATGTTCCCTCTAAATGCCTTTGTCACTAGCGTGAGCTGCCATTCACAGTGATTTCTCTTGTGATATCTTTTTAAGTATCTTTATTATTAAAGAAGTACAAAACGGTCCGTTAAGATTGTTAACTTTATACCTAGGTTTGTCTATATCTTGCCCACATCAGGTTTATTTAAGAATTTTGCACGCCTCAAATTAGCATAGTGCGTTGTGGTACATAAGATGCACACTGTAATCCGAATCTGTCCTAAAATTTTCATCTCGATCGGTTAATGAACTCGAAAGTTATTCAAAGAAAGTAATTGTTTCCCATAAGTACACGGTCTCCTACAGTCGACCCTGTTCCAATGTACCTTAATGTATTTTCATTTACTGAAAACTATATTATAATTACATTTAATCATTATTTAATATCATTTCCTCTTCATTGCGCTTATATTATTTAAAAAGCTATGTAGTTAAACAAATGCCTGTTATTCGACAGCGACATGTTGAAACCATTACTGCTATTGTGTTCCATAGGATTTCTAATGGTAAAAAACTATTTACATTAATATTATAAAATATATATAATTTACACTAAACTCAAAATCATACCTTTTTTAGAGCATGGCTCGTGTAACATTCACGAATCTTAAGTGCAGTTATCCGAATGAGAGTTTTGGCGAGTATAAAGAGTGTCGAATCAAGGCTGTCAATCGCACCCACAAATACATTACGATCTATGGAAAACTTAAACTGAAACCCTTACACAATGTTACTGTGAGTATTATATATACTTTATATCAGTCTATTTATTATGTTTTTTCAAGGTCAACTTTCATTTAATGCGTTGGGATCATGGCTATAAGCCCTTCTTCTTTAACATAACCATCGATGCGTGCAAATACCTGAAACATCAAAATAATGCCATTGTCAACCTGTTCTATGGAACGTTTAAGAAATATTCTAATATGAACCACACGTGTCCTTATGATGTACGTAAACTGAAACTTAAAATTAAAATTTAAATATTACATTGAGTTTTCTGTGTTATAGCATGACATTATCGTTGATAAGTTGTGGACTGGAGATCAAGACCATGATTTTGCCAAATATTTACCCATACCGAATGGAGATTATGGCGTATTTTCTACTTTTTATACGCGCAACATGGAGCTGACCAAGATATCAGTTTACGTGAGAAAAACAAGTTAAAATTAAAAAGAATTTTGGACAGAAATTGGGATAACATTCTAAATTATCAGAGATCAACTACGTTTCGGAAAATAATGACAAATAATCGTTATAATATAATATTCAAAATAAATGTAGAGTCACATTTAAGTCTATTTTTGAGTAATTAACTCGTTTAATCTCCATGAAACTACTGTGATTTAAATAGACTTTTGAGAACCAAATGTTAAATTATTTGTTGCGAGTTTCACAGTTCAACATGATGAGAAAGTTACTGTTCTGGTATTCCGTGGGATTTCTAACGGTAAGTAGGAGCAGAAATGTGATGTGCTTTTAAAGTCTTTCTTTATAAATAGTGCATGGCACATGTGACATTCACGAATCTAAAGTGCAGCGTATCAAATAAGACTTTATTTGATTATAAGCATTGTTACATCAAGGCCATAAATCGTACCCACAAATACATGACATTTCATGGAAAACTGTACATCAAAAATTTAAATAGTGCTATGGTAAGTGTCGAAATAAATTGCGTAAAATGTAGTTCCTTTGCCAAATTTTCTTACAGTTTAATATCCAGTTAAAGCGTAGTACTAATCAAGGTTATAAGCCATTTTTTATTGATTTAACTTTTGATCCATGCAAGTTTTTAAAGAACCAAAAAAATGTCTTTGTCAATCTATTCTACACCCCATTGAGGAAAGCATCCAATTTAAATCACACCTGTCCTTATGATGTAAGTATAATGGAATTTCAAATCTTTCACATTTCTATAATTTATTTTATCTCGGGAACAGGAGGATATCATTGTAGATAAGTTGTGGAGTGGAAATCTCGAGAATGACTTCCTAAAATATCTGCCCGTACAAAATGGCGATTATGTCATCTTCCTTACTGGTTATGCCTTCAATTATAAGTTGTTCTCTATAGAAATTTACATGAAGTTAACTTCTTAATTGAGGATAATTCTGGTGTATTTGAAGACTATTACGTTATTAATGCGCTTAATAACCGTTGAAAGCGATTTGAACATCGATATTGAAAGTAATTACTGTTTGATTTGTCAAACGTTTGAAAAATGTTAAATGGTTAGTTTTAAATAGATCATCATTGAACCACAACATGTTGAAGTCGGTCTTTTTCTGGTGCTCAGTGGGCTTTCTAGGAGTAAGCAAAGCTTATTAGTCGATTGCACATTATATAAATTTCAAATTATACAAATTTCAGTGTGTTGCGCATATAACATTCACGAACCTGAAGTGCAGCTATGCGAATGAGAGTTTTGGCGAGTATAAAGAGTGTCGAATCAAGGCTGTCAACCGCACCCACAAATACATTTCGATCTATGGACAACTTAATGTGAAACCCCTAGACAATATTACCGTGAGTATTTTATCAAATTAATGACTAAATCAGTCTATTTTATACCATAGTCTTAAACAGGCAAACTTAAAGTTAATGCGTCGTGGTCATGGCTATCAACCATATTTTGTTGACATAACCGTCGATGCCTGCAAGTTCTTGAAGAATCGAGGAAATGTCTTTGCCAACATGTTTTACGATACGTTTAAGGAACACTCAAACATGAATCACACTTGTCCTTATAATGTAAGTGAACATGAACTAACAATCTTTTCTTTTTTATACTGAGTATTTTTTTTTTTAGCATGACCTTATTATCGATAAGTTGTGGACTGGAAATCAAGACCTTGATTTTGCCAAATATTTCCCCGTACCAAATGGAGATTATGTCTTGCACATCACTTTTTATGTGTACAACGCTGAGTTTGCCAAAGTATCAACTTACTGGAAAAAAACAAGCTAGATTCACAAAGAATTCCGGGATGTAAAATATTGCTAGTATTTCTAAAGAATCTGAAAATAATTGGAAATGATATTCGCAATAATATATCAATATGAAAAAATTTTATATACATTTAAAAAATTCAGTGTAAAGAAAAATAATAAATAAATCTCTTACCAAAAAAAAACATGTTATTTATAATGTTGTTAAAATATAAAATTGTATTAAATTTAATTTAATTTAATTAATTTCTTATTATTCTTTATTGACTCCTTTGTCGTTTAAATCAAGAATATGTTCCATTCGGAGTATACCCTATTTTCAATAATACCTAACATATTTCATGACAAATTAATGATACTTTATGTAAGAGTATAAACATTTAGACATATCTATTAAGCATTGTTAACGCACTTATTCCCCGTGAAAGTACTGCGATTTGATATAAGATACTTAATTTTAATTACTCTTTTCTGATTTTAAAAGGCTTATAAAAGCTAAATGTTTAGTTTTCAGTGGCGTGTTTAATAGATCAGTATGCTTAGAGTGATATTGTTCTGGTATTCCGTAGGATTCCTAGCGGTAAGCAGGATTAAATATTCGGAATGATTCTATTTTAAGTACAAATCGATTATAGTGTATGGCGCATGTGACATTCACGAATCTAAAGTGCTTGGTTACGAACAAGACCTTAGTAGAGTACAAGTATTGTCACATCAAGGCCGTAAATCGTACCCATAAATATGTCTCAATGCGTATAAAATTTGACATCAAAGATTTTAATAATATAACGGTGAGTATCCTTCTAAATTGCATAAGTTTCACATCCTTGTACTAGTTTGTTACAGATAAATCTCAAGGTTTTACGTTATGATCATGGTTATAAGCCCTTTTTCTTCGATTTAACCTTTGATGCCTGTAAGTTTATGAAGAACCAAAAGAATGCCCTCGTCGGTCTGTTCTACAACCCGTTGAAGAAAATATCCAATTTGAATCACACCTGTCCTTATGATGTAAGTGTGATGGAATTCCAAATCTTTTACATTTCTATCTATTTTTATCTTGGGACCAGGAGGATATCATTGTGGATAAGTTGTGGAGTGGAAATCTTGAGAATGACTTTCTGAAGTATCTGCCCATACCAAATGGCGATTATGCCGTCTTTGTCACTGTCTTTACTTACAATTATGAGTTGACCTCTATACGATACTATGTGACGGTAACTAGTTCATTGAATAAATAGAACCGTATCTCTTTTGAGAGAGTTGCCAGCAGATTATTCACAAATATGACGCAAAAGGAATTGAACTGATCATTTGTTTTTATCTGAATTTTGGGACAATTACAACATTAATGTGTTTAACAACTGTAACATGCGATTTGAGCATCAATGATCGATTTAATTTCTATGTTTGATTGGTTTAAAAAATGTATGATTGTTAGTTTTAAATATAAGTTAACATGTTGAAGTCGGTATTTTTGTGGTGCTCAGTGGGTATTGTAGGCGTAAGTCAGAATCATTATTCAATTGGTAATTCACCTGATCCACAATTGTAACAAATTTAGTGTATGGCCCATGTGACATTCACGAACCTAAAGTGCTCGGTTACGAATAAGACCATAGTAGAGTTTCACCATTGTTACATCAAAGCCGTAAATCGTACCCACAAATACGTCACACTTCATGCAAAATTTGACATCAAAGGTTATAATAATATGACGGTTAGTATCCTTATACTTTATATAAGTTTCACATCATTCTACAAGTTAGTTACAGATAAATATCAAGGTATTTCGAAATGATCATGGTTATAAGCCCTTTTTCTTTGATTTGACCTTCGATGTCTGTAAGTTTTTGAAGAACCAAAAGAATGCAATCGTCAATTTATTCTACAAGCCGTTGAAGGCTGCCTCCAATTTAAATCACACCTGTCCCTTAGACGTAAGTACTTATATCGCAATCTTAAACCTCTTTCTTTAGTGTAATATAAGTATATATATTGTCTATGGAACAGGGAGATGTCATTGTGGACAAGTTGTGGAGTGGAAATCTTGAGAATGACTTTCTGAAGTATCTGCCCATACCAAATGGCGATTATGCCTTTCTTACCACTATGTTTTCTTACAATTATGAATTGGGCTCTGTACAATTGTATTTAAAGAAAACAGATTAATTGAATAAAGAGAACAATATTTCTTTTGTGACAGTGGCCAGTAATTTATTCTCAAATACGACGCAAAAGGAATGGAAATGACCATTTGATTTCAGCTGAACTTTTGAGACAATTACATCATTAATGTGTTTAATAACCGTAAAATTCGATGAAAGCATCAATGATCGATTTAATTTCTATTCTTGACTGGTTTCAAAAAATATTCTATATTCGATGTTAGTACTAAATATAATTTAACATGTTAAAGTCGGTGTTTTTCTGTTGCTTAGTGTGTTTTCTATCGGTAAGCCAGAAATATTATTTAATTTGTAATTTATGTGATGTTGAATTGCAACAAATGTAGTGTGTGGCTCATGTGACATTCACAAATCTCAAGTGCAACTTCAAAAATGTCAGCATTGGGGTGTACGAACAGTGCCACATCAAGGCCGTCAATCGCACTCACAAATACATTAGCATTTATGGAAAACTCTACATTAAACCTGTAGATAATGTTACGGTAGGTATCATAAGTGTTTAGGTAATATTCAGTCTATTTGTTAAAATTTGTTGTAGGTCAACTTTAAATTAATGCGTTATGATCATGGCTATAAGCCTTTTTTCGTGGACATGACCTTCGATGCCTGCAAATACCTAAGGAATCGAAAGAATCCCATTGTCAACATTTTCTTCAATACTTTTAGCTATGCCTCCAACATAAATCACACCTGTCCCTTTAATGTAAGTTGATTTATTTTAATTTTTATATAGATAATTAGTTGTTGTATCATGTTTGAATAGCATGATATCATTGTGGATAAGTTTTATACTGGAGCACATGAAGTTGCATTGGCCAAATTACTGCCTATACCCAATGGATTATATGCTGTTTTCATTAAAATGTATATCTATAAAATGGAGCTATGCGAAGTAAATCTTTACTTAAAGATAACTAATTAAATTAGCTGTCCAATAAAGAAAAAACAAAGTAAAAAGCGTTGGATGTCAGCTCATTCATAATAAATTAAACATATTTTCTTTTAGTGTGTCTTCATTCGCGTTTCTGTCTGATGTTTTCCCTAATGACCCAGAATACGAAATTTGTCTTACCTTCTAACCCATAAGCGTTTAGAGAATCCCTTGAGCGTGCCTGCCAAGTCATCCAAAAGTCAAATGGCAACTGAAACGGAAGCTAATCGTTTGGGTAAATAGTTTACCCTGGACAGCAGCTACCTAAGCTTCGTTTGTCTGTCCTATTCAGACTGTCTCTCTCTCTGTCTTTGACTGTCTGGTGAATTGCTTAACGAGCAGAGACACAGCTTGGGAACATCAGGATGTTGGGCTTTGTGGCTTTGTCGCTTAGCCTGCCGGATTATAAATGATATGACAGGTGCGGCAAACAGGGAATTGCTCTGTAAGCCACGTTTAATAGCTTCAATTTCCCACTTGTATGCGACCAAATTTTAATACTGAATTAGACGTAGAGAATAGTAGTTGGTAGTAGTTAAGTACATTTGAACTCTAGGATGAGTCTTGTCTACAGGCAAAGTTCCCTTATTATGAAGATATCCTAACACCTCCTGGGATTTGAGAGAGTTTTTCCCACTTATATTGAGTATTCAGTCAATATAGAAATTTACATTCTAAGTTAGAGGTAGAGAGTAGAAGTTTAAGTATAGCTGTTATAGTATCCTGTTATACAGACAAGAATAAGAATTCCCAACAAGATCAGAAATTCGAGGGAGTCTTTTTTAAGGTTTAGGCTTTTAGCTTATCTCAATTGAGACTTCCTATTTTATTTGATCAGAATCTAAGTAGCTGAGAATTCTTATTCTTAAAATACTTATCATTTAGAAATTAAACTCAATAAATAAATTTGTAAAAGAATTGTTTTAAGCTGTGTCTCCTTCAGCATCCAAAAAAATTGTTCTTAGCCATGTTTATATGTACTATTTCCTTTTGTATTAACATACATGTAATCAGATGTCTTAGCCAGAATTCTAGAACAGGTCCCATTAGGAATTTATATTTAAGCAGAGGCTAGTTAAAGATAATATCTTTTTCATTTCAAAACTTGTTCAAATCAATTCGTTGCACTATAAATACTATCTTCTAATAACTGCTAAACCCACTCAAGAAATCTGTTATTATTAGCCACTGTCTTCTTCAATAATTAAGACAATCAATTGGAGAATTTGAAGAGCTCGTTGAATGGATTAAATGAAGCGCAAGGAGATTGCAATGTCAAGTCGGGGCTATAAGGACATTCTCGCTGACATGTTGTAACCATATTGCGGCATACTGTGGCATGTCCAAGCCCTTTTCTTACTACCAACTGCCAGCGGCTCGTTAGACTTGGCCAGTAAAAAGTAAAAAAAAAATTAAAAAACAAAAACAAAAAGTGCAAGCGGCAACTACAAAGAAGACAAACGAAGGAAAGACGACGACAACATCGTCGGAGACGAAGACGGAGACGGAGACGTAGACGTCGTCGTATCTGGTACACTGATAGCAGTCCGGGGCGGCAAACCTCACAGAGGTTGCCTCCAGTGGCAGCGGTGGTTGTGTGTGGTGGTGTGGTGCATAGTGGGTTGAAATCGACACTGACACACGCACACAGATGTGTCGCAAACCGCTTTGAAGTTTTTTGAAGTTTGAGCTGCGCTTTTCGGTGCCGCCGCGTTTCGAATTGCAATCGGCAACAAGAAGAGGCAAATGAGCAACGAAGCGTTCCCTATGTCCCTGTTGCAACTTTCCACCGTACCACTAACCCCTCCCCACCCCACCCCTCATCCTTTTTCTTGTCACAGGTGTGTGTATGTGTTAATTGCATTAAAATGTTTGTAATTGCAATGCAGCCTCAACTCTACAGTCTTATCGTCGAGTCCAAATCTGTGCACATTCAAAAAATACCATAGATGCCGCCTCATGAAAGCCGCGATTCGTGTCGTAACTATAATTGCTATAATAACATAATATCGGAGCAGTTGTGCCCGCAAATACCAGAGGACAGTTCCATAGTTAAACTCCCCCCAACCAAGACCATGTGCAAAAGCCAGAACAAAGCGAAGGTGTCGTTTATTGTCGCTCCAAAGCTGACCACAAATGAACTGGGCAGAGGTTACACTTGAACAAATTTTATGGCCTAAAACAGAACTCAAAGTTAACTATCAGCTGGAAAATGTAAGGTATCAAATGTGATAAAATCTGAATAATATACTTTAATCAAAAACACTTTAGATTTCAGGTGAGTTATAAAACTGTTCTATTGCTAATAAAGCTTTAACAGAGTTATACTTAATGTTTTTGCTGTTACTGAACTGTTGTTGTTAATTCTCATAGTTTACAGTTGTTCAGCTTAACATAAAGAATATCAACAAGTTTCACCAAACTAACTGTCTAGTCCAAATGGTAACAAACTTTAAAACTTGCGTAACTTTTGCAAAACTCAACCAATTTTCATGTGCAAAGTCATCTTTTATAATCAACCAAACATTATTCTCAATCCCTGTATCACAATTTGGTCTATGATTTCTCTGAGTGTATGAAACCTATTCCTATTCCTGAGCATATCTGCCCAATACGGTCAACACGACTTCGACGTCGTTGAGAGATAAATGCGATGCGTCAGCCTCAGAGACAGCATCTCAGGCAGCATGAGGTGCCATTTTTCTCATGACCAACGAAGCAAGGAAGAAACTTGGTTCGAAATGAGAGAGAGAAGAGAAAACGAGAAGAGAGGAGTAGAAAGGCTAGCTTGGAGCTTGGTAACTGATGACAGAGGCCTTTGTTGGAAAGAGGAGTGGAGGCAAGAGGTTTACTTGGCTGGTTGACTTTTCCGCATGTTTGGACTGTCTGGTCGACTGTCTGGAGATGGAGATGGAGACGGAGACTCGGTCGTTTATTTCATTTCATTTGGAGTCTGTTTCGTTTGCTTCACGTTCACTAGTTATCTCTCTTTTGCTGTTGTCTGGCCTTTTTATACCCCACTCACCTCACCTCGATCCGCTCGCCCGTCTGCCTTGTTTGTCAAGAGAAACAGTTAAATGCCAGTTTACCAGTTAAATCGGAATCAAAGCGAAAACAATGACACACTGGCAGACCTCCCCCCTTTGTTGAGGAGTGGGCGAGGGGGGAGGCAAAAGCGTGAGCTGAACTCGACCTGCTCGCCAAAACGGCAAGTGAAGTAACAACAGCAGCAGCAGCAACATCAACAACAACAACAATAAAAAAAAAATCGTCTAGACACAGACTAGACTCCATAAAAATAATTATTATCGGTTGCAATTTCTGTGCCTCTGTGCCTCTCGTCAACCCGCTTCAACCAACGAACCATACATCCGCCCCACTGCACCACTTGCTCCACTTGCCCCATTCGATGTGTTTCGTTTCGGGTTTACCCACTGAGGGAATCGTTCAACGTCATCGAAACGCCTGATTTTCATCTGCTTCACATTACGATTGCACTTTTTATCGCTACACTCTCTTCTCACTTGTAGTTCTATCCCTTCTCTCTCTCTCTCTCCCTCGCTTTCTTTCTCTCATTACACTTAAGTGGGAGTGAGCTTGTTGCACTAGAAGTTACCCTGCAATCAGATCTGTTTCCTGATTTTAATAGGGAATTCTAAACATGTTTGGTACTTTAAATTCTTAGCTCAAATATTAGAAATATTAACTATTATTTATTTATTTGTGTTATATTCAATATAGAGTTTTTTTTAAGCTTTAAAGAAAATTAAAAGAAAGTTTTGCTAAATTAAGCTCTCATAGCCTGGATATCAGTTGCGGCCTAAGGCGTTAATTAGGGAAACCCACTGAAACATCCACGTGTAGTACCCCAACCAACCAAAGCACCATCTCCAAGTGACAAGTGTGAGATACGTGTGGGTTTCTAAGTGTTTTTTTTTTTTTTAATACAATTCGAAAACGTAATTACATTTATTGCAATACAAAAGCACTTAATAGGAATAGGACTAGAAGGGCTACGGGGACAGTGGACAGGAGGCAGGTTATCGACAACGATGGACAATGGACAACGGACATCGGACAAGGGGCAATAGTTAGGCGCTTGGTTGGCTCGCCAGGGAGACGGACAGGCGGATGGATGGATGGATGGATATGTTTGATATGCTGTCGACACGCATCGTTGAGCATGCAACGCCTGGAAACTTTGACAACGGCAATGTCGCAGCGACAACAACAACAATGTGGAGCAAGCAAATATGCGACACAGCTAGTGGCAGAGTGGCACAAGGTAATTGCCACAATTTGCTCGTTGCGTGAATGAACGGAAAGCGAGGCAGACGCTAAAAGGGTTGGACGTAAGGACAACGACAACTTCCGTCAATGTTTGGCCTCTGCGGCAAAAGGGCTCAGCTGTGGCAGGAGCAGGGCCAGAAACAGGAGGCAGTTGCAAGAATCACATTTTTTTTATTACGAGTATAACCATTTGAGCCGCCTTCTGTCATATTTGAGGTGCGCATAAAGGCACTCAACGCCGCCATAAATCAACTGCAGGCTGCAGTCTGTAGAGTGTAGAGTGTAGACTGTAGTCTGAGGTCTGATCTAAGGCTGTCAACCGCTGAACCACTGAACCACCGCACCACCATCACATATTTTTTTTTTTTTTTGAAAACAGACGACAAAACAAAACACATCGATGTGCGCTGTTTCACCTGAGCTTGTGTTGCAGCAGCAGAAGCAGCAGCAGCTACCCCTCTTCTTCTGCCCTCTTCCTTTTAGCTTCTTCTCCTTTTGCCACTATATAACAATTCACCCTTCACCCGGTTGTCTTACTCTTATGTCTAGACGACAGACGACAGACGTTGTCTGCCTTGGCAGCCACAGCCAAAAGCAACAGGAAACAACACGACAACACGACAAGCAGACAACTGTGACAGCTCGTTGCAGAAGAGAGCAGAAGAGGTAAGCAGCAACTGCAACAAAGAGGGGGCAACAACGGGGGCAACGCGGGGGCAACAGCAAGAACAACAATAATAACAACAATGTCTTCTACCTGTGTCCAGCGTGTTCAAATGAGCCAACAATTCTCAGCTGACAATAATGTCTGTCGTTGTTCAGACTCTTCCTCTTCCTTCCCTGCACTTCAGTCTCTAGTTTCCAGCTCCTACGCTAGCTTCTTCAAGTTTCTCAACTCTTAGCCTTGTCTGGATAAATCTGCTTCTTCTTACACTCAGTATGCACCTTTAGCTTTTGCCACAACACTTATTTAATTCTTCTATACACTCTATCTACATCCTAGTTCTTGTCTAACCTTTCAGTACCTTTTTTAAACTGTCATCTAACAGTTCCTTTTAGCTTATTATCTACTGGTTGTATTCTTTCTGATCCTTATGCTAGTTCTAGCCTAAACTTTCAATGTCACTTCAAAGTTTTTAATCCTTTTCTTCTAGATGTTTCCCTTAGCATATTCTCTAATAATTGTATTCATTATGTTTCAATCCCTTAATATTTCTTCTAGTTTTACTTTTCTTTAAATATTTCTTCTTCTGCTAATCATATTTATGTTCTTTTCGTTACTTATTTTAGTTTTGATCTGATCCTTATGCTAGTTCTAGCCTAAACTTTCAATGTCACTTCAAAGTTTTTAATCCTTTTCTTCTAGATGTTTCCTTTAGCATATTCTCTAATAATTGTATTCATTATGTTTCAATCCCTTAATATTTCTTCTAGTTTTACTTTTCTTTAAATATTTCTTCTTCTGCTAATCATATTTATTTTCTTTTCGTTACCTATTTTAGTTTTGCTTCAACTATTTAACCTATTTTCTGACTCCTTTTCTTCACTAATCAATGCTCTTCAGTTTATTTTTCAACACTTTTCTTTAAATGCTTTTCTAACGCACCTTTTTTCTAATCCTTTCCACATCTTATTGTTTCTGCATTTTTATTTCTACTGAGTCTATTGTTTTCCTGCACTTTCTTACCTCTACTCATTATCACTTCTCTTTATTCCACATTTTCCTTTTTACTCTTCTAGTTTGTTATTAAGCTATTTCCAAAATTTCATTGCTAAAATTCCAAAATACAAGCAACTCCCAAGTTAAGCCGTTAAAGCTCCCTAATCCTTTGGAAATTGAGTTGCCAAATGCCAATTTTGTTGTCCATTGCGGGTCAGAGATTTGCGTCCTTGCAACTATCGCAATTGCACATGATAGGGTCTTAAAAAGTCGCCAAGCTCCCTCCACTTTCAAGTAGGAGGATTGCAACAAGGGACTGGAGTGGTGGAAGGGGAAAAGGGGCAGGCATTTGGCGTCCCGCTTAATTATTCAAAACCATGTCATGTCTCTGTATAATTTTATGCATTGGGCAATGCGAGCGCCAGCGCTGATGAAGGCGATGATGATGATGATGATGATAATAATAATGATGATGATGACGCCTACACAACCAGACGGATAGAGACAGACAGACAGACAGACAGACAGAGAGAGAGATAGACAGACAGAGCACAGAGCAGACATTGCAGAGACATATCTGAAAAAAGCTACAACTGCAAATACACACACACATATGTACATTGAGAGAGTGGGCAACAGGAGCCACATGTGGCAATCACGAAACTGTAGTGCCGTTACCCACACTTACACACACACACACACCGCACACCACACACACATGCCACACACTGTGGCACAGAGTGAGAGCGTGGCATACCAGACAGTCTGACGCTGTTGGAGCCCACGTAGAGCGCAGCCACTCAGTGGAGACTCAGACTGAGACTTGTTGTTGTTGTTATGGTTGTTGTTGTTGTTGCTGCAGTTGTTGTTGTTGTAGTAGTAGTTGTTGTTGTTGCTGTGGTTGCTGTTGGCCAGGTCTTGGTCTGTCTGGACGACAGCAACCACGTTGCAGACGTCGACAACAACGACAACACAGTCTGTGGCACACCGAGACTATCGAAAACTCGAAATTTATTCGTTGAAAAAAGTTGATTTTAGTTTTTTTTTGCTTTATTTCTTTTTTGTTGTGTCTGTCTGTTGTCTTTTGTTTTTTCTGAATTTTTTATTTTAATTTCTTGTCGCTGTTGATATTGCTGTTGTTGTTGCTGTTGTTGTTATTCTTTCAGCTTTCGTTGTGTATTTTTATGCAGTCGAAAAATGAGTTGCAAAAATGCCCACGAAAATTATGTTAACCAGCGGCAGCTGTGTTCAAAATCCCACATTATACATCTTTATAGTTGTCCCCCCAGTCGTAGTCCCCTCCTCACTACTTCCCTCCCTCCTTTCCTACATCTTTCTCTGCTCCAGTTCTCTGCACAGTTGCATGAAGTGTTTATATACAGTTTGAGCTGTTTGTCATGATATTTACCCAAGTGATTTCATATGATAACAAGTTAGATGAGTTTGCTTTTGGGTTATTTGTAATTTTTTTTTTATCGGAAAATTGGGGAACTGACTGATTTATAATTTTAGATATTATTTGATCCAACTAAAAGGTGTTCAGTATAGTAAGCTCGTAAGAAGAAAAAGCTGCAAATCGACAACATATTGATCGCGAACCAGTTTAAAGAACATATCAACCTATTTCGAAGCTTGGAACAATATAATTTTTATAATACTTAATTTAATATTAGCTAACAGCATAAAGAGTTGTGGCATAAAATCGGCTTGAACCTAGATACTTAGCAATATATTTTGATTTTCGTCAAGAGTAGGCAGGGAAATATCAGACTAAGTATTAGGTATCTAAAGAAAAGATTATAATATGCACTCCATAGTAAATTAAAAAATCAACTTATATTTGTTCTATTCAGTTCTAAAAGAGAGCACAATTGTATAATTTTGTTATCCGCAAACTGTTAACGTCACATTAACATTTTATATTATGGTAGATTTTCAATAATAATAACAAAATAATTGTAGCAGAAAAGTTTCTTTCTACTAAAATCAGTATCTAAAGGTCTAATTAGCATCTTAGGATTGACATAGCACAAACTTCATCTCTGCTAAGATATTAACATAAAAGTAATATACACATAAAAGTTGATAGTCTTATAAACAATATATAGTAAAATATTACCTACTCACCGTATTTCTGCCAAAAATTGCGTTTGGGCGTCAGAACAAGTTTGGGCGCTGAATCTGATAAAAGATTCGTATCGAATTGTGAATTCTCTTCGTATATTTCAGTATAGAGTATGAATTCAATTCGAGCTGTTGTTGTTGCAGTTGCAGATGTTTTTGATTGTTGTTGTTGCGGTGTCAAAGGTGATGCGGTGGTTGTTGTTCGGACAGTATCACGATTAACAATTCGATGCGCAGCATGCAGAGTGTTGAGCGCAGTTGTTGCTGTTGTTGTTGGTGTTGCTCTTGGCACAAGAGGCAATGTAGTTTCCTGTGTTGTTGCTGTTTTAGTTGCTTGCAACAATGTAGCACGTTGATTAATTTGATATGGCAGAAACATGGACGCGGCGGGCGATGCGAATACCGTTGTTGGCGGCGGGGCAACGACAACAACAACCCCACCGTCAGTCGAGTGAGACACGGCGCGACGATGACGACGACAACGACAACGACAACGATGACGACGACGATGTGGATGCAACAACGATTGCTTATGACGAAGGGGTCGGGGTCGGGGTCGGATACGGGGGCAACGTATTTCTCTCCCGGCAGTTGGCTTTAAGTGGCGATCCGCACTCGATGTTGGTAATTTATTAAGCAAATTTGTGGCTGGCAGCGAGTGATGTTTAGACGACACTTTGCTGCGTTTTATAATTAAATTTAACTTATTATTTGCACTATTTACACTGTGAGAAACACTATTTACACTTGTCACGACGTCGACGATGTTTCCAGTTAACTTTCGATATGTCTGCGATAATTCGATAATGTTGCTGCCGTTGCATGTCCGACAGATGTTGCTGTTGTTGCGGTTACTTCTATCTTCCTGATTCTTGGCCTGTCTATCACCGTACGGCGCCCAAAAATATGCAATATTGTTGCTGTACCTAATGTTGTTGCTGCTGCTGTTGCTGCTATTGTTGTTGTATCTATGCATGGGCACCGCGAGGGCTTGAGCCGACCACAATATGAGTGTTGCAAATAGAAGCGTTAGATTGAACGCAACCAATGTGTATGTGTTTGTACAGCGGGCCCCCGCGGCGCCACTGGCTGAATGCGTGGGGGCCACAGCGTCAACTGTATGCGAATGGATAGTTCACTGCACTTGATGACCACAGTGCAGCATTAAGCATTAAGGCCACTATCAAGCTGAGCTCACCCTCAGCTGCTGCAAATGCAAAAAGAAACCAAAGAAAAGAGGGCAACTGTTGATTAAGACATTTCAATTACTAAATCAATAATATAAAAATAATGTTCTTTTTTAAGCAATTTAATTGTTAATTTTGTTTTGAAACTTATTAAAGTAGTTTTGTGCTTATATTAAAATACAATATATAATAAACTTTATATATATATTTTACATTAGAAACATTTAATGACCCATTAATTTTTATCAGTTTTTCTGTTTATCTGTTTTTAAAATATAAATGATCCTATATTTTTAGCCCATTAATTGAAAATCAATAAAAATTTAATCAATTATTCAAAACTAATTTGTTGTGGCCGATAAATAGGCCTAACTTCTCAATGACAATTTAATTTCAATTAGCAATTTCTCACAGTGCACTTTGTTGTGTGGTCGCCCACTTTTTGTGTGTTGTTTTCTTGCGGCTGCCTTTGCTTTTGTTTTCGTATTCTTCAACGTCTTCGTCTGTCCTTGTTACACTGTTTCACTTGCAACATAATTTCTAGCAAAGCGTAGAAATAATAGGCAGGTGGATGGGGGGAGGCATAACAGCAGACGCGGGCATAAATAACGAAAAACATGTGTGTGTGCGAGTGTGTGTGTGTCGGCACTCTTTGCCAATTGCAGAAAGACAAAACAAACAAACAAACGAATAAACGAGCGAACAGCATGGGACAAAGCACAAGCACACGGTGCGTATGTGTAATATGTTGCACAAATTTATGTTGCACTTCTTTGGACTTCATTTTTATTATCATCAACGTTGTCGCAGTCGTTGTCGTGTTGCCGTCGTCTTCTTTGTCGTAGACGCTGCTTACGAAACCAATTTTCTAAATATATAATGCACAACAACATACACACACAATACACACACACACACACACACAACAAACACAGAAGGCACCCCTTTAGCCTGTTATTGTTGTTCTGGTTGCTGTTGTTGTTATATGACGAAAGATTACAAGCGACGACCAAGCAAAAATAGGCTAAAATTAAAGTAGCTAAATTAATGGCATAGTTGCAGTCAACCCCCTCCCTCTCTGCCCCTTTGTCTTCCTCCTTGCCTGTGCCAGACAAAGGTGGAATGACTTTTGCATAAAGATGCCTGCTTTTGACTTTAGCTAAATTTTTTATGCCCGATGCACGTTTCAGATATAGACAACAACTGACTACTGACTACTGACTGCCCTCTGCCTCCTCCGCCTCCTTACTTCACCCGCTGCTGCTAAAATTCACTGTCTTTTTCTGTTATGCTCACTAATTGTACCTTTTTTTGGAGACAATTTACAGCCACAAAGCGCAGGCTGCTTCGTTTAATATATGGCGTTGTTTGATTAACCAAATCACAATGTTGCACCCTAATGGTGTCAGAGACAGATTGGGAGTGAGTGAGAGAAAAGATGAGATAAGGCGAGACAAGGCCATACAATTTTAATAAAACGTTAAGTTGATCGGCACTAAAATGCATCTTGCAGAAAGAAGACAAGCACTTCAACTTCTCTACAGCTTTCCTCTCTCTTTCTCCCATCCTCTCTCCCTCTTAAGTATATTTTGTTTTCCTATTGAAATTCTTGCCACTCTCAAACTAAACCTCAACATCATCATCACGATCATGAATCATGATCATCTGGCAAATGTTATTGTCTCCTGTTGCTTCTCCTTTCACGCCCCACTTCACCCCCCGCCCTATCCATGTTGTTGTCTCCACAATTAGCCAGAGCCCAGACAGCGATCGTTGTTGCAACGTCAAGCGGCTACTGTTTCATTGTTGATCTGTTTGTGTTTCGTCTTGTTGCAATTTATTTGATTGCCACTTCATTTATGCTGTGGTCTGGCTTTTTATCACGTCACGGTCTCCTTCCATTCCCGGGATCAACGTTAACTCACAATTTATGTTGATCATAAAAACTCACTCAGACCCATAATTAATATAAAAGTACCGAATAAAAAAACAGAAATTAACCGCAGCTATAAATTGCTGATGAGTGCCGAGAAACTGAAACTTTGCCTACCAAAAGTGAGTCATTCTGGAGTTCAGGTTGACAGAAGGAGAATCGGGTTTAATTTTCTGCAAGTTTAATACCATTTCTCAAAGATCCTATAGAAAACACTTCCATTTACTCGATGAAACAGTTTATAAATAAGATTTGATTTAATATTACTTCAACGCTTAGTTCAGATTTTAAATCACAACATTATAACCCCACTATTTAAATAAATAAATTAAAATTTAATTGACTGACACTTTTAATTGGTTATATCCCTATTCAAAGCCCTATGAACTTGACTAATCCAATGAATCCAATTCTGTTTACCTACTAATAGTTCTGCCTCAATTTTGAGACAAAACAAAGCCTTCCTAATGAGCTCAACTAATCCAACTGACCGGAAATACCATATTTCTTGAAAACATTATAAAGAATATTTTTAAGAAAACAAAATCAAAAAACCACAACATGAAGAATAACAACAACAAAGGCATTTTGCCATAGGCGTTTTCAGCTAATTCAAACACATTCCAGTTTATTTTTAAACAAGTCGCTAAATTCTTTAATTTATTTTTGTGCTAAAGCAGCTAACACAGGAATTTGCACCAGCAAAAGGGTGCGACGAGAGCAAGAAATGTGCAACGTGCTGCAGCGATAACAATTGCTATCGATAACAGCACAGAGTGTTTGGCATTTGATAGATAAATAATAGAGTAATAGGTAAATGGAAAATATATGTATATTTGCTATGCAGAGAAAGAGTACACTGAATTTGTTATAAGACATGCACAGTGCATTTTTAATGAAAGACTGACCGAATATATAAGATAGGAACTTGCGGATCTGTTTGTGAGGTTAAGTTGCACAAAACTGTTAAAGCGGGCTGTACAACTTTTTAAAAATTAAATAACATTTCTTAAGGAATTCATAACAAATATTTTAGGATTTAGACAGAAGAATCTCAAAAACTTAACCTTTAAGGTACAGATTCGAGTCTTTCTATTGTACTATAATTACAATTCTTCTATTCCGAAGTTAAATACAAAAAAAATTCATTATTAATACTATTTGTATTATTTATAATTTATAGTTGTACAAGTTTAAAATCTTAGATTCTGAATTTCATTGGATTTATTAATTTCACTTCACATATTTCCACATTTAAGCATTAAAAAACACTTTTTAAAAATAAAGTATTTTTAAACCTTTTAGGTTTACTTATAAAAGGAAAAACAAATAAAAACATTTGAAGATTTTATAGGTACAATCTTTGTGAGCCACTTTTTATTTTAAGTGAGTTCAATAATCTCATTAAATTTCTTAGAGTATTTAAAATTCGGCAAGCCGGATGTATGTAAGCTTGTGTGTGCACATACCAAAGTCGAACGCCAATTTGACATTGAGCGTAAATTCCTGCGTAAATCGATGGAAGACCACGAGACCGTAAAATCAAAAACCGGGAAATATCGAAGCGTGCGACACAAACGAAAGAAACAAAAATGGTGCGAACCCAAACCGAACCGTAAACTGAACCGTAAAAACCGTTTCACAAATCGAAGCGTAAAATTGCAGCTCCTTAAACGAAGAATTTCACACCTGACAGCGAAGAATTTGACAAGCAAGTTGGAACTGATAATGTTGTGGCACACTCACACACACCATCGCACACACTGTGACACACGCTGGCACACACTTGCAGTAACAGTTAATTGGAAAACCTTTGCACAGTTTCCTTTATGTAGTTAGCACAGAAATAAAAATTAAAAGAACTGATCAAAGAGCAAACATAAATTCCCATTTAAATAATGGTATGTTTTTTTGTGTTATTTAATGATTATAATTTAATTCGATAGATCTCTGAGTCTATAAAGGGGGTGTGTTCGGGTGGGCACGTCTTATCCGATACCGAATTTTAATAGTATCCCTAATTGCAGTCTGCAGTTAAATGCGCTGCGATCTTTTCGCAAACCTGCGCCGTACTGAACTCGATTCTCGATTCCAACGCAGCTAACATAAAAAGTCCCCCGTTTGTCTCCAATAATTCACACGACGACAGCATATACATACATAGACGATCGTCTAATAGGAAGAAGGGAGAGGTGGACTGAGGGAATGAAGGGGGTTATCTCGGGAGGCAGCTAGAAACCGACGAGAAACAACGACGGGCGTGTGTCGTGCCTTTATTTTTACCGCCTCAATTTTTTTGTTTTTATTTTTGTTTTTGTCGCACAAAAATTATTTTTGTACTTAAAAATAAATTGAAAAGCATTTTCTTCATCTGTTTTCTGTTTTTCTCTGTCTTCTGTCGGCGCGCGAGCTAAACAACAACAGCCACATGAAAATCAAGCGTGAAGCGTGCTACTTGCCCCCAACTCATCCTCCTATTCCCCTCTCCACTGTACCCCCTCGCAAAGCAAACATAGCCTTAGCCCCAGTCACAGCCCTGTCGGCGTCTGCCACAACTACAACTTCTTGGCCAATTCGGAGTGGAGACTGGGAAGGGGGAATCTTTGGCTGCTCATTACGAGTATGGCATTATCAGAGTCTCAGACTTATTTAGTGGCACTACCAGCACTACGAAAAGTCCAAAAATACTCCCCAAAAACACACACAGAGAATGGGTGGAAAAAGGCGAATCAAAAAGAACAAAGGCACATCATTTTTTTGAAATTTTGCAGAGTTCAGGAATTCATGAAATAAACACAATGCGTGACAGGAAAGACAAGGAAAGAGAACAGCAAGGGGTAGGGAAAGGCTAAAGAGAGAAAGAGAGAGCGAGAAAGAGGGAGAAGGAAGTGCTTTTATGGATTTAGTATTTAGTAGGAGATGCCAGTGTGCTCACGGATCCCATCTAAGTCCAGCAGTGCAATCATCCCAATGACCGAAGGAAGTGAAGCCCACAATGCTGTTGCCGTCCTGTGTAACCAATGGGCTATACGGAATTGCAAACAAGTCAAAATTCTGGTTGCGAAAGACAATCAACTCTAAACAAAATGAAGTCCGAGAAGAAGTCCAAGTCCGAAATAAAAATTTAATCGAAATCAGCAAAAAGCGTTGGAAAAAACTCAAAAGAGAGTAGGAGAAAAAGTTAGACAAGCCTAAAAAAATCCAAGCTAAGAGGGAGCTTAAATGTATGGGAAGTCTGGCTAAAAAGGGAAAGGAAGGAAAAGGAGGCAATTCGACAGGAAGTCAATTTCGAAGAGAAAGTAGAGTTTTAACGGGAATTGTTCATGTCAATGGAAATCCTCGAGAAGGATTGCTGCAAGTCGCATGGGAAAACCTGAATAACAGCTTAGAGAAGTCATGTGAAAATTGCATGCGAAATTGCATGAATTAAGTAGAAAACTGCAGGGCAAAATCCACTCAGACGAAAGTCCTTAGACTTTGCTTTTCGGCAAAATAACACACATAAACAAGCAGTTGCAGTCGGACACTGAGACGGCGATGGAGACGGCGCCAGAGTCGGAGACGATAACGGAGTTGTAGTTGTTGCCGTTGCTGTTTCTCTTGCCGTTGCCTAAGCCAAAATCCGGAAGTTGCCACTGCAACACTGACGCCGGAAGGAGACAGAGACGCGCCACACGGCGGCAATGGCGACGATGGCTGGCTAAGAACAATGCCCATCTAAAGAATGAGTGCAAATCATCATAACGATGATGATGATGATAAAGAGGATGGTAACGATGGTAACGATGATGATGAAGTGCAATAATTATAACAAGAAAGCCTGCACTTTATGCAACAGCAGCAACAACGAGAAATGCAATCAGCAAAAGTTAAAACAGAACAAGTTTGAATACTTTTGCAAGAGCTGCTTACTCGATTGGTAGATACCCTTAATTAAAATCTAGAATTTTATATGACAAATGCACAGTTAATATAAACCTTACTCAAAATATTTTCTTAAGCGTTTCATTGATCAAATTCATGAACTTAGAGCAGGATTAAATACTCTAGGAAAGACAGACAGAAAAGAATACAACTTTTAATCAATATACATACTATAGTAACCCATTGAAAGAAAGAAATCTAATCTCTTTTAACCAAGTTAAGGGAGATTTTAATTGTAGATATGGCTGGCAAGGCTGGCTCAAATAAAAATCAAATAAATTGTAGGTAAGTGTCGCCATGAGAATTGTTCGAATTTCGGTCAAGTTCTCTTAGTTCTGTATGATCTTGCTAACAAATTTGAAATCTACCTGTAGTTTCCATCTGAAGATAGTGAAAATATTGAATTTATTTTAAAATAAAATGTGTGTTTATGATATGCTTATTTTATTTACTTTCTATTTTTATTGTCAGTTTTCTATCAAAAATTCGAAACATAATAAATTTTTAAAAGTGGAATTTGAATTCAGATACAAGTCATGCTCCACGTAAAATCGCTTCATTTCGAATTAAGCAAGTCTAGAGTGAGACATAGGAGGCTCCAATTAAAGTGGACCTTATCACAGTCATTGACAATTCCGGCTACAAAATGCAGGTGACAAAATAATTTAGCACTTAATGCAATTGGAGCAGTGGGCGTTGACCGGCAGAAACATCCTTCCTTCCGATGTGCCAAACCGAAGCAACTACAACAGGACACAGTCAAAGAGTTGGTGAGAAGAGGGGCAGGGGCAGGGACATGCTGGTGTTGCAACGGTTTATGGTTTCCGCCAGCAAAGTGAACAATTTTCGTTTGGCCAGCAACTTCAGTTGAGAGAGAAGAGCGTTATAGGAGAAGAGGAGACAGGAGAGAAGTTGGAGATGGAGGATTCAACCCGTTGATGGTTTCTACATCATTAGATGTAAGCGGCATGCAACGGACATACACACACAGACGCAGAGAGCTAGACTTGGCGCCAGACAACTTCCTTTTTGGCTCCACTGACCACTGGTTGTTGGTGGTGCTGTGTTGCGCGTCATATTGATTGAAATTTAAAATGCAAATCACTTAAAGCGTTCAATTTAATCAAATTATTACAATAACAAAGCGGGTAAGGGGGGGAGGGAGTGGCATTAGAGCGCAACAACTGGCAGCCAACAGGCTAACAGGTCCCTGTTGCAACAGCAACAACAGGCAGCAACATGAGGCAACAATGGGGCATAACGTTGACGACAACAAGTCATTTTCCACATTTCTGTTTGCGGTCAGTTGCCTCCCCAGTTCCTCTCCTTCAGTTCTCCCACTTTCCCTCCACTTTTCATCGCTCCTCTCTCCTCTAAAAAAGCATGGGCTACTCAACCAGACGAGGCTTGCCACCAGTGTTGTTGTTTTAGTTGCTTTTTCCACTAGACTTAGCGCTTTTTGGTTGCTAGTGGGTAAAAAAATCTATACTGGTCTGAACTGAATGAAGGTAAAATTTTTGAAGGCTTCTTCTAATTGTAGCGAAAAGCTTTCTCGAAGAAGAGACTTGGCTTCATCTCTCTCACAATGCTTAAAGAATTATTTTAAAGCTGTTTTCGAAAAACAAAACATGACAGAAGCTGCATGCTTCAACACACAAAAAGAGGAACAGTATATAAAAGGATAAAGAATACATATTCGTTCTTTAAACATCTAAATGAAGTAAAGGAAAATTACTTACCCTTTTACATAATATTTTATTTACAATATACTTTCACACTTCACTTTCACAAATCACTTCACTTACACTGTGATTAGCAATAAACAAAAGCTGACATCGTTTTAAAACACCAAACAAAAACAAAAAAAATATAGCCTGACTGAAGCTGCTTCAAAAACGTATCTAAAAATGAGAGCGCGAGAGTTAAAACGAGCAACAACAACGATCACAAGGAGCGCACACAAAGGAAAACATTAGCCATACATAGGAAGGAGCAGTACAGCGTTAGATAAAATGGCGCCAAAGAGAGCAAAGCGGTGCTTCGCTGGCAGATATGCAAAAACAAAGCATTTGCAAATATTGAAACTTAAATTAAACAAAATAACGCCGTTTAATTTAACACCTTTCATATGCATAAAGTGCACAAAACTTTGCTTGACCGTTTAACACACAATTTAAGCCAATTGGACTGAGTAAACTAAGATTTTCAATTAAAAACGCGGAACAACTAGACAAGGCGAGCTTAAGAAAACCGATATGCAATTAGAACTAAACGATAAACGATTATCGATAAAGCAAAATAGTTTTTAAAGTTGTTTCTTAGATATCTTAACCAAACTAACCTACATATTTTCTATTTGGTATATTTTCACATAGACTGACCAAATATGGTTAGGATCGGATAAGTATACCATATAGGTGGCATAGGAACGATCAGTTATACTGTACATACATGTATTAATTTTAAGTGTTTTTTTTTTTAAGAAAAAGGCAACACTGCTTGCAACAAGCGCACCACTTGCCTGTGTCTATCAGCTAGTTGTTGCCTCATAGTGTGGCTGACGATGTTGACTGGACACACACATACACACTCACACACACATACACTTGTACTGCTTCCGCCTGTGGCGCCTCCTTCTTCACATTCTCGTTATCGAGTCGGTTTTGTTGGCTTAATTAAATTGTGGTTGCAACTTGCAAACGAAGCGCGTACACAAAATCACACAACAAATGCAACAATGTGTTGGCCTTGTGTGTGAGAAAAAGAGCAATAGAGAAAAGAGAGAGACAGAGAGAGTGTGTGTGTGGTTAACAACAACATTGCATTGATAACCACAATTATGCACGCACCTGCTGAAAAGTTTTCTTAATTGACTTACCACCTCGGGAGTATTATAATGGTTAAACGAACTTTCTTTATAGCTGAATATCGTTATAAAGGGGTTATCTAAGTTCTTCTCAAGCTGTAATCGAAGCTTAATGGAGTTAAGCGTATTTTATGGTTGATTAGTTGGTTATAGAAGTGCATATAAGTGATATGCACTGAGCAAACAGTTTAAAAAGGGAGGGTTTGTTTAGCCTTATATAGATTGTTAAATCGTGGAGCTCATGATTATTTAAACAATCATTTACCTATTGTTAATAAATATAAAAAAGTATTGATAAACTTTAAGGTTAGTTTAAAATTAACGAGTAATAAAATACTTTATTTTTATAAAAATATTTATAAACTAAAGAAATTTGTTTTAATATTAATTCTCACCTTTAAGATTTCCCACTGCTCTGTAGTTTTTCCCCCCTCAGAAACACATTGACTTCTCTCAGTGTACATTTAGTAAGCAATAAAAGTGCAACTTGCTGTGTGCAACGAATATCTTGAATGTGCAACCAGGAAGCTTTACCAAATCAAACTGTCTCTTTGTCTATCCCCCACTGAGTCTACCCTATTCCAAAGCAAAAGCAAGGAATGAAATCACAGTTTATTGTGAATTTGTCCTTTGGCAAACAGAAGGACGAAAATTCAATGCGAAGAATTTTTGCTGACACTGTCAATGTGTTCTAACTCTCAATGAATCGCAGCTGCAAAGCCAACTTAAATTACAGGATGAGGGGGAGAAAGGGGAGTTCGCTATATTCTCTGTCTTGTTTTTTAACGTTTCCATTTTCACTTGGAAATTGCGCCCGATGACCTTTCAATGCCAGACGCGTTGTGGCCAAGTGCAGCCTCTTTCGTTGCCTGCACTCCAGCTTAATTTGCGGTCAAGAGTGATAGAGAGGGGGAGAGAGAGAGAAAGAGGGGATTTTGCTGCTATCACGTTGCCATTTTAAGTTGATTTGTTTTTTTGTTGAGCATAAAATTCAATCAGCTTTAGCTGCATTCAAAAGTTACGATGCCCCTCCCCAACCCCCTTCCACTGTTGCTCTCTTCCTGGCCAGACAGGGCCACGTTTGTCCTTACATTGTCCTCTGGCAGCAGCATTCCTTGTCTCACTGTCTAGACCGCTGCAGGGGTCGTTGCAAAGAGTGCAGTGTCATGACAACCGTATGCGATTTATGCTCCCTCCTGGGATGTATCTTTACCCTCTCCTCCCGTCTGCCCCTATCGCTCTCTCGCACAATTTTACGTGCCACAAAACGACGCGTTAATATTATTAAATGCAAATTAAGCTTTATCTCATTTCGTTCATTAGCGGCCAATTTGCGCGCTCTTGTTTATTAGTCGAGTCCTGAAATTGCAGCTCCTTTTTTTTTCCAACTAAGGGTTGATTAGCCTGTTTAAGCCTGGCCGAGACCTGAGAGGCAGTGCATCATTTGGTAGACCGCATTCCAATGCGTCTGCTGGAGGCATTTGCACTTCCTGGCGTCGGCTAATTTGCAAACCAATTAAATGTCAATTTGAGGCATTGTTCGCCTCGGCCGACGACACAATGTCTGCCGTGTCAGCGCGTAAAACTTTACCCCAGACACTTTGCAGCAGACGTTGGTGCAACATTGTGTGGTAACATTGTTGTTGTTGTTGTTGTTGTTGTTGCTGTGTTGGCAGCAAAGTTTGTGCCACCGCCAAAGTTTTCACTCGCTGTCTAGACGCAACTCAACTCAACTTTGACTCCAACTTCAGTTGTATTTGGTCGCGTAGTTTGCATAAGTTTCAACTGCCTCCGCTCCTTACTTTTCCCATTACCTTTTTCATGGCTTGAGCTACTGCTAAGTGCATTTTAATGCCCTTACACTTGGCAAAAACTCGTGATTGAATTCACTGCACTCTCTGCATTCAGTGCGTGTCTCAATGTGTCGCACGTGTCGTATGCGTAATATTTGTTAATCAGCCATACAGTATAAGTTCGGCAAATTAGACACAGGAGCTAATTTTCTTAAGATTGATATAGTGTATGCTTTTATCTTAAATCTTTTTTACTAGATATCTTTTTATGTGTCACTAGTTTCTATACAATTTATGTAGACCTTATTTAGACATGAAAAATAAGCCAAATTGTTTTTTGATACTGTCATTTACAAATTCAATATGTTTATTTGTAGCCCTTTATATACTTTAAATGTTCTTAAAACGAGAAGATTTAAAAATCCATTATTAATTTTGTACGAATACAAATTTTCCACAGTTTTTGGAACTTGACACATTTGCTTAAGAAATATATATATTTCAAAAACCTCTAAGTCTCTTAGCTTTCAAAACATCTTAACATCCAAGTCTTTATATCAAGCCCGCTTTTAAGCTAATGTCATTGGAGCACCTATTAAATTTGTGATCAAGTCTAAAAGCTGAACAATTTCATCACTCATTATTTATGTCCATTTGGCACTTTGTTGTTTTCTATGCAAATGCGGCCGACCAAATGCCCAAAAGGCACGCCCACAACCGCAGCAGGAAAACGGATTTTATGCTACCAAAATTTTTATGCAAATACGAATAGAGCGAAAGGATACAACAGAAAGAAAAAAAGAAAAATTGCAACGGAATATGGCTGCAGGATACTTTTATGCCACAGACATAGGTCCGAGAGGAGGGTGAAGGGGAAGAGGGAGTTGGGGGCGAGCTGGGCAATGAGTTTTTGAGCTAAAAGTTGAATTGTGCATCGACAATTTCTCTGTCTCGTTGTGTATGTGTGTGTGTGTGTCTGTGTGTTCGTTTTCGACTGTCTGTGTGGTATGCACTTGTCTAGACGTTGGCTAGACAGTGTAAAACCGAACAACAACAACAACAACAAGAGAGTTAAAAAGAGAGAGAATAAAAGCCGAAAACGAAATAGTACAAGCCAACAACAATTACAGCCAAAAATGCCAGTGACAAAACGAAACGAATTGCAGGCAACATTGGTCACATACGATGGGTGCTCCAAACTCCCAACTCCCATCACTCCACACTCCTCTCTTTTCCTCTTTGTGGCATCCCAGCTTGACAGAGACAAATTTTGACAAATTTCAGTGGATTCAGTTTTAAACAATTGTTGAATTTTACAAAGTACTCGAACATAGGCAACTAGGTATAAACTACAATAGAATGAAGAGTCCATCTTATGCTACGCCAAACTTCTTCCGAATGTATGGTTCTGGTAGAGGTGCTATTAAATTTTTGGGCTGTATGCTGATGGTAACAAGGTCCTTGTCGGCCAAACGGCAAGCCTGCACCATATGCTGTCAAAGAAAAATAATTACAAGTTAGCCCAAAAATTAATCATGTTAATAAAGTTAAAAGCTCACCTGTCTTTCAAGACGCGATTTACAGATATATTTCCTCAAATTGGAGGAAATCACTTCATCATTTTTCTTATTCATACGTTTGGCCTTAGTGTTGAACGAATTTTCAGCCCTTTCATAACTCTTCAGCACATAGAAGAATTCTTCGTTGTAGGCAATGACAACGTCAGGATTTCCTGCTTCCAAAAGAAGACCCTTGATGCAGTGAGTTTGACTGTTGTTTACAAAATGATATCCTGTCTCGTTGACGAAAGAACGTTCCAACAGATCGTAATCGACAATGCGTCCATCGGCGTAGGCCACAACTAGTCGTGGGTGGTTTTCGTGCATGGCCATCGCTGTGGGGCCGGCTTTATACCGTGGCAGATTGAGTAGATGCTTTGAATCTTTGCCATTTAGTTGCCAAACAGCAACCAGATGACTTGCTGTGGCCATAGCGAAGTATTTACCACAAGACGACAGCTCTACAAGGCTAATGGGTGAATTTAGTTCAGCACTTAGATTCACGCTGTATAGGAATTTAACCTGATTCTCGCCAAGATCAAAACACCGCAGCTGTCGACTCTCCGTGTGTATTAAAAACAGCTGGTTTGTTTTGGAGAAGATGATGTGACTGGCCACCGCAAGCTCCTCTGGTAGATCCTCTGTCAATCGCTCCACGCCGGGGGGTTCAAGCTGAAGGCGATTCAATCGCAGCTCGTTGACTGTTGAGTAGCAGATCCATGAGCTGTCCGGTGAAATGGCAGCTGCTTGTATAAACTTCTTCGATCCTACGTTCAGTTGAATCACCTTTTCGGGTGCCTCCGCAAGCTGAAGTACCTGAACACCGCCAATAGTGCTAAGGCTACGTTCATTGGCTTTTGATGAACCCAAGTGCCACAAGTGCAGACTTTGGGGATACCGGAGAAGCAATAAATTGGCACTGGGAGCAACGCTAGCTACTGATCCGTGAAGGAAGGGTCCGTATTTGGCGATAGGTGCAGACGTGCTGGAAATGGACGTAATACAGAGAATGCCATCTTCGCCACTAGATATAACGTTATCGCCCTCAACAACCAGTGACTTTACAAAATGATTGTGGACCTCACGCTGCAAAAACTTGATCCAACGATCACAGACGGAATCCTCACGCTTAATCTGTGTCTTGCTCAGTACCCGGATTAATGGTGGCTCCTTACCACTGCATACAAGACGATCTTCCTTTTCGTTGATTGCCAACGCAAACACACTGGAATCAAGTACCTGATTTGTTTCCAGTTGTGTAAAATTTTCGCCGTTCCACACGGTCACAAAGCCAGCTGAATCACCAGCAATGATGGTGTTATTGCTGAGCACCAACAGCGAATGAACAATGACAAACTTGTCCGACAGTGTCATTGTGTGAAGTGTTATGCCCTTGGCTACGCTCCAAACCCGTACAGCACCCACAGAGCCAGTAACCAATCTCGTTCCCGTTTTGTCGAACTTACAACAGAGTACGCGTCCCATTTGCTTGTTAAATAAAGTTTTATAGCTGATTTCGTCATATTCGATGCTCATTATATTAATGTGTCCCTCCTCAGAGCCAACAGCTATTTCTGTTTCGGCAGTGTTCACGTCCAGGCACCACAGTGCATTCCCTGTGTGTGATTGTTCATATCGTGGTTTCATACTCTTTAAATCCCATTCGATCAGCTTGCCAAGCAAATCCACTGAGAACAGACGATTGCTCGCCCATGCCAAGCCCTCCACTGCACTTTCGGGCGTCAATTTAATTACTCGATCCAGATAAGGTGCATAGTTCATATCCCATAGCTCGAGGGAGCCATCCTCACTAGAATTAGTTGATATTCCTGTATGGGTATTTAAATAAAATCACCAATAACTCACCGGCTGAGTGCTAGGCTTTTAAGAACTTTGCTGTATGCCATACACACAATGCCACGCGGTTTAATTGTGTAGAATCGCACATTGTGCACATTAGCGGTTCCATTTGACTTGTCTTTCATTGTGAAGCTGGCTTAAATTCTTATTTCTCTTTTCAAATACATTCGCACGTGTATCGAGCGTGTTATGATATTTTCGACTTTAGGCGTTGCCATATCGCGCTATAACCGATGTAAACAATGCCATTCACAGCGATTGCGGACGATAGCAATTGCTATCGATATGTGCAAAGTGAGTTGCCAGTTAATGATTCATCGCATTAAACAACGGGAAATGGGGGTGGTTTTGGTGTTTTTAGAAAAAATATAAGTTCTCATATTGCTAATTGAATTAATAATTATTTATGAGCAAGTGTAAATAAGCAATCAGCGTGCACGTTTAATAGCATGCAATAACATCATTATCGACAACACACAATGCAGAACAGTAAGATGCCGAAATCAATCTTTAGCTGGAGTTTACTTTTGTTGTTTCTGCTGGTGCTCGGGACTCCGGCCATATCCTCAAGAGTTCTAGAGTTGAGTGATCGTTTCATCGATGTACGCCATGAAGGCCAATGGTTGGTCATGTTCTATGCTCCGTGGTGTGGCTATTGCAAGAAAACGGAACCCATTTTTGCTCTCGTCGCACAGGCGTTGCATGCCACCAATGTGAGAGTGGGTCGACTCGACTGCACCAAATACCCTGCAGCAGCAAAGGAATTTAAGGTGCGTGGTTATCCAACCATCATGTTCATCAAGGGGAATATGGAATTCACCTATACAGGGGACCGCAGCAAGGATGAGCTTGTTGATTACTCCCTGCGCATGTCCGGTCCGCCCGTACAGTTGGTTACACGGACGGAGAGCGTTGATATGCTCAAGGGCTCGCATACAATCTTCTTTATGTTTGTTGGCGACCAACAGGGCGTTGTCTGGGACACATACTATGCGGCTGCTGAGGGTTATCAGGAGCACGGCTTTTTCTATGCCACAAGCGAGGATATTGCGGCACAACACTTTGACTTTGAGAAACTGCCAGCGGTGATTGTCTACAAGGAGGAACAACATCACTTCTATCCACACGGTCATGTGGCCCATGAAATGGATCCAAATGATGTGAATGAGACTATTTTCCAGTGGGTAAATGTCGAGCGCTTTACACTCTTCCCCAAGGTGACTCGCTTCAATATACACCAATTGCTAAAGACCAAGAAATTCTTGGTACTCGCTGTAGTGCAGGAGGATAAGCTCAGTCAGATTGCCACACATGAGCTGGAATTCCGGGACATGGTGGAAGGTGTTATACGCAAGCATCGTCCGCGTTATCACGACAAATTCCAGTTTGGTTGGGTGAGTGCACGCACCTTAATATAATTACTGAAACCTTATATTAATCTTATTCCATTGCAGATTGGCGAACCGTCGATAGCACATTCCATAATACTAGACCAATTGCCCACGCCTCATCTGATAGCTCTGAACTCAACAACGCAACATCATTACATACCCGACGATGATCCTATTCAAATGACGCCCCAGGCACTACATTTATTCCTGGATTCAATCAATAATGAGAGCGCTACTGTCTACGGAGGAGACACATACTTTGTGAGATTAAATCGAGCACTATTCGAGGTGAAGAGATCACTGCGTGAGATGTGGAAGGGTAATCCGGTGCTGACGACTGTAATCTTTGGACTTCCACTCGGCTTTCTATCACTCATCATGTATTCCATCTTCTGTGGAGATTGTCTGGTCACCGAAGAGGAACAGGAGGAGGATCACGAGAAGAGAGAGTAAATGGACGAAAGGGAGCAACAATTCATCTCATTGTTAGTGCAATTTTTACAATGTACTTGCATTAAGCCAAATCTAGTCTTAATTTTAACCACATTAACAATATTTGCTTATAGAAGAACTCTCATTTTGAATTTGAATTCTTTCTTGGCTGTTAGCAACATTTTGTAAAAATTATATATCCATATAGATTTGACGATTTGAGATTTAAGAGCTCGAAGTGTTTTTAATTTAATAAACATAGTTGGTAATTACCATGATCTAATGCACGTGTGTTTCTGAGTGATTTTCTGTATCGTTTTCGTTTCTGTTTCTGTGTAAAAGGACAAACTTAAGATAGGATTTAACTTATCAATCTCCATTGGCAATCAGCAACCATAATCCTCATCATCATCACTATCTATGGCTGCACGGCGTCTGTCGTACTTCACGGTGGATTTACTCTGTGGCATTTGAGCATTCACGCTCTCCAGAATGCTTACGAACTGAGCATCGTCCAGTTTTCCACGTACTTGACCCATTTGAGCCATGCGAATGACCATATTCTCAAACATCTGAGCTTTGTCCGGTTTGCTCACTTTCAATGTGTTTACTGGAATTATTATGATAAATTAATATATATGTATATAAAAAAGTACAATAAGGCTAACTTAGGCACGGCAAAGATTTCATACTCTGCCAGAGAGCTGGCAGCGAGCTGTGTAGCAAGACACACTTCGTGACAAGGCTATGATACCTTATACAGGGTATAATAAATATATCAACAGATGTTTACTTACAGCGGGCGCGTGCTTGTTGGTCAAGCACTTGAGATAGGATTGAGTGCTTCATTTCTTCCTGGGCACGCATCTGCTCCTGTTGAGCCTGTTGTTTTTCGGCATCGTTGCCACCTCCTCCACCCTGCGTGTTCAACAGAAAAGCATATCAGTCAGGAGACACCCTTCCATTTACAGGTGCAGGGTCTTATGAGTAGGCGCCAAACAACAACAACAACAAACACTATGAGTCATGCGTTGCTATAGACTACTAGACACAATCTGAATGACATTTAGCCAAGTCTTCTGGTTTGTTTTGCTGTGCCCAAGCAGCATTTCAACTTTTTATTTGATAATTTGTGTCTATTTTTGGCATTTGGCAACTCATGGATCCAGCTGCATACAATCTAATTCGCAATGTCCATTATTGTTACTTACAAATTGCATTTGCGCCATGCGCTGTGCGCGCAGTGCATCCAAATCTCCGTCAGACATATTTGAAGCGACTTTTTGTTTATTTTATTAAAATGTTGTATAAAAAATAACCATGCACTCAACTTTTCCGGCAGGCAGTGTAATCGATAGTGCCGACAAAGTTTTCCAAACGCATCGAGTGTCGAGTAATATCACTTATCGATAGCAGCTTGAATACATCGGATCACCTATAGTATCGATACTTACGCAGTATCGAATAAATGCTTATCGTTTCATACCTTTCGTAGTGATGCTGGTGGGAAAAGAAGAAGAAGAGCACAGAAACAATTAAACAGCTGTGCGTGCAAATTGCTGTTGAAAGAAAAACGTAAATTGTTGATAAAAAGTTGTAATATTGTTAAAAAAGTTGTTAAAATGACCTCGCCTTTGGAAAATCTTGAAACTCAGTTGGAAATGTTCATCGAGAACGTGCGGCAAATACGTATAATCGTCAGCGACTTCCAACCCCAGGGTCAGAACGTACTCAACCAGAAAATGTAAGAAGCTTGCCATTTGGCTTTTTGTTTATGCTAAAAGCAATTCCTTCTGATACATATAGCAACAGTCTGGTCACTGGACTCCAGGAAATTGATAAATTGAGACCACAAGTGCAGGATGTCTATGTACCTTTTGAGGTGTTCTTTGATTACATTGACCAAGATAAGAATCCCCAACTGTACACAAAGGACTGTGTGGAAAAGGCACTGGCAAAGAATGAAGAAGTAAAGGGCAAAATCGAAAGCTTGAAGAAGTTTAAGTCAAATCTACTGCTTGAATTATACAAGACATTTCCTACAGAAATGAACAACTACCGAGCTTACAGAAAAGACTCGATCTAGACAATTGCAAATGCACACATTGAAGTTCACGCATAACGGTAGTTTTTAAGCCTCATTAATATTTTTTTAAGTGAAAATATACACAATCTATGTACTTAGATAACTCCATGGTTTAATGTCCTTACTGAAAGTGGGTCTTAACAAATTCTCGATTTTTCTCATCTCATTCCTTTTTTTTTACGGTTCTATATCCTGGATGTGTAAGCCCGTATTACAGAGGGCTCTGGGTATGGCAGGAATTTTGTTGTAATTTTAAATCGTCCATTTGGCAAATTTTTTTCTGAAGGCTCCAGTGGCGCAATTGGTTAGCGCACGGTACTTATAATCAGTAACTGTGTATGAGCAATGCCGGGGTTGTGAGTTCGAGCCTCACCTGGAGCAGCAGCAGCGATTTGTTGTGTTGCCTACTTTTTATTTAAAATATTGCAATTTGGCGGTTTTTTTTAAATTTAAATTTCGCAAATGTGAACAAATGCACCAAATACGCATTCAAATTGGTAAAATGAATTAATGCTGCTTTCAAGTTTTGTTAGTTACAGCGTTGCCAGACTGTCAGAACAATGTAGGCGACCAGCTGTTTTTTGTTTTGGCAGCTTGTGTAATTGATAAGAGCTTTGCATTCAACTATATTTGTCATAAAATGCGGCGTGTTGTTTGTGTTTTGAAAACTGGTTCTAGTGGATTTGCTTGTCCACCATCAATTATTCGGAATATCGGACCTTATAGACTAGAACAGATACGTTATGTGTCATCGTCGCTGTCGTCAACAGTTGCTTGCTGGAACTGCCAAAAGCCTGGAAAGCAAATGATATGTGTGGAGTGTGGAAGCCTTCAGGATGTGGATTATAAAGTGGCAAGTAACTGATCCATAATATTAGTGCTATTGTTCAACTAATATTTGTATTCTTTGCAGAACTACTTTGAGCTAATGGAATTTCCTACTAAATTTACGGTGCAGCCTCAAGAGCTTACGCAGCGGTTTCGTCAGCTTCAAACGTATGTGCATCCGGATAAATACAGCAACACGTGAGTAATATAACATTAGAGTGGACTTTGCAACTCATGGGCTTTATTAAATAGCACCTCCCGGGAGCAGTCGAATTCTGCGGATTGGAGTTCACTGATCAACAAGGCCTACAAGACGCTATCTGCGCCTGTAGAGCGCGGGCAGTATATGTTACAGCTGGAGGGGGAGGAGATGCCAAAGGACAATAGTGCCCTAAACACAACATTTCTGATGGCCATGATGGAGCGCAACGAGGAAGTAGAGGAGGCCGAGAACAGCGCCGCTTTGGAACACTTAAACATAACTATATCAAAAGAGCTGGATGCACATGCACAGAAACTGACGGTACAGTTTGAGGCAAACGATTTGGCTGCTGTTAAGGGTACGCTTGTCGAAATGAAGTATCTGCTTAGCATGCAAAGCACCATAAAAAAGAAGTTACAACATTTGATGTCCCTTTGAAATTAATATGCAAGTCGATTAGTTGATCGGTCATCGATAGGTACCACTTAGGCAAAGTTGGCCGCAGCACCCTGTGGACAGTGAAACAGCTGACAGCATCAGGCCATAAAGGTTTTCCAGTGATGATCTTTTTAAAATAAATGTGATTAAAAATCACAGGTGCTGTTGGCACCTGCTGATGATTGTTAGGCGGCTTCATTATTGTTGTAATAAATCGCAGTCGTTAAGTGCAAATGGCAAACGTAATAAGCAAACGAGCAAACAAGTTTTTTCTGCTATTCCTTAGCCACTGCTAAGGTGGCTTTATATTATAAATTCTTGCCCCAAAAAACAGATAAAGTTCCCCTTCACCTGAGAAAAATGACAAGTCATCGCTCGGTGATAATATTGTAATCAATGTACGAGCAAAGCGCCGTGCACCGGGCATTCACACACACATGCAGGTAACTGTGACGCAAACACCCACAGACCAACACATGCATGCTTTCGATAATAGTGTGGTATTTTTGCCAGATATTTGTAGTGCAAATTGAATTTAAATTGGAAATACTTCTTGGTTTGAAATGTCAGTAGTACTTTGTTCATTGTACGAACTGTGCACAGCAAAAAGCTGTCCAGACTAGAGTGAAATGTCGATTTGTACGAGGATACTTTGTTTATGGGCATGTCTAGGTGTTCTATGCCTTGTTTCAACTGTCAATGCTGATGTTGATGGAACTGTCGCGCCGATCATTGGCATCCTGGCCCAGGAAGTGTATTCCGATAGCTTAATTGCCAAGGAATACAATGCTACGAGCTACATTGCGGCGTCATATGTGAAATTTGTGGAGGGTGCAGGGGGCAGAGTAGTGCCCATTTGGTGAGTACGAAGCTGATATTGAGATTGAAACACTGACACTTGATAATCACATGCACCTTATCAACTGAGGCCCTAAATTATAGTAATGCCACTTTTGTTAAGATGTTATTTAATTTACTATCTGTGTTGGCGTTACGATTGCGATTACGGCCTTTGTCAGGGAAATTTGAATTGTACTGGTCATAATTCTTTTACGTATATTTTATCTTCCTCCATAGGATCGGTCGCAATCAGAGCTACTATGAGAAGCTGTTGAAGAACCTTAATGGGTGAGTTATAAGCAGATACATAGATAAGGAATTCATTTTAAATTGATTATTCTTCTTCTTACAGTGTACTCCTTCCTGGTGGTGGAACCTTTTTTAATGAAACCAATGGCTATGGCGATGCTGGCGAGCATCTGATTAGGATCGCTAAGCAGATCAACGATAATGGCACTTTTTTCCCGGTGTGGGGCACCTGTCTTGGCATGGAATTGATGGTTCTGAAAATGGCCAACGGATACGAGACGCGCAGTGATTGCCGATCTATAGGCCAAGCCCTACCACTGGAATTTAAACCAAGTAAGAATTAATGTGTATAAATATCTGAGTTTATCTCCTCAACATATATTTTATAGACTACAAACAGAGTCGCCTCTTTACTGGAGCTAGCGAAGAGGTTACATCTGCATTGGCTAAGGAAAATATCACCTACAACTATCATCGTTATTGTTACACGGAGAAGAGTTTCAACGAGCCGCCACTCAATAACTCTTGGCGTATAATGTCATTAAATCATGACGTGAATGGTATTGAGTTTGTCTCTACGATTGAGCATGTTAAGTATCCCTTTTATGGCGTACAATTCCATCCGGAGAAATCGCTCTATGAGTTTGTTAATGCCAAAGTTCCACACACAAACTCGGCGGTGAAAAGTTCCCAATATTTTGCCGATTTCTTTATAAGCGAAGCACGCCAGAATCCCCACAGATTCCTTAATGACACAGAGCAGAAGAGATCATTAATATACAACTATAATCCAAAATATACATCGCTTGTGGGTTCCAGTTACATTCAGCAATATCTCTTCAATTTTGATGTTGACGGCGGCTATGGAGGGGATGATGATAGTCCCTATCCCCAACCCTTTCCATATCCTCCAAGAGGTGACGGAGCCTCATCGCAATCTGTTGTAACCGACACCGTTGTAGCTTGCGCTGTCGGTGCGCTTATCGCCTCAAGGCAACGTTAAAGTGAGCAATCACAGTTTATTTTATAAAATCTTTTTTTGTTTTTTTTGAGTGTTTTTTTTTGTTATTTCTAAATAAAAACGGCTATAAATTGTATGAAACTGATTTTTATTAACTCTCATCATCTTTTCCAATTATGTGGAAAGTCTTATCTAATCTGTTCTTAAGTCTGTTGTTTGTTTATTATCATAATTTCTCTGTCTTTAGCAGGCTGACGCTGACTCTAACTAACTCAATTTAAAGATAATTATATATTGATGAAGATTAATAACAGCAATAAAATTGGTGGAGCAAATAAAAAGCATTGATTGGAGATCGAAGAACAACGAGGATTAAAGTAAAGGAAAAAACAAAGGGTAGGAATAAAATGCAAGAAATTAGTAAGCAATTAAATGCAAATTTGTGATAATACGCAAGAAATATATTATTTTTATGTTAAATATTATAATAATTGTTGTTGTAAAAGTTGAAAGTTTTTGTTAGCTCCTGAAAGTGTGCAGCACATTTTAGTATTTCTGCAAAGTGCATCTCTCTCTCTCTCTTTCTTCGCTTTGCTCTCTGTTTGTTCTAAGAGTGGACGAAAACTTACATACGTATATGTGTGGGGTGCATGGGTATAAACTGTTTTGTTTTCAGTTTGCTAGAATTGTTTCAAATGGCAGCATGCACGCAGCCCAATAGTGCGATCCGTATACCCAATGTTGGGGTTCTTTGCATCGATATGGCCAGCAAATTGGGGGAGATTTATCCAGATCAACATAGTTACATTCCTGCCTCTTATGTTAAGTATCTACAGTCTGCAGGTGCACTTGTTGTGCCTATTTGGTAAGTTTATTAATCTTCATTTTTGCTTTGAATAGTATTTAAAGTCTATTGACATATTGTAGAGTATTTTTTGTAGAGTAGTTAAAAGTTGGATTCATTATTTAATTTTTCATTTCTTATGATGGTTTTGATGTGACGTCATAACATTGGCTGTGGCTCTTTATAATTACAAAATAAAAATACAACTTCCATCGAGGTATCTGTTAGTTAATAAACATAGTCAAAAAGCTTTTTCTTTCGAACAGTGACTTACAGTGAAAACTCTCTTGGGCGGACACTCATCGTCAGGCAACCTTCGTCCGCTCAAGGGAAGTGTCTGCTCAATGCTTTAAGCAATGAAACAAAATTGAGCTGAGAACTCTACCAACGTATTGAAAAAAGTGTCCGCCTATTAGAGGTGTCCGCTAAGGGAGTTTTCACTGTACTATATACTATACACTAAACACATGAATATGCAATGGGAAAACAAAAGCAAACACATCGGTGAATCTAGAATACTTTCTTATAAATATGATATGTATGTATGTGAATTAATGCCAAACAAAATTAAAAGCTAAATGTTTTAGTTCGATACAAATTCTACGTATATTTTTGGCTATTGTATATTTAAATTTAAAGTCACGTCTTAATCGATTATTTGCCGAACTGAGCACAACGCGAATTGCCAACAACGGAAAATTCGATAAGTATTATGATTAGAATAATAAAATGAATAAGGTAGAGAAGAAGGGGCCGCACATTCCGCATATTGGCGTCATGTGCATTGATATAGCGCAGTCGTTGGATAATAATTTGGGGGCTGGTTCTTGGCATAGTTTTTTGCCGGTCTCGTACGTAAAACAGTTGGAATCGGTGGGAGCAGTCGTCATACCCATTTGGTGAGTGACTGACCGACTACATATAAACAACAAGCAAGAACATCACCTTGAATTTTTTAAGGGGCACTGGGGTAGAGAATTGCTGCATGCAGTTAGTTGGCCAAATGCCAAAAGCGTCGGGTGAAATTTTAATTGTTTATTTAATGCTTTGCAATTGTTGCAAATAATTTTCGTTTTCATTGTAGGATCGGACGTGAACGTGACTATTATGAGGCGATATTGAGCAAGGTAAACGGAGTACTGTTACCCGGAGGTGCTGTCTTTCTGGACGAGGAAGAAGCAAAGCAGCAGCCGAAGCTGACAAATGATTGTGTGGCCGCAGCTCGACATATTTATGAATTGGTAATGGAGAAGAATGCGGCTGGCGAATACTTTCCACTGTGGGGCACATGTCTGGGCTTTCAGCTGATTATGATCAATGCCGCTAAAACCAAAGAAGTTCGCACAAAATGTTCCAAATCCAAATTTGAGGCATTACCGCTGCACTTGAGTCAGGATTATGCAAAGTCGGTGCTATTTAAAAACATGCCAGCTGAATTGGCCAAAGATATGTGCAATCAACCGTTTGCCTGTCATCAGCATAGCTTTTGCATAAGAGAAAGTGAGCTGCGTCGCTTTAAACTACACGAGGATTGGCACGTGTTGGCCACCAGCGATGATGGAGATGGGGGAAACTTCATTACGCTCATCGAGCATCGACATTATCCGATCTTTGGCTCACAATTTCATCCGGAAAGAGCAGCATACGAACAGCTCTTTGCCGGCAAGGACACCTGCTGTGAGGCACACACATCTATTTGCATCAAGTTGGCACAATATTTTGCCGATGCCTTTGTCGATGCCTGTCGTCGCAACAACAACAACTTTGACAGTGTTGAGTTGAAAGCTCGCCACATGATCTGCAACTGGCATCCTGTATTTAGCGGGAAGTTTCCCCAATCCCATTGGCTTGAGTGTTACATCTTTGAAAAGCACGTGGATTATCCAATGGAGCAGAAATCCGTTGATGCAACTACTCCAAAATAAAGTCTGATGCACTGCAAATTTTGTATTATATAAAAATATATAAATAACCAACTTTCGTCTATCAATTTTAGAAATGTGTACATTTTAAAGAATAATAAATGCCTAAGGGACGCTTTCTCATCTTGTGTAAACCCAAACAGATAGATAAAGTTAAAATTTTGTTCTCTTATCGACGTTATAATAAATGGACAAGGGACGTTTTCTAATCTTGTCCAAATTATACAGGTAGATAAAGTTAAGATATTGTTCTCTTATCGTCGGTTTTATCTACCCTGTAGTATTTCCGCATAATTTGTTTTAGACTATATTCAAAAAATGTTTGTGTATCATAAAAAATGCAACTGAAAAGTTGTTTTTTTTTATTAAGAATAAATTTTAGTAACTTATCTTCTTTATTTTAGTTTTCAGAGAACAAAAAGAAAATATAATATAATTGTTAGCGTAAACTCTTCAATATTTTCAAGTTTAGAATGTTTGCAAAATTAAATTTTTGAATGAAAAAACCGCTTAATCATTTTAAGTACATTGTTTGTGTCTGTTTTCGAAAATATTTCAAACAATTTCCTGAGTGTAGAAAATTTGCCATATTTATTTGCCGCTTTAAAAAATTTCCATTCCAGGAATTTTCCGCTCTGCCGCTTTTCACATGCAAATTTTCGTGTAACGACGAGCCTTCTTTGGGAGGTGTGTGATGGAGTGTGCTTATGTGTGTGTATGATTAGCCCTCGTTCCCAGTGCGCATTTGTCTGGCGCGTGTTTTTGTGGTGCAAAAGACACAAACACTCATACACCTGGTGGTGCTTTAGAAAATAATAATCAAAATAATTGTCATACGTGTCTGTGGTTGTTGTTGAGCTTTTACTTTTGCTACGTTTTATTGTTGTTGCTCCTATGACTTGGCCATTATTGTTTGGCCAGGTCGAGACGGTATTGTTGTCGAGAGACACGTATGTCTTGTGGGTTTTTATAGTATTTCCTAATCTGTATAGAGAGACGAGTTCTACGAGAATTTAGACCTCTGCCTCTGATAGCGTCGTCTACCAGCAAGGACATGCTAGCATATCACTCATACGACACGTGCAACCAAAGCGAATGTGTTGGCATTTGACGCTTCATTTGTTGCGGTCAACTTTAGCTAGTATGCATGCTAGTATGTGTGTGTATTAGGCACTGCTCATTTAACCCGTCTACTTATAGTCAGCAAAATTGCCGGTCTAAATGCCCTTGTGCCCATTTTACACACACAACACACACTCACCCTTTTGCTGAGCACAAAAGTAAATTTTCACACACGCGTACATACAATATTTTAAAATACACTCAAAGTAAGCCGTTGCCGCCTCTGTGTGCAACACTTACCACAATACATACAAACACACTCACACTGTACCATCCTTTTTTAATGACGTCATAGGCGTTCGCTGCAAAAATTGAGCACAGCATGAAAACCGAAACTGTAACTGAGTCTGTGTGTCGTTTTCAACCACCCACTTCAACCTCCCAGCTCTTAACCTAGTTGGCGTGCATTGAACCAGCCTCTCTCACTGTCTCCCTTTCTCTCTCGCTCACTATTTCTTAGTTCTTACCTCTCTCTCACATTCTCTTGCGCAGCTGCGACTTTCGGGCTGCAGCTGCAATTGGAACCTCGCTGCGTTCAATGAACTGCCTGCAAGGACAATGCAGTCCTACTCTTACATGCACTCACACAAACACAAATACACACACACACTCGCCGGCACACACTTGCTTGACACTTTGCCCGGTTATGAAACAACAATAAAAATGCCGCCCTGCCACCTTTGCCTTCCTCTGTCCTCTGTCCTCAGTCTGAGGAGCAGACGTACAATTTGCGCCGCTTTGGCATTTAACTACAGTTGAAGGATGCGTTCCACTGTGACGACAGTGGGAGAAGGATAACCAAAATGATGCGACTGCTAACCTTTCTCTTTCTCAAGGCAACGAACCGTAAATTGGAAGCACCAACGAGTGGACATGCCTCTTGCCACTTGCCACATTGATACATTCGCGAACCTTCGTCCAATTTCCGCTTTATTTTCTATTGCCCATTTTTAAGGGCATCCTCTTATGGCCGATTCTTGTGGAGTGACATTCGCGTTAAAATGGCGGACTGAGGTTAAAATTATACTGACATTTATGTAGTAGCATAAGCTTATGTAGTATGTCTGTATGTGTGACGTCACCAGCTTTGCCGGTCGAAGGTCAGAGAAGAAAGCAACATTATTGTTTTAACAAAACAGAAGGCAACCATATATTTAGGTTAAGCCCATCTCAGCGAGATTCAATGCTGGCTTAGGTATTTGTACCCTCGTCCTTAATGGGCCATATCCTGCACATTAATCAGCACGAGTTTTGGGTCAAGTGTGTCTCATGTGGTTTGAGTTCGACGCGGATGACCTTTGCCATAGTTCCAACTAAAACGTTGTGGATCCATGTGCCGTGTTGTCGCATCCTTTTGGCCTTCCTTTTGTTGCGACACTTGGCTTCTCGAAATTGTTGCAATTGTTAGCGTGCTTTTATGTTTTCACAAGGTTGTCACTCAGCTGCACTTTGCCTCCCAGATATTCGCATTCAAATTAGTTACATGCACTATTTATAGGCAACATGATGATGCACTAGTGGAGGGAGGCAAGGCAGCTGTCCATTTGCCACATTATGCAAGCCACGCGATGGCCGAGATGGCCGCGATGGCCGTCGCAATGTCGCCTTTTGTTTCGGTGTTTATTAATACAAAGTCCACTGCGGCAGCCATGTGCAAAGGATGCGTCAAAGGATATGACAAAGGGAGCTGCAAATGGGGGGGTCATCTAATGTATGTATAAATAAACCATTCACCATTTGCCATTCACCACCAAAACGTGGTTTATAACAAAAGCAGCTGCGTCACATGTCCTTTGGCTGCGCTGCGCTGCTCTGCGTATACATAATTATTCAATTAGGTGACGTATACGCAATGTGTGACAATTCGCATGATGTACAGTTAATGCGGTGCTGTGTCTGTGGTTTTTAAGTAACATGCTCGTAAATTCCTTAATTTCACGACTCCCTTCCGCTCTCCCCTTTGGTCGTGATGCTGCAAATATTTCAAGAATGAAATGCACAAGGATGCTGCGGTGCAGTCGACAAACGTCAACGTTGCCGAGACCAACGAAGCTGACAGCCCTGACCCAGTTAGCGCAATTCGTATGCTTCCGCCGCCACACACACACAAAAACACACATGTTTACATATATATTCGGGCAGATAACGACGTCACAATTGAACCTTCAGAGTTTTACCGTATGGTCAACCCAAAAACCTGGCTGTTCTTGCGATTTTACAAGCCGCCTTAACGTGAGCATAACTACAATCTTTATACACTCAACTCTTCCCTTTCCTACGCAACTGCTTCCTCTATTTGCTGGTTTCCCTATGCGTATACGCAATAAACTTATTATCGAGTTAGCATGTCAATTTGAAGTCACAGTCAATTTGCTGCCAATAGAATTCCCTTTTCGATCCTTTTGCGGAGCGCATATCCTTGAACTTTATCTAATTAAAGGCCTGCGTCATAGTTCAATTCCTTTAAAGAGGTTTTTATTTATTTTTTATTTTAGTGATGGTATATTTGCTGCAGCTTAACCAATCTTTCATAACTTGTATCCTTGACTAATTATTTATTTATCATCAAGTAAAAGACGTCGACATAGAATTATTTAACATTTAAAATAAATTCAACATTTTATAGAAACGGTTTCAAATTAATAAAGCATTTAATTTAAGAATTGAATAAATAATAATAATTTTCTGTTTTAGCTTTAAACTTAAAAGTTACAAAAATGTAAGAAGTTAACAATTTAGTGGCCAGAAAAAGCTCAAGGCTTTTAATTTATTTATATAAAATATTTTTTGAAAACAAATATGTACATATGTTATAAAAATTACAAATAAATACAAGATTTAAAATTAAAGTTAGTTCTTTTATTGAAAACTATTTTTGTTCTTTAAATTTAAAGATAATAATAAATTTATTATAAAATATTTGCAATTAAAGAAGAAAAAGAGGGAGGAAGATATGTATTTATTTCTAATTACATACAAATCATTTCAAATCGCATTATTAAGGTGCTTCTGCTCCAGGTGAACACTCTCCGACTGTCTGACAGTTTTCTAATTACCAAAGACCTTGACTCTCCACTGACTGAGACTAAGTCAGTGTGAATCCCCTCGCTGATGGCCAGTTGACAGCATGTATGATGTCCTTGCTAGCCGTAGCGAGCAACGAAAATCAAGTTAACTCTGGTGGTTGCTTCTTGTGTGGTTTCCCGTGGGTTCCGTCAACGTCAACAAGGCAACGAGGTCGAGGTCGTTGCGGGAGGCTTCCGGCCAATTATGAATGAAATCCTTTAAGGACAACGACGCTAAACAGGAGCAGCGGCACAATTTTATTGGAATACAGGCGAAAATTGGGTAAGTGGGTGAGTGGGTGAGTAGCCCGGCGTTGCCCGGTGCGTTGAAGGCCAGACAAAGGATGCGCACAGTGCTCGTCTGACGTATGACCCAATCAAGGATGCTGCAATGGCAACTAACCCGACAATTGGTACGTCATCGACAAGACGCAACGTTGTCCTCCAGTTGAAGCGTTAACCTTCGCCCGGCTGCATTTTGTGAATGAATGCAGGATCCTGGATGAGTTGAGGGTTAAATGACACTGCTTGCAGCTGCCTGTATCTCCTCTGTCTCTCTGTATTCCCACTCTTCTCTCCTTCTGCCTCTCTATTTCCTCGGCACTGTTTTTAATGCTACTAAAAGAAACACAATTAATTAGGGACGACCCTGGTCTGTCCCTAATCGAGTAATTGTAGCTTATGTGACTCCATTTGCCACTCTCCCTCTCGGTCTTCTCTCTGTTTCTCTCTGTGAGTACAAATGAGTGTTGTCACTTAGCGTTTTCGTTGCCTACTTTTATGCGCTGACCTCTCGTTCTAAACATGTCACGTAGACTGCGCAGCTCATTGGGAGCAATACCAGCTAATGTGGTCGCAATGCGGACCATGTTTTGGACCCTACAAGCTACTGAATAATGTCTTGTCATGCATTCGAAATAAGAAGCATGTGAGCAGGCTATAGGCTGGGAAATGACTAGCAGATACCCTCCAATTTAATAGGAATTATTAGTAAGGGGAATGTGGAAAATAGGCAAAAGTTCCGCTCTACGAAGCCAGAAATCGTATGAAAGATGCTTAAGAAACAAATAGAGAACGAAGTAAATTAAAAGAGTTATTGAGCTTAACAAGGTCTATTTTAAGACACATCGACTAGCAGCACAATTTATTCACTTCGTATGTAGAATAAACTCTTTAATCCTCTTCTCATATTACGAAACTCAGACAGAGCACTTCCCACTTATTTAAATTTATATTTATGAGTGTTTCAATTGTTTTCTTTTGTTATCTCTGTCACTGTTTCGTTTTACTCAATTCCCAAAGGGTAGTCTATTTTTGGACATATTTACTTAGTTTAACAATTGAGCTAATACTATTAAGATGTAATATATTTATCAGCTTAGTCTGAAATAATCTAAAACTTGTAACTAAGTTATTTATATTTATTTTGTTAAAGTTTTACTTGTCATTTCAAACTGTTGTCTCATTCTCACTTGCCATCTTTCACCCGTCTCCCTTTAGTTAATTCTCCTGAGAATTGCCAATTTTTGTGTTTTTACTTAGCCTGTTTGTCTGCACTGCAAATATTGGTCCTAAATGTAGACATTTTGTTTTGCGTATTGACTTCAATTACCGACACATCGTGCATATTTTATGAGCTGTCAGTATGATGGGGACAAGCGGAGAGGTGGCCAATGGGGAGCATGTAACACTGGCATAATTTATTATTTACTTAGCTCATGTCATTCTCTTGAGTTGGATTTGTGGGCAGGTCCTTTTGCCACGTTTATCCACGTTTATCAAGTGTGGTTACACGCTCACATCCTTCAGAGTTCTTCTTTGTCTCGTATTTGGGTCAAAGTCCGAATTAGCATGCAAGTTGGGTGATTTGTTCGTTTAACGTGATGTATACGTAACATTGCTTATAAAATGTATTCTTAGATCTGCATTTGTGTCCCGTGGCGTGAAGTGGCTTCAATTTGAGGCAATAAGCGAAGATTTTATGCTCGCGTGGCAGCTAAAAATAGCAAAAGGTTGAATAACGAACACTCGAAATATTTATTAAACGCTTTGTCTCGCGGCTCCCTTTCAAAATCTCATAATATCTTAGTCTTTGGCCCGCAGAAGTATGCAGCAATATTTTTAAAATGAAATTACAACCGAGTGCCATTAAAAGCGACGGAAACAGCCGTAAAGATAACAAGTATGAGAAGACGTAATAAAAAAATACCTCAAAAAAATGAAACGAACAGAAAGAGAGACAGGAGAATGATAAAGGTAAACAATATTCAGGCAAATATTGACATACTCATAAATGTAAGGGGCGTCAAGTAAACAAACTTATAAACACATGAGCATATCATTCATTTGTGATGAAACCGGAAATATTCCAACTGGGTACAAGCAAAAGTCATCAGAGAATGCCTCGACTTTTACTGCCTTTTTTTTCTGTGCCTTGGTTATGGGCAAAAGAAGATTAATTATTGTGCTAAATTTTCTGCCTCTCTCTCTGTGATTTCCCTTTAGTTGCCACAGCGCGTGAAACAAATTAACGCGGCCTGCATCATAAAATTGCCTTTCGACGGGTGTCGAGAGTTTTCAGTGCCTTTGGGCTTCCCATTAGCTGAAAGTAGACCCCTCGGCATCGTTTACAATGTGCACAAAAATAATGTTTGCCCAGCCAAAATTAGTCGTTTATTAATAACCAAAAGTTTCTGTTGGCTTCATATGATATGAGACTTCCACAGAGGATTGTTAAGCGACAACGAAGGATAAACATAAATAGACAAATTGCTAAAAATAGCTGCAAAAAACTAGAGAGAAGAAGCAAACTTAATTAAATGCTGTGGCAGTTGTACAAGCGGCGTTTACCAAAACAAACAGAAAATAAAAGGCAACATGAGAAGAGGAATGAAAGGAATGGGGAAAGGGAAAGGGAAAGAGAAGGCAAACTTGAAGCCGCGGAGTCGAGTTTGTCTTGGAGGCGAAAGCTGACTACGTGACTGCGGTCGCCTCTTTGGAAATGTTATACACAATTGTTATTTTCCATTTCAGTGATTTGCCAACGACCAACGGGTCGTATGCGCAACAGTAGCAAGGGCTATAAAAATCACACATACGACTAGTTGCCGGGCAACATTCGGATGCTTACATTTGTCTTCTGTCAGTTGAGTTGAGGTTCATAAACTGTCAACGGGAATTAGGTCAACGATAAGTATTTTTAGAGAGAGACACGCCTACAGGCGTATAAGCATACAAATTGCCACTTTTGATGTCTTCTTGTCATTGCCTTATCGACTTGTGACATTTGCCTCTTTTGCTGACGTATTTCATCAACTATTTGATGCTACATGTCCACTTTTGTCTCTGACTTGATGGGGCTATTAGGATATTTGATTGTCCCGTCTGGCTTGCTAATTTGTGACGATCAAAAGAAGATAAAACATTGCGTGTCGAAACATTGCGTATACGCACTGTAACTGTGCTAATTGTTTTTTGTGGGTAATATTGAGTAGTCTCAAGACTGTTTTGAGATATTTATGAGGTAATTATTTCCAAATCAATTCGTCCGCCCACTCAGTTGGAATAATGTTAATCAAATCAGGAGCCAGACAACGACGACTGTCTACGTCAGGCCTCTTGACTTGTTATAAATTCAATGCAAGCATTTCAAATTTCATAAATTTCCATATAAATTTTATGGCATTTGCCTGGCAACAACATCCATTTATATCGATATCCATCAGTAACGAATAAAAAAAGAAAATACAACAAAATTAATGGCTTTTCAATCGGTGACCTACTTTTTGATGCCACGTCTGCTTCTCTTCCCTTTTCCTAAATCTATTGACAGCCGTGGATAAGCAACAAATAATCAGGCATAGATTGAGTATTGAGATTGTAGTATAGTGCGTATACTCAATATAATAGAGTGCGTATACGCTATGCGATACAGAGATTTCTTGCCAATTCAATGGCCATAATTAGCCTTGATTCATTCTAATTGCCGTCATAGCTATTTCTGGCAACTTCTCCGAGCATTTCCAAGTGGGTCAGTCATCATTAGGCATAATAAACTCTGAAATTAATATAGATTTTTATGTGGAAACTTTGGTCCTGGGAATAAAGATAACAAACGCATAACGATTTCTGGTGTAAATTATTTCATTTATTGAACTGGCTTTTGTGTGAGAAATTTCTCATAAATCCTCAATTAATCTGAAGAGTGTTACGAGTATGTTTGGTAAATAGTTAACTTACGGTTAAATATAATTATATTGTATATATGTTAATATCTTATTATAATCTGCTGTATATAATCAATTGTATTGCTTATTTGCTTTTGTTATTTGTATGTATTGTATGCACGATATAGATGCTTGATCTGTAAACGACACTATTTGTATATGTGGTATATATGTATGTATATGCTTTATAAGTATATAGCTATTATAATCTGTTTGAAATTTGAATATCTGGTTATCTCATATATATCATTTGTATATTGATGTGAAGCCCTACGACTGGAGTGCTGTGCGAATTAAGTTGAATAAAAAATGTAGCAAGGGAATCTTAACTAAATGTAGTATTATAAACATAGTTGAAGACTTAAGACTTAAACTAACTAACTATATATGTATATATAGAACTGCCTGACGAAATTTGATCCCATTACAGCAAATGAATTAAGTACGTATATGAAACGACTGTCCCTAAGTAATTATAAGTATTTAAGAGTTACATATATATTAAAATTTAGTTTAAGAATTTTGATCAATTCATGGGATAAAGGCACGAATGTACAATAATAATTATATTATAATATTTATACTTAAGTTATAAGCTACCAATTGTTCAACTTCAATTCAATACAAAAATCTGCGTTTCCTTTACATTTTCAAACTCCCCTTTGACAGTCTTTTTTATGGATGCTGAACTGAGAAGCGCCGTGTGGAATATACTTATATATCATTTATCTCTAGGTGCTTAAGTCTTGGAAACTTACTTACTTTAAACAATTTTCTACATGCTCGAAATGGGTTTGAATTTTCTGAATTATTTCTTTTGTTGTCGCGCGGATATGAAAAGATTATTGTATCACAGATTTCGAAATGAAATGATTGTGATGTGATGGGGAGGAAAGCTACTTGTATATATAATATTATTAGATTTCAAACTGGTACAACGACGCTACATAAGTCTATGTGGAGTATATGGAGTACATAGTTCCATCTAACGTCTGGCATATTGACAACAAACGGAGCTTCGAGGAACCCGTTGAGTCGGCAAACCGGACATGCCCTTTAGATATGTGTAGGAGACGGGCTGACGTAGTATACGTTGTGGTGGCGGCTTTGACTTGCTCTTTGTTGCGGTTGTTGTTGTGGTTGTTGTTGTGGAGGTCGATGAGGATGTGGAACAGGCACTGGAGCTGCTGGTTGATTTGGAGGCCAGTTTATGCCGATGCAGCTCGACTGTCGATGCCGATTTCAGTGCCGATTTCAATGGCAACGATGTGCCAGTTGCCTGGTTAAGTGGTGCCGAAGTTTGTGGTGCTGCTGCCGATGGTGGTGGTGGCGGCGGTGAAGGACCGCTGCATGAGAGCGAACGGGATGTCAACGAGAGACTCTCGAAGGCACGGCGCAACGAGGATGTCGACCGGCGATGCAATCGTGAAAAGCTCGTGCGATTAATCGATTTACGTTTGCCATTCTGTTGATGTTTCTCTTGCAACTGCAACTGCAGCTCCAATTGCTGCTCCTCGATGTCAATGGTGCTGCTTGTTTCACTCGATGCACACGACATTAACTCCAGACGTGCCGCTGCCAAGCCACGACCCGCTGCCATCGACGATGAATACGAATCGGTCGATGAACTATTTGCATCCTCTTCCTGGGCTGCTGCACAATGGCCGGTGGCTGCGTCATCGCTGCCACCATGAACTAGGTCATCATTTGACCTTAGACCAAAGCGTCGGCTCAGTTGCTGAAAGAATCCCATGTTACGTTCATATCGGGGCGTTGGCGAAATGCTCATGGTGCTGCTGCATGGGGAGTGTCCACCTAGGGAGGAGGACGATGTTGTGGGCTCCAGTTCTAGCAGCCATTTTTTGGTGCAACTTCCAGTTGCAATATTGTTGTTGTAGTTGCCATTTCGTTCCTCCTGCTGCAGTTCATCCGCAAAGTAGACATGAGGAGTAGCCATTGTGTCTTCCTGTTTGTCTTAACTTCCTGTCTTCCTGTCTTCCTGCACAATGCAGTTCCGCCTTTGTTGTTACCGGTCTTTGTCTTTTACACACACATACACACAGAGTTTAAGTTACACTCACACATACACACACAGTCTCGTAGTGTCTTTTAGCGTTTTTCTGTCGGCTTTTTGTCGAGCGCTTCGTGTGTGTACACAAACGTTGTCCTTTCGCGTTTGAGTCGGCAAATTGAACGCCGATTCCTTTTATAGACTCGCCCGGCTGCAGAAGCCGCTTGCTGCAAAGCGTAATCAGAGCGTGGCAGCAAAAGAGAGTGTACCACAGAGTGAGACAGAGAGAGGGCAAAGAAGAGAGAAAGGGAAAGGAGACAGACGGCACATCCTTTCCTTTGTTGCTGAATTTTTGGCGCTGTCCTAATAACAAAACAGGATATGATATTGTGTGTGGCATTTGTTTACCTATTTCGTTAGTCTTTGATGCTCTCTGTTGACAGTTCTGACCGCCAGGTGGTGGGCTAGTGCGTTGGTGTGTTATTGCCATTTTTATCAATATTTACACAAGTTGGCTATGAACTCTGTAGTTTAATTGCTTTCAACCGCAATTGCAAAACGATTGCAATTCGATTTGTTTCAATTTCCACATCCACATCCGTTTCCTTTTTCCTCTTTGTATCCACAGCACATCCTTATTACATTTTGTGTTCTAAAAATAAACCTTTTGATAAGCCTTTGCTATTTTTAAAGTTCTAATGGCTTTTCTAATACGTAGTTGTCTTCGAGTTGGACTTTTCACAATGAAGATGTCGCCAGGAAAATTCATAAGCCGCAATTAAGACTGTCAAAAATAGATGTCGCTTATTGTTTTTGCCCATGCTGTTGACTTTTTATTTAATTACGCACAAAATTGATTTTAATGTGCTATAAATAAAACTGACTGCCAATTTTTCGCCTCACTGACGGGTGGCTCAGTAGTTGGAGGTTCAAGAGGGAGCGGAGGTTTTTTAATGCCCCAATGTTAGACGATTTAATGAAGTTTGTTGTCATCTTAATGCCTCTTTCAGAGTGTGGGGGCAATGATTGTTCCTGTCGTGTTGTTTATCTTCTAATTAAAGGCGTAATTGTTTACTCCTGACGTCAGACCATTAACAGCTTTGTCAATTAAGAAACCAGAGCTCTAAATACTTAAAATGACTGACAAACAACGCTTATAGTTTTTAACTAAAAGTTACGAGTCTATATAAATGCCCACACACATTGGTTAAGACAAAGGTTCTAAGGGGAACAGTCTGAATTAGTATACATAGTATATTCAGACAGACCTTAATTGCTGATTTGCGGATACATTTGGCATATCTGAAATCGTTTATTTAAAAATAATAACACTTAATTTCTACAAAAAATACTAGTAATATATTTGCCACCCACAGGACCTCTCCCATGAATCCTTGCCTAATCATGTACATGTAGACACATTTTCAAAATACCTAAAAAATTCTATGTTCCTGTCATATTGTTATTTGTGATAGTTATTCAATGATTGTTGTAATTTGTTTAATGTATAACAACAAGCTGTCAATAGATAGCAGAAAACATGTTTAGAATTCTAACGTATAAACTTTTAATAAGCAATAATATTTTAAAGAAAAAAGAAATCAATATATTTAGAAATTGACGAAATAAATCTTAAAATTTACTGTCATGAATTTATAAATTACTCATAAACAATTCATAAACACATGATGTACTCTCATAAAGTTATTTACTAGACTAAAGCTCTCTTGCTTTTAAAAATGATATCTTATACGCTAAGGTAATAATATAATTATAATAATCAGGTCTGTTTTGGCTTTTACTTTTATTTAAAAGCGTTTAATACAATTTATTTTTTAGGTTGCATATTTATTGCTCCTTTTTTGTTGTCCATTTTTGTTTAAATATCAATGTTGTTATTTCTCACTATCCCAATGTTAAAATAAATTGAAACAGGTAAAATAAATTCACCTGTATGTAATTCTGAAAATTGTATAAGACTCATTTCATATCTTTGAAAATACTTGTTAATAAATTAAATTGAAATGGACATAAGTACTTGATACAACTTTCTTTGTAAATGCTTAAAACAATTTGGTTAGAAATTAAGAGGAATGTTAGGTAAAATCGTTTTAGAGCATTATTCATTCATTCTTAGAAATGAAAAGACAGCAAATAGAATAAGTATAGATTAGCCTCAAACAATTCCGACAATTTCTTAACATTCGCCTCATAAATACTTGAGATGTTTCCCAGAAATTTCAGTTGAACAACAATGAAGATTTCACTATCAGGAGGTTCTTCTTCTCATGATTGCCTTTTATCTAAATAGGTAAATATATTATAGTTATAGTCTCTGGAAGCAGTTCCAAAAGTTGCAGGAAACCTTCACCAAATATTCGTATCTGCTTCAAGGATCGAGCTAGGATAAGTTGGGTCTCTTAAAAATTGTAATGACTTGCATTTGCACTTAGCGGATTTGCGAGCACTTATTGGTGCAGCATGCGGCTCGCGGTATGTGGCAAGTGGCAAGCGATAAGCGGCATGTGGCATGCAGTTGGCGATTAACGTCATCGTCGTTCTTAGCGCCGAATACGAGTGTTCGTAATGCAGACATGATATCGTATGTCAAAACTATAAGGTCGAGTCCTTCACCAACTTGAAATTGAGGACTTTACCTACATCATCAGCCGCAACAGACACATAGATAAAACTGTTCCCTGGGTACAGTTGAATGGTGCCACATCACACAGCACACAGGCACACAGGCACACACGTGCAACTTGTGGCAAGGCGCAGGCGCATGTCCTACGAAGATGGACTGCACCTCGAAAAGCTTTAAACGTACCTTCAAAGTGTCCTTTATAAAATTGAAAGCTTTTCATTTACAAAGAAAGCTTAGAAACCGTTAAATGACCAATGAGTTCATTGAATAAGATAAGAATAAATAAAAATATAGTTATAGATTTGTTTTAGATTTTGTATTTATTTGCATTGACAGCTAGACTTAAGGCTTAAGGTTATATGTTCTAAAAATATATGGGATATTTATTTACTTAATTTCTAAACATTTTTGCTATATTTTCTTCTTATCTTTTTTAATAGATAGAAAAGTGTATTGTGTTTCCGTTGCTGTTGTGTTGTTTTGAAATGGAAATAAGCAAACATTTTTGGCGACTAAAGATTTGGATTATTAAGTATATAATATCATAATATATATATTTTTTGTGTTTTTGTACAATTTTGATTATTTTCTTTGGTAAATTCGTAATTTTGTCTAGTCAAGTGCCCATTGAAATAAGTGCAAAGTATATATTAAAAATGGCAAATATTTCGAAATGTCTTTTCATTGTTTTGTATAGTTTTTGGTTTTGTTTTGTTTTTTTTAATTTTAACGAGCCTAGCTCCAAAAATTGAGTCAAATATTTTAAAAACTACTTGGGAGATATGTGGAAGTTAAAGTGGGGGGAGTTTAACTAAATTTTAGCTACTATCAACTAAAAGTCCTTGTCGAAGCACACGACATAAAGCTAGATACAGATACGGAGTTTAAGGAGTACTTATAGATCTATAGATTTTCAGCTAACATTTACACATTTATAAAATATGTTTTTTGTTGTAACGTTGCATCAGATCGAATCGTTTCTCCTGTTTCTCTAAACTCTAGCTCTACTCTTCTCCTGTTTCTCTCTATATATTCATATTCATCTTTAGGCACTACATCACTTTTCACTATAAACTACCCGCCCCGAATTTGGCATTGGCCTTAGCCCACGTCTGCTCCATTGTCCTCGCCTCGTCTGGTCTCCTCTTCTCCTTGTTATCTTCTTGCCTCTGTGTCGTTTAGTACATGTGGTGCAACGTATAGGGGCAACAGACCGCATAGCTGGGCACTCTTGAGTACAGTCCGGACATGCCCTTCATGTAAACATATTGGACTGGAGGTCGCAGAATACTCTGCTGTTTCTTATCCTTTTTGGATGACTTCGATGAGCTGCCACTGCGACTGTTGTTGCCACTGCTGTTGTTGCTGCTGTTGTTGCTGCTGCTGCCGCTGCTGTTGCTGTGGCTATGACTGTTGCTGCAACTGCTGCTGCTGCTGTTGTTGCTGTTGTGTGCTGCCAGTGATTTTTTCGTCATCACCGTCGAGGACACATTACGATGCGATGTCCTCAGTTGCCTCAATGGTGTGCTGCTGCAGGACAAGGAACGCAGCGATGCTGTTGCTGTTGTTGCCGCCGACGCTGAGAAATGTTGCAGCATGCGGCTTACCGATGAGGAGATGGAGATGCGACTTAGATGCAGGCCACCCTTGGATGTTGCAGTTGTTGCCGATGCAGCGGATGCAGAACGTGGTTGTGGTTCATTTTGTGGTTTTAAATTCTCATTCTCATCCACATTCTCTTCCTCATCCACGCTGCTGCTGTCGTCGTAGTGTGGATGCAATTGCTCCATGGCACTGCCAGGACGATACACAGTCTCCACATAGATGTGGGCATTGTTATCATAGAATTCCATTCCAGACGATGTACGAGATGTGTTCTCTAAATCCAAACTGGAACCGCCATGTAGAGCCTCCTCCAGGCATTCGTTGCGAGATCCACTCAGACTAAATGAATCCGTTGAGGAGCTGCGTATGTCATCCTGGCTGCTGTAGACCGTATCATTCTGATGATGATGATGCTGGAAATGTCTGCCCAGATGCTTGCTGAGCAACTGCAGCAGACTTCGCGATCTTGAGAGTTTTTGGCCACGTTGGCGTTGCTTCGACTGCTTCGAATTGGATTGTTTCTCTCCGAGATCCATGGAGGAACTGGTGGCGGAGTTTCCGCTTGAGCTCGACTTGGAGCAATTGTTAGGCGATAGCGTATCCATCTCACGAGAAATGTTCTTTTATTTTACTTTGGTAATGTTCCTTGGAGGAATAACACTTTAGAGTTCTTTAGAGTTCTTTTTATTTGGGGCACTTGGAACTTTTAGAACGCGTGGCACGATGTCTTGGCACTGACTGCTGGGGCAGGCGACCGTGTTGCGACTTTTATAGTTGCACCCAATGTCGATTGCTTCGCGTTTAACCTTCGTGTGTGCGGCAGACCACGTCGCCTATTGCCCCTTGTACCGTTCATCCACATCCTTGCCACGACGAGGACACTTCGTGCAACGTATTTTTCACCGAATTGCCGAGTCATTTGAGCCGTGTCGACAGTGCCACAGCAGCTGTTGTGGCAGCTACAACGTGAGCAGCAGCTTCACGCCAGTTATCACATTTTCCACATTTCATTTTTACGTGCTTCAGGACAACCTGTTGAGGTGTGTGTGTATGAGTGTGTGTGTATTGCAAACAGTTTCCTTTCTTTATTTCTTTCTTCCTTACTTTGCCGGTACGCGAAACATCAACGTGACTCTTGATTTTCCGTTGTTGCCCCTTGCCACCTGCCTGCACAACCCACGCAACTAAACAATGAGGCACAAAACCAAACGACGATGTTGCACTTTTTAGTTTTTAGACTTTGACTTTGCTTTGTGACTAGGAACGTGTCCCTTGCACGTCATACACATCGAATCCAGCATTTTCCCAATGATTTTCCTAACACTTTCCCAAAGACCCTAAGTTTAGCCTTTGGCAGCAACTCTTTCCCCTTGTTGCATTGATGAGGCTGCCATTGCTCACGTGAAATGCAGTACTTGCCACTTGCCACTTGCTACGGCTGCAATTTAACTCTTATCCTTGACAAATTAATTGCCAGCTTCTCTCATCAACTGCAATTGTTTGCGGCTGAGGGACACAGATAGTTAGTGTGGATCAGAATTGTAGTTAATGAGTGACTATAAATAAACAGATAGTTATGACAGTGTTAGAATTTCAGCTTGTTACTGAAGTTATAAAGAACCTATTGGACACCCAAGTAAGGCTATTTAGAGGAGATGTTTAGAAGAGAAAGGTTGCTCTTGTTTTTCACTCTTTTAAAGTGAGAGCTCCTCCTTTAGTTCCTTCTACAGCTGCCACTTTAAGTTTTTAGAAAATTTAATATGTTCTCTTTAGCTTAATACTGCCTTCAACCTAGAGTTATTCCATTATAAAAGAGCTGTTCCATTATAAGAGAGTTTCTTTGCAGCTTCTTCTACAACCCCAAAACTAGTATTTACCTTTCCTCAGTCTTAGAACTTCCTCTAGCTTAGAGCGAATCCATTATAAGAAAGAATCTCCAGGGAAAAGCTTATACTTTTTCAATTTGCTCTCTTTAGTCTAGTTCTAATCGTTCTTTCTCTTTTGTTAAAGTACTTTACCTTTATCTTTGAGCTCTATCTCTTTGAGCAGAGATTTTTATACAGATTATATTTTAGACATCACCTACTTTTTCTTGGCTTTTCAGCTTACTTTTTAGATAGAGTATCTTTTTAAAGACGTAGAAAAAACTAAATCATTTTCAATCGACTCTTAGAACCAGCTTTCTTACAGAGTATCTGCATTATTTGTTTTTCTTCACTTTGAGTGATTTTTCTTACTTTCGCTATTCTCTTCTTAGAAAGAGCACTTTCTTCCCACCACAAATTCATAGTAATTGCTATATTCCTAACTATTTTTAGATACTTTCTTCTTTATCAATAACTCCTCTTTCCTTGGAACTTTTAAATTACTCAATTTCAAATAGTGTTCTTCCAGTAGAGCATCTATATAAATTTTTTAAAAGAGTATTTACTTACATTTGCATGACCTTCACGTTTGCATCCCCTAAAGAACCAAGTATCTTTGGTACTTATGTGTGTAGGTGATGTATCTTAAAATTGGTTCAGTGGAGCACCCAAGGTCATATACAGAAAATCGGAAATGTGTAATAATGTCACGTAGCAGCGATTTGGTCACCTGTTGTTTGTGTCTCTGCCACATCGTGTGGAGCTTAACATTCTGTGTGGCAAGTAGTCAAGTTGAGAACTGTGCCTCCTGTGACGCTTGGCAAATTGGAAGTAAAACTCATAGGAAAACTTATTTGTTGAGTTTATTACGAGTAGTTAGTTCTGTTTTTCACATTTTCTCTCTCACATTTTCCTTGCAAATATTCAGTTCAGTCTGCTGATGGATTTTTGTCCCGCTGTGACCATCAAAGCAGAAACGGGGTTAACGACAAAGGCCCAATGCCGAAGTCGAGTGATCCTCCTACTCCTCCTCCTCCATAGCGATTCCCTGGTGAGTAGGGACTTGGATAGTAGGACGGTGAATAGGGGTAGCTCGGAGGGTATCTACTACTCGGATATCCACCACCACCACTACCATAATACCCATAGTAATTGTTGTAGTATGGGTCTGAATAAGGTGCTGGATAGGGTCTCGATGTCTGCACTCCTATGCCAAAGGAGACAAGTGGTTTGGCCTTGACGCTGCCCAGATTAAGACAGCAGGCAACGAGAAGCAACCACTGCAGGTGGTTATCAAAATATTAGCAAATGAATACCAAACGATTGTGGCCAGCATTAACTGAGGAATTTCCTTACCCAAAGATAATTGCGCATTTTCCTGTTCGCTTTACGTAGTTTCCTCTTGGTTCCTGATGTCGTCTTTAGTTTCTCGGTTTCTCTTAATTTCTCGGTTGTCTATCTTGATAATCTCTAAGACTTCTTGTTTATTCCTGTTCTTATTTGGCTTTTAGATGTGCAGTCCTTGCTCTTGTCTTCCTTGTAGATGTCCAATCGTTCTCATTGTTTACTCTGGTTTGAGTTCACAACTGCATTCCTGTGGCCCTTTTATACCTTCTGGCCACATACATTGGTCCGGTTTTAAAACTTGCTTTGGCCACATACATTGTCATGTGCCTCAGTCTGTTGCAATTAAGAAAATATACGAGTATGTAGAGCCCTTTACATGCTCTTAATAAATGTATTTAGAATATATGTATATATGTATAGGGAGTTCCCTTCTAGTGTTCTTGTTCCGACTGCAGACACGCCTAATTTAAGACTAAACCTGTTTAAAAGCAAGTGAAACTGATACCTAGTCCAATCAGCAACGAACTATCTAGTATAGAATTCCTATTAACGATTTCTGATGACTTTGCATAAGGCTTCGCTGGACTCAACGTGATTGCTGAGCTTCAATCAACAATTGTCGACTAGAAGATGCTCTTTTTTTTACATTTCATAATAGTTTTTTGATAAAAATGTAATAATAATGAGATATAACACTTATTATATCTACGTGGGAATGTGAATTGACAAGAATCTAACTATTTCTTCTAAAATTTACCTCATTCATAGAAATTTCCTTCTGAAATGTATTACTAAATATCTATGTCAAGTTCAATACTTTCAATAACTTTTGGAAGACTCTTAAGACATAATGGCTTGAGTTTGAGTTTGTATTTCCATGAAAAAACTATATATCTTGTATATTTCTCACGATATTTATGTGGTTCGAGTGTAACTTTATACTAAAACTGAGTATAGTTTCTATTCTGTGTAAAATGTATCTCAAACAAGTTATTATGGGATATGTTGATTTGTCAGCCTTATGAAGGTTTAATTCTGTGCTAGGAGTATCAATAAATATTCTTGATACCTTTTGCAGCTGTCAAGTTGCTTTGAAATATCGTTGAATCCTTTTGGATTGATTAGTTACCGCCGCAGGGTATAAAAAGCAATCAAATATTAATTAATTTATGCGATTATGTTAGCGTCCTTTCCGTGAACATTTGCGTACGTATTTGTATTGCAGCTACGTCTCTGTTTTCTTAGCCTTCTTTGATTTTGTGGTCCGAATCCATGTGACCAGCGACTGGTCACGTTGACTGACGTGCTGACAGAGCAAAAAGCAAAAGTTGGCAATGTGAATAAAAACTGTAGTTGCAACTGTTTGGTTTCCATGTGCAACGGAGGCAAACTCTGAGACTAGCCACGCCCCAATTTTCTTATTCCCCCTTTTCAGATGTAGCTACAGTTTGATTCCCGATTTATTTTAAACACAGGTTGAAGGTGCAAGGCCCGGGATACGGGCTATTTGATACTACTACTTTGGTTACTAGATGATCTGCTTGGATTGTTTACGCTTGTGTCGAGGCCAATAACTGCCCACGGAGTTCATTAGACTATAGGAGAGACAGAGTCCCTGGTAGGGAAACTGTTTTGACGCATAGATCTCAAAAGAACAATGACGACTTTGCATACAATGGAGGCTGACAAACTTTATTCAGATTCAGATTTCATGGCAAATGATTTCCTTCATAGAAGTGATACCTTAGTAGAGATACTCGTAGGTCAAGGGTTGGTAATCGGTGCGATATTGTTGTTGAAATGAGCTGGGAGTCTGAACGCTGTGATAAACATGCGATTGACTTGCCGGAGCCACCAGACGGGCATAGGCCAAAGGCACCACTGAACCACCAGAGTGGGCATAAGTCAAGCCATGTGAGGTATAATAGCTATAACCGGGTGTATAAAGCAGTTCATGGCCAAAAGCGAGGCTCAGCAGGCAAACGAGGATGATGAACTAAAGGAAATGAAAGAAAAATAAGAAAAGCCAAGAAGTTGTTACTTTTCCTTAGGCACCAGGCTTACCAGTTTCATTGTCGAGTTGAACTTCAGGAAAAGCGCAGACAAACTGAATCCCAATTGGAGTCTGGCTTTGGCTTTTATAGTCGCCACCAACAGTCCACTTCATGTTACCAAGGTCAAAGGCATTGCGGCAAATTGAAAGAAGCCCTTAACTCACTTTGAATGCAGCTACAATTGCACTTCGATTCAATGAGAATGAGAATGGGAATGAGAATGAGAATCACATTGAGAACGAGAAAGATAACCTGTCTAGCTCTGTGTCTATTTCCAGTTGATCTTCGTGCCAAGCTGACAAGATAAGCCTGCCACATAAATACGGCAACACATTGTAGCACATTCAATGAGCACTTCATCTTCAGTTCCTTCTACCTCTCTCACTTCATCTCTCTCCTTTGCTGTTTACATCTTTCTGTTTGTTTTGGTTACGTTTCTGTTGAAATCAACAATTAAGTGTGCTTTTGGCACTTCCGGTATTTCTTTTCAAAATGTTTTCAAGGTCAGCCCCAAAAAAAAAAAGCCTGCAGTGGGCGTGTTTACTTTTCTGCCCTTGAACTAAGGAAAATTTGCGAAGTTTTCCAAGTGCGCAACGCCTTTGTTTTCCAAATTGTGGCGAGTTCGGGTCGGGAAAGAGGGGAACTTTGCGTTGTTCCGGGTTCGGTAAACAAAATCCTACGCACACGACAATTTATATTTTTGCCTATTGTAAATATTATGCCATTTGTACGTTTCATCTACGTCGCATTTCTTATTTTGACCAGTTGTTGATTGTGGCCAATTGCGCAGCATCTTTGGTTACTTGAGTGGTGCAATGAAACCACAGTTAAGATAGCGCAACGACCCACTAGCCCTAGTCTTGTGGCCTCTAAGCTATGCGTGTAATTCAAGCCAAATACTCGAGTCATTCACTTTGGGAAATCTGAGATGGCTAAGAAGTGCAGCAAGGTCAGTTGCCAGTTGTCAGTTATATAAATGACTCGAGACAATGCAGCGAATCAACGAGTCTTGTTGCAAGCAACCACGCATTGAGTTCGGAGTCTAAATCAACGCCCTCAACATGTTCAAACTGGTACTGGTGGGTTAATAGCCTGGCTCAAGTCTTTGGTCTGTCATCTTTTTTGATATGAATTCTATTCCTTTTTCTTTCATCAGTTTCTGTTGCTGTCTCTGTGTGCCGCCTTCGCCTACGCGGCTCCTAGTCTGTCCCACCTGTCCGGTCATGGACCCATCCTGACCAGCTCCCATTCTTACCACACCTGGCCTCATGCTGTCCATGTGGTTCGTCCCATTTGGACTCCACACACTATTGTGCGGCCCGTCATTCATCACAACCTGGGCCATAATGGATACGGCTATGGTCATGGTTGGTAATAAAATGCCGCCTAGTTGGCTGTCGGAGGCGGCAACCTAGGATGTGCCCCTCTAAATCAAATGTATCGCCTGAAATAAAGCGTTCAAATTGATTGAAATACCAGAATGCCTTCTTTATTATTCCGGGTGGTATAAAAGTGCCTGGTTTTGACCAGTTCACCTGCAGTTGACTCAAGGATTTGCTGCAAAATGTGGTCAACTTGTAGTTGCTTATTTGTGGTTTCATCTTTGATTATAATGCAGTTAATCTATGCCCAGCCATTGCAAGTGTATCTACTGTCACCATCTTGGCCTAATGTGGAATCTATCGAGAGTCAAAAGCTTATTCCAAAGGATTTCTTAAGCCATCTACAGCAACTGGTAGTAAGCATCTACCAATTGATTCATCCAGCTAATGGCATGCCTCTGGCCAAATCCAAGAAGCACAAAAAGCCAAACCAAAATCCTCCATATCACAAGTTGGTCTTTGATCGCCTTGGCTTTGGTAATTTATCTTTTAATCTCGGATTCACGCTAAACTTTCAGCTGAGCAACAGCGTGGGATTTAATCGGCAGCTAAATGGGATTGTTTTGAAACCCGAGGCAATGCAAAGGAGCAGATAACATGTTTACACTTAGAAAAATAAATAGAAAATTTTAAATAAATTTTAAAAAATTCTAAGGGTTAACTAGACTAAAAAACTATTGCATACTTTTAGACTGTCGTAAATTTCCTTTGCAACAAATGTATTGAAAGGTCAAAAACTAAGTGTTCATTGTTGTACACTTTATTTTAATTCGGTTTTGGGCAGGAAATAAATTTAGCTGCAACAAATTTTAGATATATTTATATTTTCTTTTGGTGACTTTTCGTGTTCTCTATTTCTATCAAATATCTGTGTTTCCTAATGTAATATTTGTAAACAAAATTTGAGTTTCTCAACAGTAAATAAAACTCATTAATAGTAACTTTAGCATAATTTCAGGTAACAAAAAGGTTAATTTGATTTGATTTTAAATCAAACTGATGAAACAAAATGCAGTTTGTAGTTTTCAATCGTTTTATGAAATTAATACCTAACAGATTTCTGAGTTTGTTATACAAAATAAACAACACTTTTTTAAATTCAAACTCGATTGTTTAAAAAAGTGAATTTTACTTTCAGGCTGCGGTAAAAATTCCCTAAATTGAATTAAATTTTAAATAATAAAAATAAATGCAATTTTCTGTTTTTCTAGTTGTCAACTTTTTATTTTTATTCAATTTTTCTTAAGTTTCAGCAGCATTTTCTTGTTGGTTTTCGGAGTTCATCATCTACTTCCTGAGGAGCACTGGAGATGTGTATGCAGCAGCGTAGGGCGAGGCGACGTAGGGAGAGGCGACATAAGGGGAAGCCACATAGGGAGACGCCACATAGGGAGATGCCACATAGGGTGAGGCAAAGTTGCCGTGATATTCGGTGCTGTAGACGGCGGCAGAGGGTGCGGCAGCCACAAGTGGTGCAGAGTAGGCCAGTGGTGCAACAATTCCTGGCTTGGCTGCAACGCAGGCAATCAGAGCGAGGACAATGGCGGCAATGAACTTGAACATGTTTGTTTTTTTTTTTGGTGGTTGCTTGACTTGTCGATGGAACAAATGAAACTGATGCTTAAACAAGTGACAAGCCATTGTTTATATACCCCCAAAAGCAGTTGGTAAAATTGTTAAGACCTTGCAAGGCCAGCCCATCGGAATTCTGTTACCAATTTGGTAGGCAGGTCACGTACATACGTAAAGTCAATTTGGTTTGGTCATAATATAATCGACGTGGTTAACTTTGAAGCAATTTCTTAAACTTGGCTTACCGAATTAACTGGCCAACAAGGTTTGTCCAAGGCACTACCTCATAATCGGGCAGGTATAAAAGGGCTCTGCACTGAGCCAACATCATCAGTTCAGTTTCTACGAACCAACCAAAACCAATCCTACAAAGATGTTCAAGTTTATCGCACTCGCCGTTCTCGCTCTGGTTGCCTGCGTTGCTGGCAAGCCTGGAATTGTGGCACCACTGGCCTACTCTTCCCCCTATGTGGCATCTCCATACGTAGCATCCCCATATGTGGCATCTCCATATGTGGCATCTCCCTATGTGGCATCCCCGTACGTGGCATCTCCCTATGTGGCATCAAGCTATGTGGCATCACCCTACACCGCCGCCTACAGCGCTGCTCCTCTGCTGCTGAGGAAGTAGATAAACCATCCGGAAAACTTGACTCTCTGAATGAATGAATAAATAAAAACTGCATATGCTAAAACTCGAAATCATTTTTATTGTTTTTATTGTTGTTGCAAATTTATCTTTCTCGTATTTTCAGCTGGGTTCGGTTCAAGGTCTTTGCCTCTTGCATCTTATCAGCGACTGCAAGCAGGAAGCGTCTCTTAATTTTCTATCTCTCCGTTTGTTGATATTCTTTCTTCCCGATTGGATTCTGGCGTCGTACAAAGCTCAAAGATTTCCTGGTTTTTATTTGGATTTTAATTTTGTTGTTTACTATGTTTTATTGTTGGGTTTTTTATAACTTATTTGAATATGATATTGGCTTAGCTTAATGTAAATAGTCTAGATTTTCTCATACAAAACTCAAATGTCTTCCTGGCTTTTTTTCAGTTTTCGATTTTAATTTTATTTATTAAGTTTTCTGTATTTTACTATTACTCTGAGATACCAGATTTCCTGGATTTTATTTGGATATCTATTTTGACATTTTTACATTGTTCACCGTTATGATTTTAAGTTTATTTTGTTTATTTTTAAGAATGATTTTGGCTAATGCGTATATTATTTCGGTTTGTGTATCTCTTCCCTAAATTATATATATATTTTTTCCTCATTGTATAAAGTTCTCTTTTAGATGTGAATTTAGTCATTTATTTAGTCTTTTTATGATTCTGCATAGTTTTAGCTTATTTGAATAGGAGATTGACTTAGGATAAAGTAAAACTAGCTCTAGATACTTTTCCTCTCTCACTCTGGACTCACATGGTTAGATTCGCCTCCATTGTGGCATTCGATTGGAAGACAATGCTGCTGCGATTATAACGACCTGAACGTCGTATCTTAAGGTATCTTAACGTCACCATAGCCGCAATGATTATAAGAATTATTCCACCTATGGCATAAAAGAAAACCTTCATGTAGATCAAATGCAGCTCCAAGTGCTGCGAGTGTAGTCTCATGAGTTCCAGTTGTTCCCGTAGGGTCATCATGGAACCCTCCAGAGCAGCTGGCGACTCTCGAGTTGAGTTTCCTTCTGAATTCGTAGTTTGACTGACACAGGAAACATCACGTATATGTGGAGTCTCGTCCAGGCTGTCATCGGGTTCAATATGTAGTGTAACCGTGTCCGTCAAGTAGGGAGGAATCAGCAGATGATGTAGATAGGAGCAATTGAAGCGATTGCGAGAGATTCCCAGTTTCTGGAGCAGAGGAAAAGCCTGAGAAAAACTACGATTTCCATGGAGATCACTCAATGAATTGCCATCCACATAAAACTGTTTAATATTTATCAAATACGGCACAAAGATATCCAGATTGAGGCTGGTCAAGTTGTTGAAAGACAAGTCCAAAATTTCCAGATATTTTTGCTTGGAGAACATGCCAAACTCCAGCTGACGAATGCCGTTAGAGCGTAGAAAGAGATTCCGCAGTCTCTTCAGCTGATCAAAGATACTGACACTCAAGGGTCCAATGGGATTATATGATAAATCCAAATGAAGTAGAGCTGTCATATTGGTTATATTAGCGATGCTTCCCAATCGATTTCCACGCAATTCCAGAGTCTCCAATTGCAACGCCTGATGCATATAAATTTCACTGATGTTATTATAATTGGCTCGGACAAAGCGTGTTGCATTTATTGTGAGATTAGTCAAATGATTATAATCCAAGTGCAGTTGATGGACGATGCTCTTGTCGGTCAAATGAAAGGAGTTCAACGAATTTGTCGCCAGCAACAAACTCTCCAAACTGGCAGCCTCCGAGAATGTATCCGGATGAATGCGAATCAATTTATTATTGGACAGATTCACCTCCTTAATGCGACGCATACGGTTGAAGACCTCAGGTTCCACATACGTCAGGGAATTAGCTTCCAGGGAAACCGATTCCAAATATTCGTTGTCCTTAAAAATATCCTTGTGCAGCTCAGTCAACCGATTGCCATTCAACTGAAGTTTGTTCAGTATATGCAATCCACAAAAGGCATTCTCACTTAGCAGAGATATTCTATTATACGACAGATCCAATCTCATCAGAGAATTGGCTCCAATAAAGACAGAAGTCTGCACTGAGGTCAAATTGTTGTAGCTCAGATTCATATTCGTTAAATTGCTGGCCGCACTAAAACTATTCCGGGTCAATTCCAAAATGCTTGTATAGGACACATCCAGTGTCTTGAGATGTGTGAACGTCTCGAACAGATGGAAGGGCACATAGAGCAGCGTCGAATCGTAGAACTTCATAAACTTAACCATATTCCCGGGTAGAAAGTTCTTAATCACCACATTCTGACTGTGGGTCACAATAAATCCAGTCACGGTGCAGAAGGCTTCATTCGAATCCATGTACATATGCGGTTCGAACTCATCACAACTTAGATAGACATCGCCAGCAACCGCACGATTGCTGCTCGACAGGACTAAAAGGAGCAGACTCCAAATATAACGTATACGCATCGCGACACCTTTACCAAGTGAAGGCTTTTCGCAAACTGTAAGCGATTTTCCAAATTATATTTACTTGATCTTACAGAATTGCATTGTATGAGGGAATTTATCAATATTGTAATATATATACATTTACATATGTAGTTTTATACCCTTACAGAAGTTATTATTATTTCGTCACTGTGAAGGCCCTACAATGTATTTCACTAAGTTAAGAATTAAGCTTAACACATAAATGAATATAATATTATATTAAAAAGATTCCGGTCAAAACTTCACCAATTTCACTGCCAAAACCTATTTTGATCATGTTTTAATCTGTAAATTAAATCTCCATTTAAGAATAGCTCCTTTACAAATTTCTCTTATTAATTTTTGTTGTAAATTTAGATTCAATAATATCCCTCAGTCAAATATAAAAATCTTTGCTTATTCTTAAAAGCTAATTACCTTATCTTGAAACTTTTTAAAAAGAAACAGCTGCTTGAAGGAGTATCATATATTCGGTATTTCATAAATAAATATTCTTTCTTGTTTTATATAACGATTGTTGTTGTTGTTTAAGGCATTATTCGATAAGAAATGTCGGTCTGCGCTCTGTTTTATTTTCTTGTTTTGTATTCTGATAACTGGTAATGAGTTCTGTAGGCAACTTTTGGCTGTCTGCGGACCATTGACCCATCAAATCGGAGGCGTAATCAATTGCATTCACATCACAGATCATAATTGTAGCACAACCGACTCCGTAAGTTGCCCTCCCTTCGATTGTGGCACAGTTGCAAGTGAGGTTGCATAAATAAATTGTGGTACAAACGAACGTCCTTGATTGTGCGATATGGATAATCGGATAAATGCAATAACCTCCACACTTGCCCCATGCAACAAGTCGAGTTGGAAGGGAACTGAGCTTGGGGAAAGGGCAGGTCAGTTAACCGCAGTTGACCGCATAGTCAAATCAAAATCATTTCAACTGAAAATCAAAACTGCTACCGAATTCACTTTTGGGGCTACCTTCAAAAACACGGCGACAATTTTTATGGGCTCACATTTTTGGACGTGCCCGACATACGCAAGTGGCGACCTCAGTTCCAGCTGTCTGCGATTGTCTATGGCTCTTGGTGGTCATATCATCTGGGCACGTAGCCAGAGCATTCCTCCTTGCCTTCTAATTTTGTCGCTTGTAGAACAATCAAATCAAAAGACGGACTATAAAAGTGCAGGCGCCTCAAACTCAAATCATAGTCTACTCAGTTAGCTCTAACCAAATCAATCCAAGATGTTCAAACTGGTGTGTGGAATCACTTTAAGGATTTGTGATAACACATTTAACTAATCTATTAATTCTCTCCTTAGTCCTCTGCCATTTTCGTCGTGTGCGCTGTGCTCGCCTGCAGCCAGGTTGATGCCAAGCCTGCTGTTATCGTTGATGCCGCTCCAGCTGTGGTGACTGCCACAAGCTCTCAATATGTTGCCCGCAACTTCAATGGTATTGCAGCTGCACCAATTGTTGCCTCCGCCTATACCGCTCCTGTTGCTGCCGCTTACACTGCCCCAGTTGCTGCAGCTTACACTGCCCCAGTTGCTGCCGCTTACACCGCTCCAGTTGCCGCTGCCTATACTGCCCCAGTTGCATCCGCCTACACTGCCTACCCCTACAGCAGCTACCCCTACACCGCTGGCTACACCACATACCTATAAATGATTCACATGGCTTGACTCTTCATTCAAATATAGAACAATTGCTCAACTGAAACTAAATGTTGTTTGATTTTAAAGAGACTTTACTGATTGGAGTTGTGAAGAAAGAGATAATCTGGTCGCTTTGACAGATTAAAAAATATTTATTTTAAAATTACTTAGTATTTATCGAGTGAACAATCTAGACAAATTAGGGTTCATAGCTAGAGTTGCCTATACCAAAAGCAAAATAATTAGCATTTAAGATAATGGTATTGTTGCGGCAAATTAACAAAAAAAATTACCATACTATACAAACAAACTTTTAGTAAAAACAGAATAATAACTTCTCATTCCCAAGAAAAACTTCCGCTTTTATTAAAGGTATAAATATGCGCTTTTTTTGACTGAAGATTTAGGAAATTTGTTGCCCAATCAAATATAACACTGAAAATAATAGAAAACGAAGCTCCTAGCTCGAATGCCATATTAAAACTATAAGATTGCGATGAATTTAAGATCAAATAGGTAATATAATTCTTAAAAATTTTAACTTTATGGGGTCTGTCACGCCTCCTTCTGCCTGTTACGCACATTTGCACAAACGTAATAGACCCATTTGTACTTTTTTAAAGTAATGCGTCTAAAAGTACAAGTTTTTAGAGTTTACTACAAATTTGTTTCCAACAAGTTGTACAATTAAAATATCTCAGCTTTTAACATTAATTAATTTGGATAATATTCTATTCTTTCTTTAAAGTCAAAAATTTTAACTAAACATCATGTGAACAAAACAATGGACAAATTTGAAAAAATCAATATAATCGAAATGACATCCTTTTAACTAGCCATCAACCCAGTAACTGCGTCATTAAATCCTTGACAATAACACACATAATCATATCTATGTAAGAGATCTTATTAGCAGAAATATATTTGCTAACATTTTTAGAGCAGTTGCAACTCCCTTAACTTGGATTTAAGAGGAACAAGAACAGCAATGCGTGTTCAATTATACATCATCCCAGAAACTGCGTCATTAAATCCTTGACAATAACACACATAATCATATCTATGTAGGATAACTTATTAACAGAAATATATTTGGTAACATTTTTAGAACAGTTGTAACTCTCTTAACTTGAACTTAAGAGGAACAAGAACAGCAATGCGTGTTCAATTATACATCATCCCAGTAACTGCGTCACTATGTAAGATAACTTATTAGCGGAAATATATTTGGTAACATTTTTAGAACAGTTGTAACTCTCTTAACTTGAATTTAAGAGGAACGAGAACAGCAATGCGTGTTCAATTATACATCATCCCAGAAACTGCGTCATTAAATCCTTGACAATAACACACATAATCATATCTATGTAGGATAACTTATTAGCAGAAATATATTTGGTAACATTTTTAGAGCAGTTGTAACTCCCTTAACTTGGATTTAAGAGGAACAAGAACAGCAATGCGTGTTCAATTATACATCATCCCAGAAACTGCGTCATTAAATCCTTGACAATAACACACATAATCATATCTATGTAGGATAACTTATTAACAGAAATATATTTGGTAACATTTTTAGAACAGTTGTAACTCTCTTAACTTGAACTTAACAGGAACAATGCGTGTTGGCGATGACGTGCAACTTGTTGATTGTTGTTAACGAATCAGTGGCAGACATCCAATGTCTGCTACTTGTGCAACATTTGTGGTTGGGTGGTGTGGACTCTGAATGTTGAACGAAACTGGACTGCAAAGCTCGAATGGCACCCACACAACTGGGCAGGATGAGGAGGAGGTGCAAAGTTGACAAAAAGCCTGAGGACAGTTCACGTCACGGCAACAGTTGGTGGTGTTGCAGCAGCAACAGTTGCAATCCGATTTAATTTCTGGTTGAACTGAAATCTGTTTATAGTTGATCGAATCTTTAGTGGAGATCTCATCTGTAGATCTCCTTTTAAAATTGAACAATTTCTTATACATTGTGTTCTAATCGCTTTCCGGTTAACAAATGAAACAACATGTGGGGCAGTCGCTCAGCTTTATAAATTCGGTCTGAGAGAGTGTTTGAGTGGTTGAGTGGGTCACCAAACCCCAGATCCAAGTTCCAGTTCAATAATTATATACATCTACTTAAGTATGTGGTATGCAAAGCACGTGCATTTATTGGCTCGATTTGTTGATCCGTTTATTTTGTTCGTCACACGTTTAAAAATACTCATTGCGTCTGTTAACTTCCCCTCAAGTATTCCTTCCCTCAAATGAAACTAAAAGTAAAGTGCAAATTTTTTTTTTGTTGAGCCAAGATTCTCCTTGGCGTCAATTGATACGACAGTCAACGGCGTCGCAATTGGCAGGCAAGAGCATCTATCTGGTGTGGTGGTGTCTGGTGGTGCATAATAATCGTTTTTTTAGGTAACCTTCATGTTTGTTTTTTAGGGTTCCAATAGTTTTGTATATAAGTTGGCGATTTTGTAGCTGTAGGCATCAGTCAAGTTCTTCAGAACAAACAGTTCACTTGTCAACAGCTCAAAAGCACAAACAAAAAACCACTTCAAAATGTTCAAATTCGTAAGTATTTAAAATATATTATTTAATCCTCTACAATCCCTAATTTATATAAATTTTCTCTTTAGTTCGCTCTGTGCCTCTTCGCCATTGTCGCCTGTGTGGCTGCCAAGCCCGCTGTGGTTGCTGCCCCATTGGCCTATAGCGCCTACACCGCTGCACCACTGGCCTACAGTTCTGCCTACACCGCTGCTTACACCGCTCCCTACACCGCTGCCGCTGCCTACCCCTACTCCGCTTACCCATATGCTGCTGCCTACTCTGCCTATCCTTATGCCGCCTACTACCGTTAAGGAAACCACTGCACCACCATATTGACACTCACTTGCACCACAACTGGACCTATATATATATTCTAATTCTGGTTTTCCTCGAGCAATCTATCCTTAACTCGGCTTTTTGTTTCATCTGCTTCTGACTTTTTGATTTTCTAGTATTATGCGATGTTTGGGGAGCTGAAGGAATATTATATTGTTTTTGAATAAATGCACTTTGCGTAAAACGTAAAAATGATCACTTTTAATTTATTTTAATTTGTAGTAGCCAAATTAAATGTTAATCATTTATCAATTATTTTGAAAAAGTACTTCAATCTTTAACTTAAAGCAAGAAGAACTTCTCTTAGACCGACAAGGACACTTTATTCCTGCAGTCATTGCCCTTTTACCTTCACCTTGATTACATAAGGAATGACTAACTATCCCCCATTGAGATAATCAGTATCTATTTTTATTTTTGCATCACAATTAAAATGCATAGCCAGAAGCCATCATTTGAAATCACTTGTTGTTGCAACTGTGCCCCGTTGAAATGTGAGGCACGTAGCGACAACAGTGGCTGCTAAGTTTGTGGACAGACAATCTGTGTTGAGGATTGCGAACTGTTGAATTATGTTAATCAAAATTCGCTGAAGGCAAAGATGATGACGCCAATGCTTCTCTACAAGGCGGAAGTGACTAAGATTCATATATGGCTGGAATGTTGGCAATGCCATAAAATATTTGAATTTCGATAGGATTTGTTAACCTTGTTTTGATCATTTAAAGTGTAACCCTGATTTGGCGTGCGTATTGCCATTATTTCAATTATTCATTACGGGTACACGTTGTTTGGGTCATTAGTAGGCTGTAGTCCAGTTTATGGCTCGTTTTGAGGCTATTTCAAGTGATAGAAAACAATTAAGTGAAGAAGTTCGCTACAAAATGCATTGCACGCGTGTCACAAAGTCAAACAAATAACATCCCACACTTGACCTTAGACCTTTAGACCCTCGACCCAGCAAAGTTCATTCGCCTCATCAATGACATTGAAACAACACATAATCTTCAAGCATCGGTCGTGATGTTATTCCCTCTTACACTTGCTATTTTCCTACTTCTGGTAGAGTTAACATTTGTGCAGGACAAAAGGGTATAGCAATATAAGTTGGGAGTATCTGAAAGATACAATCACAAATCTTCAACTGCAGATTAAAAGATTGGTTTAGAATTGGATTAAACATGTATATATTTACTGTCAACTAAAAACAGTGGACTCAAATTTTCAATTTAATTTTATAGAAATAATTCATATACTGACAAAAATTTAATAAATCATAAAATTCAATATAAAATATATGTATGTAGGTCTAGTCTAAATATTAAGTCAGTTAATACTCTTTAATTAAAAAATAAAAAGCTCGTTTTACATTTTAAATGGAAACCATTTTTGTTCTTTAGGTAGCTTACAAATAAAATAATTTAACAAATTAATAGTCAATATTTAAATTTAGAGAATCGATTATATATAAATTGAATATTCAAATTTGGGAAATACACAGAAAAGACAAATTCTAAATAAATATATTTTTAAATCAGAATAATAAATTAAGATTCAAGCTACTCTACTTTAATTTATTTGTAGGGTATCTTTCAGTAGCGTACTGCATTCTGGCGTTGTTTTTAATTGAAATGTGGCGCGTTTGTTGCGTGTGGCTGACACAGCTGCCTGCCACCATTTATACAGCTTGCCACATGCCTCTTACTGGTTCTATTTGCCACTTGCAGCTTGTTGTTTCTTGTTATTGCTCTTGCATTGCATTTAATTAAAAGGCGCCACTCGAATACAAACTTTTTTTTTGCTAATCTCAACAATCAATAACTTGGACGCCCCCTGTTTGAATGTCGCACAGTTTGTGGCAAGCCTCTTTTTATTTGCCGCCACATCAAGTGTATTAATCATACGCCGCGTGGTACCAACAATAGACTATTACCAAAAAAAAAATTGGTTGCATTAAATGTTAATGTCAAACTTGCTTTGCAAATTAAATCAAATGCTGATTTAAGATTTCGCAGTTCTTGACTTTTCGAGCACTTCACAAGTTGCACGTTGCTCAACGCCCATAACTGCAATTGAAGCCGCCTCAACTAATTTACTCTTTTGGCTGCCTTTTGTGCCTTGTGCGAAGCCACTGCCAATTTGCCCAGTCAGCCACGCCCTATTCAACGCCTTTATAATTGCTATAGCTTAATGCTGCATTCAAGTTTCCCAGGCAACTCGTTTATTATTATTATACGAATGCACGTTTTAATCAGTTTCCCGCGTGGATTTAAATTAAAATACTCTGACAGGGAGTATAATTAGTTTTTCAAGAAGTCAGCAACACGCTAAAGGAAGAAATTGATATTTTAAATTTATGACGTTCTTTTTAATAATGTGGAACTAGGTTGATCTTAAGAAGTTTGTTCTGAACTACATAGTTACTCCCTTCTTTCTTTAAAGTTCAAACAAAAGCAAATATTAAGTAAAGTGTGTTTCGTATTCACTTTACTACAGTTCAATATTTTTATAATATTTTTTATAGGCCTATCTATATAGAGTGCCGCCTGTCAGTTAACGGTTACACTGCCCAGAATTTGGCAGTTACCTAATAAGCTGGCAAATTCAATTTGTAAATACATCCATAAAGGTCAATCTGATACCTAATAAATTTCAACTGAATTAATCGTTGCACTGCAGAAATGACAAAACTTTAATTGGCTTTAATTTTTTACACTGTAACACAAGAGTAAACCGGATTTTGGCCAGCGTGTGATCTATGGTTAGCAAGAGAACCACCTTTGAGGTAGCCAATGGATCGCCCACTCGCCTCAATTTCAATATGAATTTGTATGCAAATATTTGCACTGGGCGTAAGTTACGCATAATCACAGCCCGCAATTAGCCAAGACAGCCTGGCCAAGGCTCTGGCTCTGGCTCTGGCTCTGGATTTGGCTCTGCCTCTAGCTTTTAGAGCCTACCTCTCCATTGTCACCTGGGTGCCTTTCCAAATGCCCCGAGGTGGGGAAGGTGTTGTCTTAGTCACAAGATTTACGCAGTCAATTTAAAGTTGCTCCGCAGGGCGGTTCAACTGTAGCAACTGTCAGGTGGTTGGGTTTTTATCATGCTTACGTAAGGTCTGAGACTCTGAATTATGCGTAGAGTGTGGTGCAGAGTGGTGTAGTGTGCTGTAGTGTGGTGCAGTGGTGTGGCATGTAATGGAGTCTGGTGTGCCAATTAATTGGTGGCTACAACAACTCTTAGAATTATGACAACAGCATTTGCATTGTGCTCGTTGCAGCATGCAGTTGATAGCTTCGAATTTATGATTACATTTAAAAGTTTTATTCAACACAGTGGCATACCCCAAGGGGGCAACTGTGAGCCCCCTCTATTCACGTTGACCTTGCCACGCCACTGCGTGAAGCCGTCAGCCTCTAGGCACAGCTTATCGACAACTGACTGCCCTAGATAGTGCCTAGACATAGGGGAGGTGCAGGTCCGGCTCAAGCAAACAGACTCACAATTGCCATTCTGATGGCTACACTGCGAGAAAAGAGTATGAGAAGAAGAACTGCTACTATAAATTAAATAAAAGATGTCAGAAAATTAAATTTAAAATTAGTTTATACTTTGTTATTTGTTTCTCCGTTTTTATCTCTTTTTGGCTGCCACTTCTTTCTCACAGTGCATCTCAAGTTTTGCCCAGCATTCTACTTCAAGCAACGCTGTAATTATGACTTAATCTTTAAATCGTAAATGTTCAATTTACGCACTGAGCAAGATAATTGTCAAGCATATGAAATGATCAACGCACCACGCAACATGCACCACTTGCCGGCTGCACCACCTTGTTGACCAGTTCTTAAATGTTTTCGGAAACCCGTTGCAAATTTTTGTTTGTTTATTTTTTCTCACAGATTTCAATTTTTCAGAGACCCAAACATCCGCATTGGCCGTGCTGTGGTGCAGTATTGGGCGGGTCTCTTTTATCGCACACCACCAGGCCTGAATCACAGCCTACCCACCATCCTTCATCCCTCTCTTTCCACACATAACAACCACCGGCAACTGTTGCACTTTGCATGCACACGAAGTTAAGTTTTACAGCCTCCAACAAAAGTAAAAGTGCAGTTTTTTTTCGTTTGGGCCATGATGCATTTTGGGCCTGACTCGATTTGGCTATAAAAACGTTTGAGCCCAGTTCACCAGCATTATTAGACGTTGTGTTCTCGACTCGAGTAAATCAGCTACACTTTAATAACTTCCAACATGTTCAAATACGTAAGTTTTTATTTATTGTAATTCGCAACTAGTTATAGTTATCTTTTTCTCATCTCTTTTCATAGTTGATTTTCGCCGTTTTCTGCTTGGCCAGCGCTGCTGCCGCTCCTGGCTATTTGGGTGGATTGGCTGCAGCTCCAGCTCTGCCTTTGGCACATGCTCCGGCCATCTCTTATGGACATGCCTTGGCTGCTCCATCGTATTCATCCTATGGCCTGTCACATAGGGTCAGCTATGCCGCTCCAGCTTTGGCCCATGCTCCCTTGGCTGCTCCGGCTTACTCGCATTATGGATTAGCTCCTAGGATCAGCTATGCTGCCCCAGCTATTTCTCATGCTCCACTTGGACTTGCTCATGCTCCACTTGGACTTGCTCATGCTCCACTCGGACTGGCTCATGCTCCTCATGGACTCGGCTACAGCTCCTATGCCGCTCCAGCTCTCAGCCTAGGCCATGGCTGGTAAAAAATTTATAATTTCATCCAGATTCTTCGGTTTCCAATTGCATTTCGTTTGAAGAATTTGAAATATATATGAGAAAAAAAAATGTATTTGAAATTTCTTAAAAAGTTTTATCACCCGATTGAACTACATAATTAACTGATCATTCGATTGGTAATTTTATTGATTGATTCATTAGATCTAGTTAAAATTTGCCATAGATTCTCTGCTCTCCAAATTCATTTCATTTAGTGAGAAGTATTTGTTTCCATCTCCAAAGGGTTTTCAAATTAGTATAAGAGAATACTTAAAATTTTTTTTTTTTTGGGAAAGAATCATGCTAAAAGTGAGACAAAATTTGACTTGTAAACTGGACATTCCAAAGGGTTCAAACTTGCATAACTTTGTCAAAACTTAACCGATTTTTATTCGGAATGTCGATTTGATTATGAGTTTATCTATAATTTGGTTCTAGCTAGATTGTTTTCATAAATAATTTTTTGTTTCAAATTTTTCGAAAGTTACACTTTTGATTACTCGTTTGATTGACCAACTGATTGATTGATTGATTAGTTCTCGTTAAAAGTAGCCAAGGCTTTTTAGTTTCCAATTACATGTCACTTTGCCTAAAGAATATTTATTATAGGAATTTTAAACCAAAATCGCCATTTTCAAGATCTTTTATTACTCAAATGAGCTACAGATTTGATCGGTTGACTGACTGACTGATTTATTGATTAGTTCTAGTTGATATTTGGATTTAAAATTGAAAGCAATGACTCGTTTGAACCCTCTCACACGTTTCCAAGCTCCCTTATGTTCTACCAGCCATAGCCATGTCCATAACCATGTCCATAGCCATGTCCATAGCCCAGGCCCAAACCCAGTCCCAAGCCCAATCCGTGTCCATAAAGACCATGTCCATAGCCGCCTAGGTAGCCGTGTCCCAGACCATAGCCTCCTAGATAGCTCTTGCCAATAATGGTCTTCGATATGATGGGCGTACCAATGGTCTTAATGATGGGTGCATGGTAGCCCAGGCCGAGGCCCAGACCGAGTCCATAGCCGCCATAGTGGCCACCATAATGACCACCAATGTGGCCTAGTCCCAAGCCAAGACCGCCATAGCCAAGATAATCATGTCCCAGGCCAATGCTGGGCGCAGGAGCCGGAGCAGGAGCTGGGGCAGGCTCGGGAGCAGGTGCGGCAAGGCTGCTAGTCACGCAGAGCGCCGCCAACAAAAGAAGCTGTTAGATAAGAATGTTATCAATTGATTAATTGCAGATGCATTTAATCCATTGACTACTCACTTTTTTATGCATATTCGTTAGCTTCTTTGACAGTCTCGTCTCCTCGAAACTCTTGTGCGTTTGTGCCGTTGAATTTGTTCAGCGCGTGCGGCTTTTATACGTGTTGCAGTTGCAACTAGGAACCAAATAGTCAACTCCAAAAATGGTCAGTCGATGATCTAATGGATACTCCATTTGGCCATTCAGTTAGCCAGCTTCAGTTAATCTACTTTACGTGTATTTGGGCAAAGACATTTCACTCGCCTCGCATTGCACATACGCAATGTGGTACAAAATACGCATTCGTTTAATTGGCAAAGTGTTGAATTTACAACATGCCGCAAGTGCTCTAAAACTCTGTATCTTTTTTTGAACCTGCCACCAAAGCTGGGAACACAGTAAATGTCCAGTTTTGGGGCTGGGCTCTGACTGTGCCTACTTTTGGACGTCATTGTATAAACATCATAGCTGCTTTAGCCAGTTTTTATGGTGTCAAGTCGCCCCAAAAATGTTATTGCTGCCACTGCCTAACTGTTGTAGGTGTAGCATCTAGAATCGATTAGCCATCAAAATGAAGAAAAACAGTTAAAACAGATATTAAAATAAGGTCAATGTGCTCGGAATTTATGCCCCAGGCAGACGGAGCCCAAAAGTAAATTGAAGTCATGTGACGCAATAATTTATGTATAAAGAGCAACAGATCAACGTCTCATCTCGTTGTTGTAGAAGCGCCGTAGTAATCAATTCTCTACAGCTGAAGTGTCGATCATAAAGAGATTGGGCAATCATTAACAATTTGAAACAATAAACCCCAAACCTTTAACGATGAAACAATGGGCAACTAAGCGAACTAACTCTCATCAAAGCAAAAGTAAAAGAAATACGACTATCACAACAAAATGTATGACTAAAATATAGTTAAGCTTGCCCGAGTTTGAGATACCCTGTCATTAGCTCTGATTTATTAGATTTATTGCAACTTTTTTCAGTGATAGCTTGGATTAAATAGAAGTCTTTCTACTAAAGTTATCAAGATTATTGGGCTATGAGATACACTTTAGACAGTTTCAAGATACCATATCCGTAGTAAATAGACTTTCCTTGTTGGGAATAAGGTACAATTCAAGGGCATTCTATTTCGAATGCATTTTTGATGATATTTATCGAGATTGATAAACTAAAGGATACCCTGATCCTTGTCAAATTATCTCTTTTGGCTTGTATTTGACATAATGTTGGCAAAACTGAAGTGCTTTTATGTTAAATTTACTTTTTTCTTTTTTAGCATACTTAGAATTATTACAAGGCTATAAGATACCATGCAATCAGTAAAAAATTTAATAATTAATAAATCTTCTGCCGCCAAATTTATAGTAAAAATTCTCAAAATACTCTCCTTTTGTTTGTTTCTTACATTCTTAACGAGTAGTAATACCCCTTGTATACTTATTTACAACGTGTACAGGGTATGCCAGTAATAAAAACACATTCATAAGCTCCACAAAAGAGTCACTGACACTTTGACAAACCTCAGACTGTGAGACCATAACAACAACAATAATGCGTTAAACTTGAACTTGAAAACGAGTTTTGGAAACGTCGACATCAAAGTGGAGTAAAAGATTGTTAACTGTGGAACTGTGGAAGTGTGGAATTGTGTGTGTTGCAACAGGTCTGGGAATGAGAAAATGCAGCCAGTTGAGAGCTGTAAACCGGTTCAAGATGCCACCAGCTTCTAACTGTACATGGAGAGGCCAAAAAATACAGAGGATGCCTCTGATGTTGCAACCTCAACTGCAACTCAGTTGAAGTGTAGTCGGGAAATGGAACGGATCAAAATGCGTGGACTCAACACTTGTCTCTATCTAATCCTTGTGCTATTGTTAGTCTATCAACAATCGGAAGCTGCAACTTTGGTTTATCATCAACCCGCAGCGGTGGTTTATCATCAACCCGTGACGTCAGAGGTGCAACCACATCCTGGATATACACTTGTGGCATCACTAACGAAGATTGCACATGTGACCTACGACTCGGTGCCCATTTCCCATACTCCCTATGAGCATGTGCCACTTTTCCAGCGCATTGGACATGTTAAGTTCATCAGGATTTAGGATAAGCAATCGAATAAAGTGAAATATACAATTTATTTGCCAAGCATTTTGCTTTCTAGTTGAGATTTGTTGCTAGGACGGAGAGAGGTTAAGGTCTAACTTAGGATATCTAGAAGAAGTAGGGCGCTGGTGCGTATTTGGGTGCAACAGCCAGAGGTGCAGGTACGGGTGCAGCAAAAGGCGCAGCAAAGGGAGCAGCAAATGGAGCAGCTGCTGGGAAGCCGAATCTAGCAGGTGCACCGAAAGCCACAGGCGCTGGAGCTGCGAATCCGAAAGGAGTGGCAACTGGAGCGGGCAGAGGAGCAGCCAGAGGAGCACCCAAAGGAGCAGCCAGAGGAGCAGCAACTGGAGCCGGAACTGGAGCCAAGGCAGGAGCAGCAAAGGCAGGAGCAGGAGCAAAAGCTGGAGCAGCAAAGGCAACCTTGTGTGGTGCAGCAAAAGCCACTGGTGCCGGAACTGGAGCAGCAAGAGCCACAGGAGCAACTGGTGGTGCTACAGGGAAGGCCACAGCGTGGTTAATCCGATGGGCATTGAAGCTGGATGCATAGGGTGCCACGACTCCGGCCGCAGCGAGTGGTGCAGGTGCAGCAGCAAAGGGTAGTAGACCCGCCTGGGCACCACCAACCACGCAGAGAGCAACGAGCTGTAATCCAAGCAAAAGATATCGATTAAATCGCAAATCCTTTTTGGCTAAAAAGAAAAACACACACTTACCATTAACTTGGCAAACATTTTGATTTGGTTTTGAGTGGTTGCTTGGTTGGTTTGTTTGGTGGTTAACTAAGCTTTGATGTTCAATTGTCAAGTGTGGGTCGTTTTTATAATTCTCGTAGCCATTTAAATTGCCTGTGGTAAGCATACAAAAATATATCTTGTAAGACTTTCTATATAAGTCCATCATCGAGTGGTGCGAAGGGCGTTAGCCGTATTTAAAAATCAATTGACCGCCTCTTACGTATTTATCGACAAACCACTTTCATAATTGCACGCAATCGAAATTCGTATACCCCGTAATTCCCACTTCGACACCTTGACAACCACTAACTGGCCCACTGGCCGATATTATTTGTGGTTGTTGGTGGTGCGTTGGGCAAGTTTTCGTTTTCGTTTTGTTTATAATATTTCAGTGGCAACACTTTATTAACCACAAATGAGACACACTTATCAGACGTGACACCTAAGCGCACTTCCCATCTCACTCTTACTTTTATGCCTACTCACCTTCTCTTTCTAGCTTGCCATCCCTCACTCTCTCCAACTCTATAGAGCTATACTTCTCTTCTCTCTCTCTTTACGTCTTTTACGTGGGCGTTTAATTAACATTCAATTTCTTTATTGTAACTGACCCACTCCCCTTTCTCATCTCCACTTCTGCACATTTTTCCACTGTCTTTTCCATGTGTTTGGAATGCCTGATTAGCTGACTTCCAAACATCGTGTGCCGCTGAACCATTTAGTTAAGTTAAACACATTATGTCTAGCCAGTCTTCAAGTTTGTATATGGTTAGTTACAAGACAATAGGTGGATAGTTTGCTTATTATATGTATGGGGGCTATCTGGGTTTACTTGGTTTTGCCCGTGACATTTTAAATTGCATGCGTAGCCGATCTGTTAAAAGATAAAACTTGGCGCAAATAGCCTTGATCTACATTCTCAATCCCTCATTATAAAAGTTATAAAAGTTTAACCTTTAAAGGAGATTGTTAACTGATACCATAACTAGAAAATACTGTCCTCTGGGCTCTTCAAAATAGAAAATAAAGCCATTGATTTAAACAGGTATTGGGATCATTATATTTGAGCTATACAATTAAAATTAATAATAAAATCTTTAAATTCTTATCAATTGATCAATTGCTCAAACAATTTATAAGAATTTAAAGACTATTAAAACAAATCTAAAGTCTTAAAATTCTAAATAAGCCTTATTCCCAGTCCCAGATTTAGAATACTTAAAAAAAATATTTTCTATTTATATTATGAAGAAGAAAAGTTAAGGCTATAAGAAAAAAGAAGCAAATAATAATAATAAGCTGTAATATTCTTCCATTTAGTTAGTTAATTTAAAGAATCATAATTTTTTCAGAATTTTTCTATTTGGTTTATATTATTATTAAATACATAATTTAATATACAATTTTGTACATGACTCAAAACGTCTTTGGTTCGGTTCAATGCAGCTAAGTTTTATGATTAATATATACTCCATGCTCCACTTTAAATTCCAGCCTAGAAGAGTGAATGGTGATGATGGTGGTGTGCCAGCTTAAGGGGTAGAGCACGCAGATGGGCATGTGGTGCAGCCAGCAGCTTAGGGAAAGCATATCCTAGAGAAACGCGATGGGAAGTGGTTTTGGGTCCAGGAATAGCACGATAGCTGGAGGCGAACGGTAAAGCTTCCAAGACAGGAGGCAGCAACTGTGTCACTGTGGGCAGATGCACCTCCGTGGTGGGCAGCACATGGGCGTGTGGTGCAACAGGTGGCAGACAGGGAGTAGCAACTGGCAGTGGTGCAGGAGCTGGCAACAGATGAGTATGAGCAGCTGGCAGGAATGGTTCGGGAACAGGAGCTGACCAAACTGGAGCCGGTGCAGGAGCTGGCAGAAGTGGTGCAGGTGCCAAGGGAGCAGGTGCAGGCCAAAGTGGTGCAGGAGCAGGAGCAGGCCAGAGTGGTGCAGGTGCTGGCGCAGCTACATACGATTCCTGAAACTGCAACAAGGGTGAAGCATAATCCACATGCTCAGGCAGCGGCTCAAAGTGATTGAAATGATGATCCAGGTGGTGATCAAAGTGGTGCGATGGTTTTGCTTCGCTGCAAATCAAAGCCAAGGCCAAAACGAAAGTCTGTGACAGGATTAGTTTCCAGTTCTTCAGTTAATGCCACAAAATACTTACCAACTTTAGCTGCCACATCTTGCTTACAGTTTTTGTTGGTGGGTCGTGGGTGGTGCTACTGTTTGGCTTGAAGACGCCTCTGTTAATGTTTTGACCATGGCAAATGCAATTGAATTTATAGTGTAGACTTGTCTAAGCCCACAAACCGCAATTGGCCACCCGCCAAGTGGGACGTGCAGCTCTTCACTTTCGTTGGCACCACTCCCAACTGCACCGCTGGGCAGTCCCGTTTATGGTTTATGTGGTAACATGCTACAAAACGTGACTCGATTAAAATGAAAATTACATTTGTTTACAAGTCAACAAGCTTGTTGGTTCAATAACTTCTTATTATATAACCACCTTTGACATTTGTCTGCCCCACCAAATTGGTAACGCTTTATGATAGCCAATAAACTATTATTATTAAGTTTGATTTACGATTGACGCTTAAAGATTTCACAATTTATAAACTTGATTTTTATTTACACACACAAATAATTCGCTAAGAAAACATTTCGATATTTAAACCACAACTGGAGCTGGGGCAGCGAAGTTGTAGGGGGCAGCATAAGGGGCGGCATAGGGAGTGGTATAAGGGGCGGCGAAGGCAGCACCATTGTAGTAGGGTGCGGTGTAGTGAGCGGCATAGGGAGCAGCCAGTGGGGCAGCATAGGAGGCAGCCAGAGGAGCTCCAAGTGGAGCAGCGTACGGAGCGGCAACTGGAGCGGTCAGACGGGCAGCCAGTGGAGCGGCAAGTGGTGCAGCCAGTGGTGCAGCTGCATAGGGAGCTGCAGCATAGGCAGCTGGAATGCCAGAGACATAACGGCTGGAGTAAGGAGCCGTCAGTTCAAAGGGAGCGGTGGTGTAGGAGGATTGAGTGCCATCGTAGTTGTTGCGTACATCCACCTGGCTGCTACCGCCGGCGGCATAAAGTGGTGCATTTGCATAGGCCAGTGGTGCAGCAGCGAGTGGTGCAACCACGCCAGGTGTGGCCGAAGCACAAGCAACAAAAGCGGCAATGATGAGCTAAACAACAAGGATCCATCTCAATATAATCTCATTAAATAAATCTTTTTTAAAACTTACGAATTTGTACATGTTGCAGTGGTTGGTGGTTGTGAACTGTTAATGCTTATGGAGAGCCACAACATTGCCTTATATAGCAATTGCAATTGCTCGACTTTTGGTATGTATTTTGGCCACTTCTTTTGTCGGCAGCTAAGGGACGTGTTCAGCCTTTGCTATTGGGCCAAAAAAGTGTAGGAAGTCCAAGTTCCCAAAATTGATTTTGCAAGTTCAATTTGTATGCAAACACATAACCACCAGAAAAGCAAAAGCAACCACCAAGTGGGCCAATTGTTGTGACAACAGTGTTGTTGCCAATTTCAGGCTAAGTTGGCTATAAAATGCGTGTCGCATGGCTCAAATGTCGCATTAGTGACGCTTTTAATGCTTCGACCATAAAAAAAATTCAATTGGTTTGCATCGTAAATTGGCTTCCTCCTCTTTGCCCTCCTTCTCACAGAGCACATCCTTGTGCTGACCTTGGCAACAGGATGTGAGTCAACAACTGTTTAAGCCATTATGCTGGCTACTAATTGGCCAGAACACTGAGAAGACTTTGCTAAGAAGAGCGCTCAGAAACCTGCTCTTGGATTTAATGAGCAAAAATTATTGGACTTTGCTTTGGATTTTGTTGGTTACGGTCACGTGCTGCTAACTTGATCATCATCGTCATCATAGTCATGTGATTGGCCTCCTCTCCTCTCTCTTTACCCCTTCTTTCTTGCCTTCTCTCTTAAGCTGATCTCAAGGCCTTTGAACGATGAGTCTTCTCGAGTTAGCCACGTCTTGCCCCACGCATGTAACTGTATCCGCATCTTTGCTACTTGACTCAGGGCAACCACCACAAACACATCACAACCACCACAATCATAACAACCACAGACAGTCGACCTCTCACTTAAGCGTTAAACAGCATCAGCCTCTTCCAGCAGGTTGATCTTTATACGGAAATCTGTAATCTGCCGCTCACTTCCTAGACGCCTTCTTGGAAGGCAGGTATACGTACTATATATGCAACCAGGGTCATTAAAGTAGCACAGATGAAATATTAAATTCTTTACTCAACAGTCATAATGTGGAGATGTCTAGTCAATTCATTAAAAAATGGAAGACACTAATATTTCATTCAGCTGCCAGCAAAAGTAAAATTTAAAAGTACCATTATACAGAGTTTTTGAATAAAATATTTTTATATATTACGGTTTTCTTTATTTAAAAATAATATAAATAGATACACTTTAAAACTCCTTATTTGAAATTTATAATTCAGCATAGACTTAGTGAATTCAAATAAAAAGAAAAAAAGTTTCATTTCATTCAATTGCCAGATAAAGTAAGATTAAAAGATCAACAAATGAAAATTATGCATAATTTTTTAATAAAACAAAAGTGTTTTAAAATGATTTATTAAATTATCAAAAGAGGGAGAGTTTTAGTTAAATAATTACAAATCGACAGTTAAGTTTATTATATTCAATGACCAGTTATAGTAATTGGAAAGATTGGTAGCTTTTTATTAAAATTATTGTGCTATTTGTGTGGCCATAACTGTATTGTATATACTTATTATTATACATATATACCACAATGTTCCTGTTTTCACTTTCGTCCATATTTTTCGGAAATGAATTTTATATCTGTTTCAATTTAAATATGCCAAATTTTGCCGATCAAATTCATTTTGAACTGTCGAATTTAGATCCGATTAGGGGAAGCGATAAATTTTACATTTAACTAGAAATTATTTAGAATATTATTAAAAGCTTTGAAATATAATGTGAAAACCGGAACTGGCCATAAACTTATATATATATTTATATGTCTTAAAATATATACCATTTTATTATATGTGTATCATAAGCCGCTTTAATTAGCTTTGTACCGTTGTATTTTATTAATGTTGTTGATACGTTTTATTTATTTTAATTGCTGTTATTCCCGTTCTGAAAAGCGGTTTCATCTTAAGCTGGATCAATTTGTTCCGTTTGTTGATTAATCCACATCCGTTTAAGTAGCTTTCAATAATCAATTGGCATCTGGTTGACTTTGCATTAGGGGGTTGCAGGAGGGTGGGCATTAAATTATAAAGCTAAATCAATGTCAAGTTTAAGGCCTTAGATTCATTGATCACATGCCAAAATGATCAGCTGCTTGAGCACTCAAATAGTAGACTCTTCAATCGCTAATATGCAAATGAGGTACCTCATATTTGAAGACGTTCCCCCTCACCGTCCTCCCTTCAACACCCCTCTCCATGGAGCATAAATAAACATTGCTCTTTGATTTTGATTTAAGGTGAAAGGTGCGATCGATTGTTTGTATCGATCTTTTTGATGAAGACGTCTTTGTGGTACGATCGTGACCTTCGACTCTAAGTCTTATATGCAAATGCAACTTAAGCGAAGTCAGAGATCATCATTACCATTAATATTATAATTATTATTATCAACAGCATTATCATCATGATCATGATGTTTCTCATTTAAAATACCATAAAAAAAGAAACAAAGTCTTCAAGTTGTTTCTACGAGCGATTCGTTTAGTTGGCAAGTCGCTTTTACTTTATTTATGAGTATTATTCGAATATATATATCAAGTATTCACTATTCATGCACACACACATTCACACACACACTCTCACACACACTTAGTCAGTCAGTCAGGCTTATGAAATAGACTTGAAGAAACTGCATTTTATATTTATCTATCGACGTTGCACGTGTGACGTGCCGTATGAAGTAAGGCCCGTGGTATGTGGCACAGACGCATAGGGAGCACCAGCTTGCAGTGGCAAATGTGCAACATTTAGTGGCATCACGCCGAAGGGCACTGGCAACTTGAGGTTCAAAGAATTGGCATCCGCATGCACCGCGGGCGAGCCAATGGAACGACCTGAGGAGTGTGGCACCGCAGCGGTCAGTGGTGCAGAGGCAGCTCCTGTGTTGCCACCGAAAACATAACCACGACTCGTCAATGCCTGTGTGAATGCAGCATGTTCCAATGAAGGTGCTGCAAATTCACGTGCCACCTGCTGCTGATGATGTTGCAGCTGACGTTGCTGCTGGGTCCTCGGCACTGGATAATGATAATAGGCAACCTGAGAGCTCGGCCTGATGGAGTACTCCAAGTGGGACACATCCGCCTGCACCACCACCACTGAAACCACTTGCAATGCGATTCCAATCAGCAAAAGTTGAGCCACAGATTTCTGAAAGAAACCCTTAGAGATTAACATCCAAATAGACACACTTTGAACACACACTCACATTGCAATTCATTTTATTATAGTGTTATATTTTTTTTGCTGTTTCTTCTTCTATCACAATTTTTGCACTCACGAGTATTCAACTGAGTTTTTTGAATACGATTTACAGCGATTCGTTCCGTTTAGCAGTTATTGTCGACGGGCGAAGCTTTTCGAGCTGATTAAAATTTGTGCGGCAGCTGAAGATGCTTTTTATACAGACACAGACACAGAGACAGAGACGGAGACAGAGACGGAGGCAGAGTCACAGACAGAGTGAGAGGTAGTCGAAGAAGAAGAAGAGGCAGTAGAAGAAGAAGCACAAAGAGTCACAGCTGAGCCACAGTTCAGTTCTGTGAGTGGACAGACGACCAGGTGAGATACTCAACCAGTCAAACTGTTGACTCGTCGACCAGATGAGACCCAGCACCAAGCAAGTGAATGTGTTTAAGGCGAGATTGCTCGACTTATGAGTTACCCTCTACGGTTTAATTATCGGTGTATTTAATACTTACCTATTTCTTTACTATAGTACATTTAATTCAACTTAAAAATGCACTTTTGGTGTATTAGTTTAGTTCTTTATCGGCTTAGATATTTATTAAAATAACAGTAACTAAACTCGCAGTAATCCTGCAGAGTTTCTCTACCTCGACTTTAAGATACCCCTTTCCTATTACTACCAGTACATAATAATTCTTACATCCACCAAAAGGATACAAATTGTTGACAAAAGTCTTTGAAGAGCTCAGAAAACATTACAAATTACCTAAAATCATATTTAGTTTACCTAATCCAATCTTTTTTACAAGTGTCTCCCTTAACTCGTTGTATTTTCATATTTCTTTTATTTTTGACTAGCATATACCCTTGAATAATCGAATCTATCTTGAATTTGAGGAGCCCTTAAAGAACATTTATTACAAGTAAACTTTACAAAATGTTGAGCAGATATTCTTTTCGTCTTTTTCATTATAGTATTTTTAAGCTGGTCTTTAAATACCTATCAATGGTTTAACTTCAAGCAATCCTTATAAAAGCTAGTACTTTTCCATAGAGCCCATGTCCATGATATCTTTTAATGTGCTGTATTTCAAGTTGATAAAATAATTATTATTCTCATATACTATTGCTCTATCCTTAATCCTGTTTTCTAGTTTTACAGGGTATTAGAAACAGTAACAAAAATGCGTTTCTGCTGCTGCTTCTGCGGCATTCAATTTTTTGGCTTTCAGCTGAGCTTGTTGTTGACTCTCTGACGACATGGCAGTTGGCCAAAAGCCTTAACTTAACTTATTCATTCTGCTTCTGTTTTACAGTTGTTGTTGTTGTTGATGTCTCTCTTGGGTTTTTTTTTTTGTTATGTCGCTTTAATTTGATGCCGTCGTCGACTGCAGCTCTGGCATTTGTTATTGTTATTGTTGTTTTTATTGTTGTTGTTATCTTGTGACTCTGTTTATTTATCTGTGCTAAGTTGTTGGCTCTTTTTATGAGCTGCTTTGCCATTTACTGCTGTTGTTTCTGTTTCTTGTTGTTGTTGTTTAATTTTGCTGTTGTTGCTGTTTCTTTAGCTGTTGAGCAGCGCCTATTGATAATACATATTTAGTTTGCCTTGCATATAAATCAATGTTGGTCATTTCGATTGGCATCCAAACTATGCACCACACGGCGGTCAAATAGTCCGTCAGGGTCGTCCTCAAAGGGGGTTATTAGTAGAGGTGGGATTTCTCGTTCAATTTGCTGAATAAGTTCAATCGTTCATTTTTGAGTTGTGAACTAAGTCAGTCATTTAGTTCAGCTGTTCATTTGAATGAACGAGAGCAAAGAACAGAGCTTACTATTCAGTTGTTCATGAACGATGAACGATGGACGGTGAACGATGAAAGATGAACGATATGAATAGGTCTTTCTATTCAGTTGATCATCTGTTCATGAACGATGAACGATATGAATAGGTCTTTCTATTCAGTTGGTCATCTGTTCATGAACGATGAACGATATGAATAGGTCTTTCTATTCAGTTGGTCAGCTGTTAAAGAGCAATGAACGATGAATAGATCGTTTTATTCAATTATTCAATCGTTCACTGAAGAGATTAGTGTAAGTAAGCTTTTGATAGGAATGAATTTAAGTTTTGGGACTTTATGTTATTTTTTTTGTATCAATTTCTTATTCAAAATATTAACAAAAACTCGGCTAACAATAAGGCACTTCATTGATATTTGTAATAAAATAATAAAAAAAATAAAATATTAAGGAATTGATGAGATCAATTTCAATTTGCTGGCCTGCAACTGAAACCAAAGAGCTTGGCTCAGCTTCTATAGTTGGAGCCTGATCGCCAGCGTCAGAAGGCTCCTGTTCCTGACGATCCAATGCCAAGGTGACGGTAGGGTGCTTAAGTTTGAGATGGCGCGCCAAATTGCTCTGGGAGCCTCCAGCAATACTCAGCTCGGACTTACAATAAACGCATTAGCCGGTCTTTCCACCCTCACTTCCAATAAAGTGATTCCAAACGTTACTCCGCTTTCTTTTCGACATTTTATTTTATTTATAAAAACTTTACAAAGTGCAACGCTTTAAAAAGATATAACCGACTTCAGGGCTGAGTAAGTTTAAGAAAGATTCGTTCATCAAAAACGGATCAACTGAACAAAATGAACGAAATAGTTCATGAAGTACTGAATAAGTTCATTCGTTCATTTTGATGACCCGTTCAATTGAACTTATTCAGAACGAACCGACCCAACTCTATTATTAGTATCTTTGATTGCTAAGGGCGTAAATGTAAATAAAATTTGATTATTAGCTTCTACGCCAGAGCTGTCTGCAATTTAAGTTAAGTTACCCAAATTCAACGAGCTTTGAATTATGTTCCCCTAGAAAAAAATGTGTTCATAAATTGTATGATTTAGCTCATTATCACTAGAATATGGTCACCCTGATAATAAAATTTTATGACATGCATAATCTTAAAATAAAAGCTATATTAATATTGCATAGCGTATTATTACGCAAGAGTATAATAAATATTAATAAATATAATTAAGACATTAAAGCCAAATTTATGTAAGAATCTTTATATTAAAGAAATCAAGTCAAATTTCATAAGGACTTAAAATTTTTAAGCAATATAAAAGTATTATAAAATAAGTATGTAATTATATTATTAGAGCAAAGTTGCATTTGAAGCTCAGGCTGTTGTAGGTTAGCTTGTACTTTAAACACTTTAGACTAATTAGACCCCGCCCAAAATAAGCATGTCCCCTCTAAAAGGCTGCGCTCCTGTCTAGTGGTAAACAACAACAACAACAACAACAAAAAAGCTGGCAACGACTACAACAATGTCGACACCTTGCAAGCATTTGCGAGCATTTGAACATTTGAGCATTTGGGCTTATTAAACACAAATCGACTGTCATGTGACACCAGGTACGAATACCATTAGGTCGTTCCATAGAGACAACAACAGCGACGTCGACGTCAATGATGACTGAGGCAGCGGCAGCGACTGCGACTGCGACAGAGAGAGCTCATTGACTGGCTAATAAGTTGAGTATTAATGTTGTTTAGGAACTTAATAGAGATGACTACCTGAAAACGTAGCCCGAAATCAGTTGGAGTGGCTGACCTCCTCGGTTTAAATATATTCAGTTATAATTTGTGGTAATAGAGTCGTCTTCGTCGTCGTCGTCGTCTTCGGTTTGGGTCTGTCTGAGTTTATGCAGAAATTGAACTGCTGACCCATTTGATGGATTTGCTTAACACAACTTTGACAGCTTCAATGGATATCGCATTGAGGTTGGTCATCGGATCGATTGATCTGCCATTTGGCTATAGCTTTTGTATTATTTACCATTTTTTATTGAGTCTCTGAGCATAGCGTTAATATTTATTTGGTTGCCCACACTTGGCGATGCCTGTTGTTGCATAATTAAAGATGCGGTTCTTTATTATGCCGCGGAAGATGATCGTATCGAGATTGATAAACACGCACTTATAATTCTTCTTAATTAATTGCTAATTTACGCTACGCTACGAGCATTAACATTGAAATTTAACATAATAATAATGATGATGATGTTGAGAATATTGTTTTAATTTATTACCAAGTGGTGTCACAGGGTAGAGGAAGTTCTGCGGCAACTGGTGCCGCATAAGTGGCAATTGCTGCTGGTGGTGCGGCATGTACTGCAAATTTGACATATGAAGGTTGATGATAGGGATAAGACGGTGGTGCTGCAAATCTGGCCACAAATGTTGCTGGTGGTGCTGCGGCATAGTGAACTGCTGGTGGTGGTGCTGCAGCATAATGAACAGCTTGTGGTGGTGGTGCAGCATAGTGCACAGCTGGTGGTGGTGCTGCATAGTGTACTGCTGCTGGTGGTGCAGCATAATGAACAGCTTGTGGTGGTGTTGCAGCATATTGTACAGCTTGTTGTGGTGGTGCAGCATAGTGTACAGCTGGCGGTGCTGCCGCAGCATATTGTACAGCTTGTGGTGGTGGTGCAGCAAAGCCTGAATATGTGGTAGTTGTTGTGGTTACGGGAGTACCTAGCGTATACTTGATAACAGGCGCAGGAGCAGCAGCTGAATAGCTGATATGATGAGCAGGTGGTGCGGCGTACTTAACATAAGCATGTGGTGCAGGCGGTGCAGCATAGGTCAGAGCAGGTTGTGCACTGTAAACAGCTTCAACTGCAACGGGAGCTGGTGGTGCAGCATGTAAGAAGCCGGCAAATGTGGTTGAGCAGAGGCTTAGCAACAGCAGAGAGAACTAAAGGAGAAGGAGAATAAATGAGAGAGAATGAAAGTGATTAAAATTTTAAATATATTTTAATTATATTTTAATAAAAGATATGCTATGAAACATTCTTCCAAAGAGATCAGTTTATTCGAAAACTTCTAGCATTTAAATTAATTCATAAACTCGTGATAAAATTAAATTAAACAGAACTTTTTATTATAAATAACTTTAATATTCTCTCCTTTAATACTTACCACTTTAAACATTTTGGTGGTTGAGGTGGTAATGGATACTTATTATGGAAGACTTTCTCGTGAAATGAATTGATTTGGTTAAGTAATGCTCGTATTTATAGCGTATTTTTGAAGATTGTCGATTACGCGTTTGTTGAAAAGTAAAACTCCATTTCACGCAGCCAAAGGCCGTCCCCAAACCATCAATAGCCAACCACCAACCACGTTCAATCGACAAGCAAATCGTGCGACAAATGCACGCGACACGTTTCGCAATTCATTGCAATACGAAGTTAAAAATAAAGAAAAGTAAAACCAAAATAAAGTCAGTCCAAGTCCCTGAAGTCTGTCTCTCTCACTTTCTGGCAAGAAATTGGGTTAGAAGTTGGCCTAAAGAGTGGTGCGACTTTGACTAACCCCACTGCAATTGCAAACACGTTCCACACGCTGTGATTGATGGCTCATGTCTAAAATAAATGTCAAAATATCATATAAAAGGCCCCACCTGTGCCACAAGTATGTGAATGCTGCCCCAAAGCAGGCTTTGAATATATTGAATAAAGAGCAGCACTCAAAAGTATTCAATGATTATATGAACATGAATAATGAATATCAGGCGAAAAAATTGTTGAAAGACTTGATGAATTTTCAAATTTATTGTATTTGAATAAAATTCATTTTTAAATTAAATAAAAATTCATAAAATGCAGTAAAAAATCATTTATTTGTATTATGAAAATGGGTATATAACTAAATAAAATAGTGCTTAAATTGGATTGTTGCTTAAATATTATTGGTTTAAGGAAAGCTCTTCACATCACAATCTCTTGTTATTACTAAAACCTCAGGTGTATAAGAAATATGTTTAAGAGCTTTCAACAAAAAATGTTGAATCATTTTATTTGTTTATTTATTTATATTTTCATCAATTGTTATTTATCTTAATTTATAATTTTATCTCCAATAAAATATGCGTACTCTTTAATATTTGTTTAATTTAATGCAACTAAAACATCCACGAGGCAGCCAATTAAATTGTGCCACAAATGCTTGCCACGTGCCCCCCTTTAAAAGTAAAGAAAAAAAATGTCAACAAAAAACGGGGATAAGTTGCAGTTGAAGTTGAAGGAATATTAACATAACGAAGTGGCCTCACAGACATAAATCGATATAGGAGCATTTGGCAGAAGTTCGCGGATTGTATGCTCGAGTGTGGCACATGCCACAGCACTTGAAGGTGTATGTTGAAGGGAGGTGGCATGAAGCAGAGGCAAGCAAGTGAAATGCCGCCGGCAACAGAAGCTGCCAACACAGACAAGATACCTTCGTGTAATGCGCTCCAAATTGGCGCACGTGTTTCGCAAGTTCAACATGCCCCCAATCACCTACACCTTCCCCCACTCAGATTCTGTTGCTACTGTTGCTTCTCATACGATTTACCTTTTGGCAGCACCTGCTTGCCCCACACACTTGAGGCACGCGCTGCTGAAAAATCTGTCACCCACTGTTACCTTTTGATGTTTGTTTGTTGCCCTCGCCCTTTATTTTCTCTCCCTTTCTCTCTCCCTCTGTCTCCCTTTCTCACTCACATTTCTTTTGTGCTTCTTCTCCCACTTAAGTTATGTCTGAATGCGTGGCAGTAGCAGTTCACAATGCTGCAAGGCAAATGTTACTCATACGCAGCATTGCCAGTCATTGAACCTCTTCTTGCAACGACAAAAACTGCGCACATTTATTGTGGATTAAACGCAAAAATCATTACTAATAAAAACAATTATAAATAGGAGAAGAGTGTCTGATTCTTCTTTGTAGTCAGTCGATAAAGTTGCTTCGTTCAGCAGAGATTTTCAGTTTTTAAAAGCAAGAATGTTTTGGAGATGTTTTATTGTCCAATCCTTGAAGCAATTGCTGGATGTAGTTCAAAATCTAACTAAGTTTTCACTTTATAACGCAAAATTGGAACCAATAATAAATTTATATTAATAAGGAGTTAAAGGAACTATATATAAATAAGAAAAAATAAATGTTATGAAATAAATGTATTATTTTTTAATATTGCAATTCAATATTAAATAAAATAAATAAATGATAAAGTGACCAAAGTTCATACATACACACTAGAGTAGCCTCAACTGAAGTCAATGCTCTCAGCAAGGTCAATGCTAACTGTGGGTGGTTTAGGGTTAAAACACGCGTGTGTTTTGGTTGCTTGCAACGTGCATTTCCTGCGGCAAGGATCAACTTGCAACTGGTTGAGTGACCGACCCTTCGAGTTGGACCTTAATTAAGCTTTGCGCTTGTTATGCCATGTGTACCCTTTGGATGGTTGTTGCTATTCTCGGAAATGCAATTCAATGCCCTTTTAATTGCACCAACCACCCTGTGCAGCAGCACCACTCGGGAAATGCAATTAAGAGCAAAATTCATGATGTGTTTTTGTTTATTGACGTTGAGAAGGTCCTTGCACTGTGGTCAATGGCATGTTAATAATGCACGTTCCAGCTGCCACAACAAATGCAAATGTTGTAAGAGAAGATAAACATGTATAATTAAATGCAAAATGCGTTGAATACTTTTAAGCTGTGAACTTAACTCAAAGTGCAATAGAAACCACTCAAAACAATTGTGAGTGGTTGAAAAGTAGAGATTTGACTAAGAGCAGGTGTTTCAATTGCAACTCGTGGCCTTAAGGTGTGGGAAATAAACTGACGGGAGGTAACTGTGCCATGAGAGCACCACCTCCTTCTATTCTGCCCCCTCCACTTTTGATCCACCCAACTGAGTAACTCAGTACTAAGTGCACTGTGGCAGAGACAATGTTTCTGCTTGAATAAATATTCAATGCGCAAATTGCAAGTAGGAAGAAACCCACATTTGTCTATTGTCTCCCTCTACCTCTCTCAAATCTTCAGTTGCCTCTCCATCTGCAAGGTCGTTGCCAAATTGTGGTGCGGCCTTTGTTGAATGCTTCAGTGGCCAACTAATCCAAACAGATGGACAATCGACGGGTGTCAACGTTGTTAATAACTATAATACCAAAAAGCAACTTCAACTAATAATAATAATAGACTTTACGATCGTTTGAGGCATAATTTATGCCGATAATGCGCATTGTATCTTGTATTTGGTATCTTGGCCATAATTGTTGTACATTTTGTTGGCTTGTCTAAGGTCGTTGCCACAATGCTGCATTGTAGTTGAAACAACCATTCTCTGGTGAATCGTATTCAAGTTTGTTTCTGGGTACTCTATTAAATTTAATAACCCAACTTGACCAAAAAACAACAAATTAAGTGACACATTTAGCAATTGACAGACTCTTGTAGTGCTCCAATTTTGCCAATTGCAAAAACGTATTAGCAAAATATTCCAACTGACTTGGACTAACTTTAATAAATAATTATTTCAATTGCACCACTCGACGCACTTTCGTTAGCTTGCCACCTGTCAGCTTGCCACTCAGCCAGCCTACTCCACCCCATTACACCTTGTCCCGACCCGCCCCACTTCATGTTCCCCATCAGCATTTGTCAACAGGCAATCGCATAATTGCCAGGCGTTGGCATTTCAATTGAATTTGTTCAAGGAAAATTTCAACACTATTGCAGGCAACACTGAGAAGAATTCCAGCAAATAAAAGAGCATTTTGATACGAATAAAAAATGTGTTAGATATTTCGAGGAACTGAAACTAATGACACAATATGTAAAAGTTCAGATTACGCAAGTGAATTTCAAGTTAAAATGAGATAAAGATTTATGTAAATAAAAATTTTAGGCAGATAAAAATAAAAGAAAAATTGATGTAGACTGCTATTTTTGTTTACACAGAATAACTTTTGGAATAGTTGTTTTCCACCTCTTCTATACATTATTAATCAAAATTTTAATATTCTTTAGATTGGTATTCTTTTATTTTCTCAGCTTTATAATAAAAAAATGTTTTATTGCTTTACTTTTGTGTATATTTTCTTAATCGTTTACTTTAGAATAATTGGGTTTCTACTTCTTCTAATCATTACTAATCACAATTTTAATATTCCTAAACTTGGTATACTTTTTCTTCAGTGTAATAATAAAAAGAATGCGTTATTCTTTTAGTTTTTTGTATATTTTTTGAAACGTTTATTTAAAAAAATTAGTTTCCATCTTCTACCTATTATTAATCACGTTTTTAATATTCTTAAGCTTGGTATACTTTTTTCTTCAGTGTAATAATAAAAAGAATGTTTTGTTGTTTTAGTTTTTTGTATATTTTTTGAATCGTTTATTTACTTAAGTCGAAACCACGAGCATTACACAATAACAAAAAGTAATAATTAACAGCATTGACTTGATCTCTTGCTCTCTTTCTTTGTCTCTGTCGGTCTCACACTATCTCTATCTTTCTCTCAGCCAGTGTATCTGTATCTGTCTCCAGTTTGAGTTGGAATTTTGAACACGACTGCGAGCTCTTCACTTTGACAGCGGCAAAGTGTCGAACATATTGTACTGAGGAATCTCACACAATCTCTCGGTAAATCCGATGGGAATATGCAGATGTTGTTGTTGTTGTTTTGATGGTGGTGGTGTTCGTGTCAAGGGTGGTGCAGGATGTTCGTCAACGAGATGGAAGTATGCTGCTTCTTTTTACTAACGCTTAGTGCAGATAACCATGTCCATAACCATGGCCATAACCAGCATATCCCAGACCGTAGCTGCCCAGACCGTAGCTGCCATAACCGCCATAGGCACCATGTCCATGGTAGGTGGAGGTGGTGTGCAGGGCTGGGGCAGCAACAACAGCGGGTGCAGCATGATAGATGGGAGCGGCATGGACAACGGGATAGGCCTTGGTGGCAACCTTGTAGGTGTTAGCATAAGAAGTGGCCACGGGATGAGCGATGGTCTTCACAATTGGAGCATGCACAATGGGGGCAGCGTAGCTCTTGATGATGGGAGCGTGAGAGATCACAGCGGGGGCAGCATAGGCGGGGGCAGCATAGCCACCATAGCTCAAGCCATAGCCATGGCTATAGGGAGAGATTACACCAGCGTTGGCAACGGCGCACAGAGCGGACAGGACAGCGATCTGTTGAAGTTAGAGTAGGAATTAATAATTGTGGCAAGTTTGTCGCCTAAGTCTTTTGTATCCTTACCAGCTTGAACATTTTGGGTGGTTGGTTTTTTGGTGGTTGGTTTGGCTACTTCTTGACTGAAGAGTTGAGTGTGTTATGTTTGAATAAGCGCTACACTCGGCATATTTATACCGAATCAAAACACTGAGAAATATTCTGACAGACAATGCCACAACAACTACAAAAACACGAGCGAACTGCGAATCAAAAGCGTGAACGCCCTGCCCTGTCCACAACTTCGGCGGCTGCAACAAAAAAAAATAGCCGACTTCAGGTTCAGTTTATGCTTCGGGTTCGCTGTTGACGTCGACGTCGACGTCTTTACGGTTTTAGCTCGGTTTGAGAATAGCATGCAGAGCTTTGAGATACGATCTCGATCGATCTTGATGCAGTGCCACAGAAATCAGTCACGCGCCTTGTTGTTGTTGTTGTTATTGTTATTGTTGCTTTAAAGTTTTCCCAGACCGTCGGTAGCCGAGAGTGGAAAACAAGAAAATCGCGAAAAACGCGAAAACTCTTCGATCAATTCAATTAGCTGACTTGTTCGCACCGAAGTGAGTTGTCAGCAGTCTGCGATTTGGAGCTAAGAGTTGAACGTCTAGTTATTGTGCCGGAAATCAAAGGCTAAAGCCGTTGCATGACTTTTCCACCATTGTTTCATGTTGTTAAACATTTAGTTGTTGTTGTTGTTGTTGTGGTTCTTTCTTGGTTTCTTTTGTGGTCGCTTAATTGTTCTTATTGTAATTTGCGGTTTACTCAACGCGCAATTAAATCGAGTTGCCGCCTGCAACTAGTGCGAGCTTTGGGCGTCAACCTGCCACAAATTGAGGCAAATATCATTGTGCAATCGATCATTCTAGTATTATTAGAGTAGCTCCCACATTTAGCCAAAATATAAATTAATACAGATTCCTTTCTAAAACCGCGCATTTGTGGCCCAAACTCACGCACATGATTATCAATCAGCATTTGAACTGATTGACAGCGCACTCGACGATCTCAGTAGGCGTCGGAAAATGCACAGTTTCCCCAGCTTCGACTCCGACTCTACTCATGCCTCCCAATCCCCTCCTACTCCTCAACTCACAATCCTCATTTAAATACGCATATGAAAAATCGAGCTGCTTAATAACTGACAACAAATTGAGAGTGGACGACGAGTGTCCAGTTCAGTGTCCAGCTGTTGCCAATGGTTGCCACTTTGTTGCTCGACGTTTTCACATTAATTTTTGCCTTAACTGATTTCTTATCGTTGGCACGGCGTAAGCGGCGTATGCGTAACTTGCAATTCATTCGAAAATCAATTCGCATCGCAAATGCAAATAAATTAGAAAAACAAACAAATAACAAATGTATTTAATGATGATGAATGGACTCGTAAATACCCTGTATATATTACAGAGATTACAGAATGTCACAACTTCAGTCTTTTTATAGAAAGAAATAGCTGTGCAACAAGATTAATTTCATTTTTTAAGAAAGAGGTTTTAAATTTAAGTTCACATTAGATATCTTTAATGTAATTATGTGTATCAGGTTTTTTTAAACGCCTAAACTGAGTTAGTTGCTTCTTTAGTAAGTCGCATATTTACATGTATTTTTTTAGCTCTAACATGCCCTACTTACGCATTTTTATGTTTACAGGGTATCATGCATAAAATGCAGCCCGTGTTCGCGTCATATTTGAGCACTCGTTTTAATGGCCTGCCAGATTTCTTAATAGCCATTCTTAATTTTCGTTTCTCCTCCTGCCTGTTGCACCTACTCACCACCCCTCCTTATGCACTTTTTCTCCATTCATTCCTCCTTCTCACCCCTCTCTCTCCCTGTTTTCTTGGCTGACCACGCCTTATCACTATCGGTTGGCAATCTGCTTAAGCAGCTGGGAAAAAACAGCTCAAAGTTGGTAGCAGCATAATCAATGCAACAAATACGACAACAACAATCATAACAACCACAAATTGTTGTTGCTTATTTGGTTGTTTGTTTCGGATACGATAAAAAGGCGATTATACAATCGGGCGTAGGCCTCTGAAGCTGACTTTGGGGCCTTGAGTGGCAGCTGCTTCACAGTCTTGAGAGTTTTTGATTCTGTGGACACAAAGCGCGCTTAAACTTTATGGCGCATAAATCAATCAACAAAAAAAAAATATTTAAACTTAACAACGGTGGACAATTCTTTTGGTGGTTTTTCAATTGTCGAAATCTGCATATTGACGGCAACCCTTCACCGGACACCTCGGGGCAGCAATTTGCATGTGTTGTGGCTTTATCGATATGCAAATATCTTTTGACACAACAGAAATCAAGCGTTTGAATTTGATTGACAAAAAAACAGGATACGAATTGCGTGACCCACCCACAGCCACAGTTACACTGACAACCAACTTCCAGTGGTGCAGTGGTGTAGTGGTGTAGTGGTGTAGTGGTGTAGTGGTTTAGTGGTGTAGTGGTGTGGCCCTCTTGTGGCCAGTCATTGAGGCTGTAATTGCATTTTAATGGCTTCGCTGCTGGTGCATTGGGCAACGCATTGCTGCATGCCACAAGTTGTTGCAACTGCAACACAAATCATTCAAACTTCAAATTTAAAACCATCAATTTTTGATTCAGTTTCTGGCATATGATTTATAGCATTTCTAGGAAAATGCAATATGGGAGATTTTTTGCGATTAATTCGGGAAATTTCTTAACGTAATAACAAGGAACGGAAAGGGGAAAGGGGTAAGGTAGGGAATTAATCAGCGTAAAGCTCAGTCTTGCAAAAACTTATTTAATTAAGTTTTAATTTGTGTAAGTTTTGCATAATTATATGGTGCGCAACGGTGACGCGGCCAACGAGTGCGCCAATTAAGTATACCACATGTTGGACGCGGTCAAGGTCGCTTAAGCTGAGTGCGACAATGTCGTGCACATTACAGCTACGACAACAACTAATAATAATAATATTAAAAACAACAACAACTGAAAACTGTAACAATGGCAAGACAATTGAAAAAAATTGCTAGAATACCTTCAATTGACTGCAAAATAAACTAAGCAACTGCGACGAGCACATGTTTTAAAGCAAAAAGTAAGAGAAAATAATTGTCTTACGGTTAACGAAGTGCAAATACTCTTTGCTCGTTGCTGAAATGTCTATCACTATTTCTATGTCTTTTATTCTTTATTACATTTATCCAAACTTATGCCCATGCCTTCCTTTCCGTTGTTACATAAGTTAGCAAATAGTTGTTATACCCTACTTACAATAGGATTAAGTGGCATAAATAGAATGTTAATTTGTCAATTGTACGAAGTTACTCATAAATTTTGATTATATCTTAATTTTCAAACCCTTTAAGATTTCATTACGGCGTCCTTCCCAAATCACAAATGTAAGCGGTGATACAATGATTTTCTGAAATTCATAAAAATCTCTTCTACCAAATTGAAATGATTTTTCTATTTTTAAAAGATTATGGTCTTCTTTTTTTGCTTCGGTTGTGATCGAAAGTTGCACAATGATGAACAACAACTAAAAAATTTTGATATTTTTATTGATATTGGTTAGAATTGATTTATAACCTTACCAAAAACACATGACAGCCTTCATGGTATTGATTGAACTGATTCTTGTCACTGACTATAACTTGACTAAAGGCTTCCTTCACTTGCTTTTATTATTCCCTCCGCAGGCCGAATGGAATTTATAAAACAGTCTTGGAGCTGCTACAACTGAAATTTAAGCTCAATTCACAATTACAGCTTTTTAATAAAATAAATTATTATTTAAGAAATACGTACTGTTCCTTTAGAATTTGATAGAATTTATGATACACAATTTTGAATATAGAAATCTCAAATTTTCTAACGGTTTGCTTGGATGACAAGTTTGTGAAATTTATTGTATTGATTCAATACAATTGATGGCCATAATTTTTTTTTATATGTAACATCGTATTTGATCCAATAAATAATATTTAAAATTTTAAGCTCTAAATTTAATAATTTATTTGTATTTCGTCGACACAAAGAACTCAGAAAAAACCCAATCACATCTAAAAATTTACTAATAAAGATAAGTTATACTCTATAAGTTCGTTCGCAGTGTTACATATTTGGTATGTTAACAATAATATACATTTATGAAAGGGCATAGTTATAAAACTAGCTGTCGTTTCATTAATAAAATTAAAATGACCTCCTGCCGTCGCTCTGCAGCTGTCAGTGACAATTAGGCAGACAGTCACCTTCGGTTTTGGCCAAGAGCTGGCGAGTTTAGCTTTTTAACGTTTATCCCAAACTATGGTCAATCTGCCTGGGCCAACGCCTTTGCCATGTTGTTGTTGGCCATTTATGTTCTTTTTGACCAACTTGTAGAGGATATTGCGCAATTACGATTTTGCTAACTGACAACAAAAGCACGTAGTATAACTACTTGTTGTTCTGATTTTTGTTGGCCATGCATGTTAACGTTTGATGTTGAGATTATTTGACAGCTTCAATGAGCTGCGTTTGCCGTTTCAATGCAAATTGCAGAATTCGCTTCATAATTAAGTAGTTTAACAGTCGCCTGCCACAAAAATCTAAATACACACGCATAGACCAATTTGTGCAAAAACAACAAGAACAACAGCTTCCATAACAACAACAATATCAACGCCCCTAACTTATGCTCGTAAATTAAAAATAGCAAACACCCCAACGGCAGATTGTAGTAGTAGCTTGTTTCCATACACTTGCAAAGAGTAGAGTAACATAGCTCTGTGCAATAATTTGCTACACTCATTGGGAGTTATTGGTGTGCGCTTGTGAAGTGCCATGCGAACTCTTAAAACATAGTACTCTACTCTAATCTTTTATTAAATTACAAATAACAATTTCTATTATTATTATGTACTTTACTAAAGTCGCAGATATCTAAAGCCATAGTTTATGCAGACTAGAAAGTGTATTATAACTTCGTGAAACCCCATCAAACTGTATTTTTGCTGTATTTTGTTTTGTAGTTTGTCTGTCACCAAATTGTATGCAAATTGTTTGAACGCATTTTCAATGCACACACCACACAACGTCATGTGATTTATGTGCTCTATCAATCCCACACGTCCCAAGCTGTTGATCGGAGTTTAATTTTTAGTTTGACGACTATTGCTTTTTAATTGAATTGAGTTCTAGAACCAGGGTGTTAGCCCCCCTTCCTTCCTATGCTCTAATCCATCAAAGGCTGAGACTTTCACTTTTTGTTGTTGCTTGGAGTTCTGTTCTAATTGTGATTGACTAATTCATGTGAATATCTTTCAATGAGTAGATCGAATACCCATGATTTGGGATTACTCACCCTGAACTTCATGTATTATTTAATGGCGATCCACATGCTTATAATGAGATATTGCAAACACCTGTCGAAGGTGAGAGAGACGAAGACACAGATACAGAGAGTATGATTTGGTTCAGTACTCAGCATTCGTTTTGACACTGAGAGAAATAACCTGTTTACTTTGATTTCCCTTTTCATTCGCAAACAATACTTAACTTTACATAAAAAGTATTTTAAACTCATTATTTCTTGTAGTGCTGCTCTTGTCACGTTCACCGAGCAAACGAATGTAATAAGAACAAAAGGTGGCTATAAAAAGTCAATTAGACTTAATGATAGCTTCAGCTAAACTACACATTAAATTCATGTAGTTCGTTGATTGAACCGAGCTAAGCTATGGAAATAGACGGATCCGGTTTCGGGGGCAAAAGTGACTCAAAACTGCTGTAATCAAGGAAGTTGCCAAGAAAAAACATGGCCAAGCGTTGTTGTTACTTGGCCAACCACTGTGAAAAGTTTGGTAAGCAATGGACTACAAAAAAATTGTAATTCCGTCATTAAAATTAATAAGACTATCGACAATTGTAACGCCCCAGTGTATAACCATTCCAGAAGTGTCCAAAAAAACGCATTTTTATTTCCATTTACTACTGCAAGTGCTTATTAAATGAGCGTTAAATGCGTTTCGTACACGGTGCGTATGAGCGTTGCCGGCTTAGACATGTCCGTAAAATATAATCGCATAATGCGAACCAATCTGACTTCGACAACAGCTAAGCACGACACTCGATAGTCAGTCGACCAAATAAATAAATAAAAAGAAAAAAAAAGCTAAATATGTGCGATTTCTAACGCTAATTAAGCCGCATGTTGCGTCGAGTTTTGCGAATCCCCCCCTGTCTCCTGTCAGTCCCAACGGACAACTGCTTGTTGCCAACTTCTATTAATTAAACTATTAACCACAGTACTCGTAATTCAACTGTCTATCCGTCAATATTTGTTGGCCGCAACCAATCAACAGAATTGTGAATTTCTGATTGTGCATTTGGCAGTGGCAAAGTCGAATTACTGATTGAAAGAGTTCATGGCTCCTAGAATGTGGAAGAATAATATGAAGATATCTTTTGTCTGTTTCTATAATCGCTTCTCAAAGTTATATGTAGTTGAAGCTATAATTTAAGTAATGCTATTTATTAAATGATTCAGTTAGAAACAATTTGCTATAACAACTTATAGTACAATTTAGATATCGATAACTTTGTTGTTAAAACTTTAATTCTAGTTAGTCTTTCCTTAAGCTAATATTGTATTTATTAAGCCCACTGTACTTCCTAAATACAAACTAAGCTTTATTCACTATATAACAGACTAATCCGGCAACTCAAAGAACTCAACTAAACTTAAGTCAACACTCCATAACTTTGCAAGCATTAGGCTATTAACAAAATTGTTAACATATTTCACTAAGTAATTCCCTTGACAGCTTATGGCCATGTAAGTGATACAGTTCTGCCGAATACTATTTTTGACCATAACAATTTAATTAACTCAGTCTAAAAAGACTCTGAAACTTGGGTCTTTCTGGGGTTAAGTTGAGCTTGAAAGCATAAGCTTAGCTTAGAGGAGCTTTGTTAAAAGCTTTATTAAAGCCGGTGCCTTAAGGTAGACTACAACAATTTTTATTCAATTGAAATGCAAGATTTATGAATGACGGCGAATGACCTTAAAAGCGGAGCATACCCAAAATGCAAGTGGGTCAAGTGGCCAACAGTTGTAAGCTTGGCCAATTATAAAATTATAAGACCCATAATTAACACCATATCAAATGCGAGCTTCAATTGAAAGAGACCCACAAGATTTTGCAGCTTAGACTTAGCTGTACTTAGGGCAATTGAAGATGTTTTCTTTGAAGAAGAAGTGGGAACATAGTGGGTCAGAGGGGAGAACAGAGGCAGCGTGGTGACCACAACAGCTTTGCTAATTATAATGTTGAGCGGCTTTCAGCGATTTAATATGGGTCTCCACATTTGCGTGCTTTTAATTGAATTAGTCTCAAAGGTCACAAGAAGCTGGCCAAAAGCATAGAAGGTAAAACACAACAGACTTGTCGCCCAATTTGTGTTGGCGGTGCGAGTGGTGCAGTCAGGAAAAGTTAGCGTAGCGTGGAATATTCAAACTACCTCGTATGTAGGTATTTATGCTAATGCGAATTTTGCTGACTTCATTGTCTGGCTAACTGGCAACTGAAAATTGGTAACTGGAGCACTGCAATGGCCAACTGGAATCGAAACAAATGCAGTTAAATGCAGCTGATTTATAACCACAAGTTGCTCTAAGTTTGGTGGGTGTGGTAAGTGTGGGTGACTGGCTGCTGTTCCATTCGTTTTGGAGACAGGAGCTAACAAACTCATACACATTTTAAGCAAATATTCCATAAGAGATTTACCTAAGGTTTAAGCCAAGTTTTGAATGTTTGCTCGCTTTTGCCTTGGCTGCACCACTTAGCCGCTCAGTTACGCCCAAATGGGTCACTAATGAGGCGTCTTAGCTTGGGAAAAACTGAAAAAGAAACAAAACAAAGCTCTTGATGGGTCGATTGTCTGTGCCAATTCTAACGTAAAGAAACTACCGCCACTGAGAGCTATAAAATTGTGGTGCTTCTTCAGCATTTACCACAGTTCCAAGTTGTTTCTACCAAAGTTAAGTTCATCCCCCAAAAAACATGTTGAAAATTGTGAGTTCTTCTACGGATAAACCAATGGATATTACCAACGTTAAGCCAACATTTTCTTGTAGGTGCTCGTTTTGTGCGTGGTTTATGCCACACTGAGTGAGGCACGTCCTCATCCCAGCTACTTGCCCAGCTATGAGACTATCGAATATGCACCCACTCTGCTGGGCTACGAGTCCTTTTCATTGCCAGCCGCCGTCTCCCATCAGAGTTCGACAGTGGTTCACGAAAAGCGTCCCTACTGGCGTCCTATTCTGGATCATCACGCTCATCACACACCGCTGCTAAAGACCTACAGCCCCGCCTCCTACGCCTATGCCAGTGCACCACTAAGCTATGGCAGTGAGTGGTATGAGCCTGGCTGGAACAGTGACCTGAGCTATCCCAGCATTTACCTCAAGTGAGAGTGGATTTTACCAGTGATGTGATTCGCAATTAAGCATCGATCTATTAAAACCGCATTCAAAATTCCGAAATTTTATAATGAGTCTTTGATGTGTCGGAAAATATTTAAATTGATTAATCGATCATAATAGTTACTCGCAGAAATACAAAAATATGGTTTTTATAAGTCACTTAATTTTTGATGATTAAAATACTATACAAATAACAAAGCAACGCTCATTTATTTTCCATTAATTTAAAAATAAACGGAATGAATAAATTAAGTGAAATGAATAACCAAAATAATGTGGAAATCAGAGTTCACAAAGCGGGGCAATCATTTCAAGGTTGCTCCAAAATTAAGTGTTATTACTACTAATCGAATTATCGATACTCCCATTTTTTCCACATTAGAAGATAATTCTTCTAATTCCCCAAATAAATATTCTTAAGAGCAATTTGTGATTTAAATTCGAGTATTTCTTTATTTAAGGAGGAGACACAAGTCAACAACGGGCATCAAAATCTTTCGTTCTCAATTTTACCAAGCGCTAGCTGCGTACGTCAGTGGTGCGTGGTGCAACAGGGGGGAAGAGTAGGCAACTGGTGCGGAGTATGCAACAGGGGCAGGCACATGGGCAGCAGCTGCATATGTGGTGTATGCAGATGGCAGAGCAGAGTAAGTGGACACGGGTGCAACAGCAGAGTAGGTGGACACGGGTGCAACAGCGGAGTAGGTGGCAACCGGAGCAGCTGCAGCGTAGGTGGCAACAGGAGCAGCGGCATGCAACGTGGTCTTCACAACTGGGGCAACCACATCCTCAACAACGGGTGTGCTGTGCACCTGGGTAACGCTCTGATGGGAGACAGCGGTGGGCACACTCTTGACCACAGCGCCAACCTTGGCCAAGGCGGGCTCCTGGATGTAAGCTGTGGGTGCACTGTACACGAGTGGTGCAGCTGCCAGATGACCTGGACGAGCGGCAGCAACAGCAACGAAGGCGGCGAGAACGAACTGTTGATATAAGTATGTTGAATAAGGAATAAAATTAGAGCAACTCCAAATGGATATCCACTTTGATATCGATGCTTACCAATTTGAACATTTTGTAGAGCTGGAGTTCTTTGACTTGTGTCGAAAAGTAGACTGTGCCTGTTGCCTCATTTCTTGCTGTCTTTTATACTTGAACTTCACTTTCAAGGCACAAACACGCACTCACAAATACACACACGCACTCATGAATACAATGAGTACTCGTTGTTGTACGTGCCTGAACGGATTCTTGTCTTGTTTCTTGTGTCTCTTGTGCAAACAATAAACCAGATTATTATTCGTGGCCAATTTCAGTTCAGTTACGCACCACACCACTTAAGTACTTATTTCATCGTCTCTACACACTTCTGCCCCTGATCGAAAAGCGAGTCGAAGCCAAACCCACTCTTATTTTCATTTTCAAACCGTGGCTCATTAGTCGCACGTCAACCTGGGTCCAATATTTGGCCCCGGGACGAGGTTAGACATTGTCATTTGATTATGTTATTGTAAACTGATTTCAACTTCCGAATGACTACTAAAGGCTTCCGAGAATAGTTTAGTAATGGCAACTGGAAGAAGTTTCCTTTAAAAGCCTGTAGTATAGCTATAATCAATGATAAGAATCGGTATGATGAATATCATTCGATTTATGGTAGGACAATTAAATAACTTTAATCGATAACAGCAAATCAAATCTGCAAAAAGTAATATAATAAAATATAAAATTATTCAAAGTTAAGAGAACCAAGTGCAGTATAAATAAAGTTCAATTCTTAGTGTTCCGTGTTATGTATATACTATGGCAAGAAAGACGTAATAAGGTCTTAATGTATGTATCAATTTATATCATTAAGCTCAAATAATTCATAGATCTAAGTAAAATTGTATATTACACAAGTGTTTCAGCTGCTATAGGGTGGCTTGTAGTTGCCCTTACCCCACGGCAGTTAAGTCACACTTGTTTTGCTCTAAAGATTCAGGTTCATTGTCCATTCGCAAATGCAATGCGCATGCATTATTATCCTTGAACCTGCGCTGCGGCCAAGGACAACAATCAGTCCTTTCTATTTCTTTATACCAGTGCATACGAACTAATCCAAACATATGGTGTGGGTTAACCCAGCTTGTAAAGGGCCCTATAAATTGTAAACATAAAAGATGGTAGTGTAAGTATACATGAGAGATATTTACGTATATACGAATAGAGAAAACTTAAGATTATTATAACTAATATATCTTACATTTTTAATCTAAAGTGTACTAGAAAAAATAAGGCATTCTTTGGTTGATAAAACAGTTCTATTGGTATTAAAGATTTTACAGAGTTCTCTTTATGCGTACAGTTAATGTTAATTCACTAAGTTACCAACTGTTAAAGTAAAGAGGGAAGGGAAGGGAATTAGTGCAAATGGTTAACAGTAAACAACACCCAATCAATATTTAAATGCAAAAACTCTTTCATTTATTCAAACCAATGCCATGAATAATGTTGATATTACAGGAATTCTTTATAACATGTACTTATTGAGCTTTATTAAGCTTTCAATATATCCTCATTCCGCAGGAAATTTATAAAAAGCCTTGTTTTCCATTGGCCATCGGTAGCCGCCATAATCTGCACTTGATACTCTCCGGAAGGCAATGGTAAAAGCTTGAAATACTCTTCCTTCATAACCAAATCCTTCACAACAAGTTCATTCTGAAATTTAAATAATTCATTTACAATGTTCCCATTAATGAAGTTATTAATTTACCTCATATGGACAAGACTGATTAATATTAGAATTTTCGACCAGGAAGTTGGAAATAATAATTTTTGCAAACGACATTTCGTTATTTCTTTTTGACATAAACTTGCAAAAGTCAAAGGTGGCATTGAACATAAACGGACGAAATCCATTGAATTTACGAAAAAAACTGACATTTACCTGTAATTTAGAAAAGTGTCAGAAACACTAATAAAATCGCATGATTTTTGCATACTTTAGCATTATTGAAGGGTCCTTTTAACAGTTTCGCTTGTATATTTAGGCCAATAACACCGCGACCCAGAACCGTTAGATGACACTGTTCATATGCGCAATAGGTTGGATCTAGCACATCACATTTGACATTTGTAAAACGGGTAACAGTTTCTGAAAATCCTTCACTGGACAGAAGTAAAAGCACAAACGTGGCCCACATTGTGTGTTATTTAAAAAAGAACTAAGCGGAGAATAACTAATGCGCTTAATATTAAAGTTTTGACTCTGGTTATATCAAATTAAGAATTGTTTTCAATAGTTTAACAAAACGTTATATGGATGACTAACTCCCATTGCTCACATATAGCGTTTGATTGAATTTTAATGTCGTTTTTATACCCTGTGGGAGTATATTAAGTTTGTTAAAATAGTAAAAGTAAAATAGTAACAAGCAGATAAAGACAAGCAGACCCCATAAAATATAAATTTTCTTGAACAGCAACAACAGCCTTATCGACGTAGCCAGGTCCGTCTATCTGACAGTATGAATAAACAGATCTCAGATATAAAAACTTCTTATGTTTTGGATACCACACACCCTTCTCACACAAATCGAGAATAACGAAATAACTACATCAATATAAATTTTGACACGTATGCAACTTTAAAGTCTGGTAACCAATTGGACTGACAACTTTACATGCTAATACCTTTTTTTAACACTTCTTTAACTATTTTACAAAAACAAACTCCCTATCAATTTTTAAAGGTTGGGTCCTGGAGGTGGATAAGAGTAATCATAATCCAATCAATACTTAAAGGCAAAAACATTTATTTATTCAAATTCGTATCACAAAAGACCGTCCAACAATGCAAGTTCCACTGTTATCCTGAGAGTCCTGCTGGGTTTCCTTACCACACTCCTGTGGCGGTGTAGGTCAGAGGTGAGGAGGCTGCAACATGTGCAACTGGGGCGGCGGCGTAAACGCTGTGCACCACTGGAGCAGCGGCGGCATAGGTGCTGTGCACCACAGGAGCAGCAGCGGCATAGGTGCTGTGCACCACTGGAGCAGCGGCAGCATAGGTGCTGTGCACCACTGGGGCAGCAGCGGCATAGGTAACCACAGGAGTCGATTTCACAACGGGAGCAACAACATCCTCGACGACATGAGCGGAGCTGTGCACCACCGACTGACTCTGATGGGAGACAGAGGTGGGCACACTCTTGACCACAGCACCAACCTTGGCCAGGACGGGTTCCTGGACAATTGTGGTTGCTGGTGCGGAATAAACCAAAGGTGATTCATACAGATGACCGGGACGAGCAACGGCTACGGCGAGGAGAGCAGACAATACCACCAATTTGAACATTTTGATAATGATTGTTATGTTATTTTGGTCTGTATTGACTGTTGTGTTTGAGTTTCTAGCGAGAACTGTTTGTGGTTTGTCAGCTGCACCTGGTGTTTATATAGCACACAACAGCACACTCCAGCGACCTTCGCTTCAAAGTGAGACCCATATCAGATTCGATTCTCAAAGACCACACCAACAATCAATAAGCAATTAGAGTCGGTGGGCGGCTCAACCACAGAAATAGCAATTGTTTTGTTGACAAAGCCACCAGCAAGTAACCAGTTTATTGACCAGCTTAGCATTTCGGCCATTAGACGCACTTCGACTCCAATTGCTGGGCCTTCCTGGCCGCAAACTGCATTACTTGCACTTTGAGTGCGTATATCTTTCAGGGTCAGCACAAGGTTTGTGTGTTCATGTTCAGCTTTATACACTTAGAGAGGGTATATTAATTTTATTACAAAATATGTAACGCAAAAAAAGAAGAGTAATTAAATTAACATGTTCATTAGGTACATGATTAAATTATCGTTAAATCTCATTGAAATTTTATTTTTATTTAATCTCCACTATTCTACCTAAATCAACTGATATTTAGAAGACCTTTTCCACTAAAAATTGAAAAAATTGTTGAAAATCCGCTTAGATAAATTTTAGTGGTACTTTTGTGGGATTTTAGTATCATTAAATAATTATAAAGAAGTTCCCTTAATATTTAATTAAGATTTTTAGTTTCTATTAAATTTTTAATTGTACTTTGTTACTACCGGTTATAATAACAATTCTTATAATTATTGACATATCAGACATAAATTCCTAAATTTAACTTTTTATAATAGTGTAACTTTATATATAGTATAGTATAGTATAGTATATAGTAACTTTATTACAAAGGGTAATCATTTTGAAAGGGTAATAATTTTTCGTCACGCCAAAGATACATTTTCTTTATTGTCTTCTTGACTTCGTTTTCGTTTACAGATTTCCCAGTTTTATGTTTCCCCACGCACTTAACTCTTTTAATTAAACATTTTCTGGCAGCTGCTTTTTGTTAAAACTTGTATATAAACGCATACTTTACTTTGGGCAATTATCAGTCAACTTCGTTCGCTAACAACAGCAACAACACAGACCAAAAACATAAACAAATTCCTTCAACATGTTCAAATTGGTAAGTATTTTCATCTGCTTGCTGCAGTGTATCATTATTAACTAGAAAATCTCCATCTTCCAGGTGGTGTTGTTTGCTCTTTTCGCCGTAGCTGTTGCTCGTCCCGGTCATCTTTATGAATCCCCTGTAGTCTATTCAGCGCCAGCTGCAACAGTTGTCCAGGAGTCCGTACTGGCTAATGTGGGTGCTGTGGTCAAGAGTGTACCTTCATCTGTCTCCCATCAGAGCCAGTCGGTGGTGCACAGCAGTGCCCATTATGTGGAGGATGTTGTTGCTCCTGTTGTCAAATCATATGCTGCCCCAGTTGTCTCCAGTTACGTTGCAGCTTCAGCTCCTGTCATCTCCAGCTATGTGGCAGCTTCTCCAGTGTTGAAGACTTATGCCACGCCAGTTGTCTATAATGCCGGCTGGTAAAGTGTAAATCAGTGGAAAGATCACCAGGTCGAGTAACTGGACTGTTTTACTGATGATCCCAAAAAGGAATAACAATTCTCTTGTATATATTCCATATTCTGTTTAATTGCGAGTAAAGTATTACATTTGTATATTTCTGAACTCTTTTATTGATTCTTGAAATGAACAGTAATAGTAATAGTTATTAAAAACTATTACCTGGACATATGTTGATGATTGAATTAATACATTTTGAAATAAGAAGAATTTTTAATAACACGTATTTACTTATAGAGTTGCATTAGTTTTTCAAGATATCCTCATTACGCAAAAAAGTTATAGAAGCTGTTGTTCTCCATTGACCATTTGTAGCCACCATAATCTGCACTTGGTACTCTCCGGAAGGCAATGGAACAAACTTGAAATACTCTTCCTTCGGTTGCATATTTCTAACAACAAGTTCATTCTGTAATTTTAATAGTTCATTTACAATTTTTCAATTCAGAAAGTTCTTAATTTACCTCATATGGACATGAGTGATTAATATTGGTTGTTTCAGCGAGACTATTGATAATAATTCTTGCAAATGATATTTCGTTATTTCTTTTGACATCAACTTGCAAAAGTCGAAGGTAGTATTGAACATAAATGGACGAAATCCATTGAATTTTCGAAAAAGACATATATTAACCTGCAATTGAGAAACCTGTCAGTAATACGAATGAAATCCCATGGTTTTTACATACTTTAGCATTATTGACGGGTCCTTTTAAAACTTTCACTTGAATATTTAAGCCAATAATGCCTCGACCCAGAACCTTTAGATGACATTGCTTAAAATATAAATACGATGGATCTAACACCTCACATTTGACATTTGTAAAACGGGTAACAGTTTCTGAAAATCCTTCACTGGACAGAAGTAAAAGCACAAACGTGGCCCACATTGTGCGTTATTTAAAAAAGACTAAGCGAAGATTAACTAAAGCGCATTATATAAATGCTTTGGCTCTGATTATATCAGATAATAATGGTCAACTTCAGAGACTTATCTGAACCAATTTCAAATCGTTTTCAATAGCTTCACAAAACGTTTTATGGACCACTAACTACCATTGCTTACATATAAGTAGTATTTGATTGCAGTTAAATTCGAACTTCAGTTGTTGTCGTTTTTCCATTGCAACAAATTTTTAAATGAAACATTAACAGCAATTAATATTAAAAATCAATACCCGGAAATATCTTGATTATAGCTTTGGCAACTTCAAAAATTTCTTCTCAACTTTTGTGATCAATAATAATTAATTATAGCTTAGGTTACCAAGGTGCTAAATGATCTATTTGCTATCAAATTTTGTTAAACAAGAAGTATTAAAAGCCATTGCACAGAATAATTTTGATTTTTGAACCGAAGGCTTGTATGAATCAATGTTTTCATTATTACCCTCATTCCGCAAGTACAAGATTTATCAAAACACGTCTTGTTGTCTTTTTCATTGACTCATCTGTACAAGACCATCATAAACCCGCACTTGATACTCTGCGGAAGGCAATGGTAGAAACTTGAAATACTCTTCCTTCATAACCAAATTCCTGACAACAATTTCATTCTGAAATTACAATAATTCATTTACAATTTTCCAATTCATAAAGTTCTTAATTTACCTCATATGGACAAGAGTGATTAACATTCGATCTTTCGCCCAGAAAATTATAGACAATTCTTGCAAATGATATTTCGTTACTACTTTTGACACCAACTTGCAAAAGTCGAAGGTAGTATTAAACATAAACGGACGAAATCCATTGAATTTTCGAAAAAGGCATATATTAGACTGGAATTAGGAAACCAGTCAGTAATACGACTAAAGTCACATGGTCCTTACGTACTTTAGCATTATTAAAGGGTCCATTTAAAAGTTTCCCGTGAATATTTAGGCCAATAATGCCTCGACCCAGAACCTTTAGATGACATTGCTTAAATGTGCAAAAGGTTGGATCTAAAACTTCACATTTGACATTTGTAAAACGGGCAACAGTTTCTGAAAATCCTTCACTGGACAAAAGTAAAAGCAGAAACGTGGCCCACATTGTGTGTTATTTAAAAAAGACTAACCGGAGAATAACTAATACGCATGAAAATAGTGTTATTCTCTCATTATATCAGATAGTAATGGGCAACTTTAGAGACTTATCTGAACCAATTTCAAATCGTTTTCAATAACTTCACAAAACGTTTTATGGACCACTAACTACCATTGCTTACATGTAGTATTTAATTGCAGTCTTCTCTCTCTCTCTCTCTCTCTCTCTCTCTCTCTCTCTCTCTCTCTCCCTCTCCTCTCTCTTTCTTTCAGTTAAGTTCTGACTTTAGTTGTTGTCGTTTTTCCATTGCAACAAATTTTTAAATAAAACATTAACAGCAATTAATATTAAAAACCAATAGTCGGAAATATCTTAATTTTAGATTAGGCAACTTCAAAAATGCTTCTTCTTAATTTTTGTGATCAATAATAATTAGTTATAGCTTAGGTTACCAAGGTGCTAAATGATCTATTGGCTATCAAATTCTAGTTGAACAAGAAGTATTAAAAGCCATTGCACAAAATAATTTTGATTTTTGAGCCGAAGGCTTGGAGCCTAATGCCTAAGTTAGCAATAGTATTATTAGTATAATTAGAAAACCAATGTATATAGTTAATATAAGTAATAATACAAATTTTTATTTTATAAGATTTCCATATAACACGTACTTGTTGAATCAATTTTTCATTATACCCTCATTCCGCAAGAAATGTACAAAAAGCCGTGTTTTCCATTGACCATCTGTAGCCGTCATAATCCGCACTTGATACTCTGCGGAAGGCAATGGTAGAAACTTGAAATAATCTTCCTTCATAACCAAATTCCTGACAACAATTTCATTCTGAAATTACAATAATTCATTTACAATTTTCCCATTCATAAAGTTCTTAATTTACCTCATATGGACAAGAATGATTAACATTCGATCTTTCGCCCAGAAAATTATAAACAATTCTTGCAAATGATATTTCGTTACTACTTTTTGACACCAACTTGCAAAAGTCGAAGGTAGTATTGAACATAAACGGACGAAATCCATTGAATTTTCGAAAAAGGCATATATTAACCTGCAATTGAGAAACCTGTCAGTAATACATCTAAAGTCACATGGTCTTTACGTACTTTAGCATTATTGACGGGTCCTTTTAAAAGTTTCCCTTGAATATTTAGGCCAATAATGCCTCGACCGAGAACCTTTAGATGACATTGCTTAAATGTGCAAAAGGTTGGATCTAACACTTCACATTTGACATTTGTAAAACGGGTAACAGTTTCTGAAAAAACTTCACTGGACAGAAGTAAAAACACAAACGTGGACCACATTGTGTGTTATTTAAAAAAGACTAACGGGGGATTACCTAATACGCATGAAAATAATGTTATTACTCTGATTATATCCGATAGTAATGGTCAACTTTAGAGACTTATCTGAACCAATTTCAAAACGTTTTCAATAGCTAAACAAAACGTTTAATGGACCACTAGCCATCATTGCTGACATATACATACATAGTATAAATACTATTTATAGTAGTATAGTTTGAACCGCAGCTATTGTCGCTTTTTTTAAATTATAAGAAGTATTAGAATAACATGGGCTATTAGATAGCTTTGATTTCGTAAGTTTAAACGAATTTCTGAATTGGGTTTGTTTGTTACATAATAAAACAATAATAACATAAAAATTGTATTCCTGTTAATAAACAGAGCCCACAGTATTTTTATTTTGCATGATCATATATTACTTTTAATGATCTCTGTATATGCTTTTTGATACTGTTAAATAATAAGTATAATTTTTAATATTGATCCGGGACCCTAGTGCCCTCAACTTAAACTAACTATAGTATTTTAAGTATAACTAAAACGCAAATGTATAGTTAATATTAAATAATTAACATTTTGACTTTTAAAGATCTTTTTATAACATGTACTAATTAAATTCTATCAATTTTTCAATATATCCTCATTCCGCAAGAAATTTACAGTAACTCTCGTTTTCCATTGGCCATCTGTAGCAGCCATAATCTGCACTTGATACTCTGCGGACGGCAATGGAAAAAACTGGAAATACTCTTCCTTCAGAACCAAATTCCTGACAACAATTTCATTCTGAAATTACAATAATTCAATTACAATTTTCCCTTTTATAAAGTTTTTAATTTACCTCATATGGACAAGAATGATTAAGATTTGAATTTTCGGCGACAATATTATAAACAATTCTTGCAAAAGACATTTCGTTATTCCGTTTTGACATAAACTTGCAAAAGTCGGCGGTAATATTGAACATAAACGGACGAAATCCATTGAATTTACGAAAAAAACTGAGATTTACCTGTAATTTCGAAAACTGTCAGAAATACGAATAAAGTCGAATGATTTCTACAGACTTTAGCATTATTGAAGGGTCCTTTTAACAGTTTCGCTTGTACATTTAGGCCAATAACACCGCGACCCAGAACCTTTAGATGACACTGTTCATATGCGCAATAGGTTGGATCTAACACATCACATTTGACATTTGTAAAACGGGTTACAGTTTCTGAAAGTCCTTCACTGGACAGAAGTAAAAGCACAAACGTGGCCCACATTGTGTGTTATTTAGAAATGACTAAACGGAGATTAACAAAAGCGCATCATATAAATGTTTTGGCATGATTATATCAGATAATAATAGCTTAACAAAACGTTGTATGGACCACTAGCTACGGGTATTACCATATAGTATTTGATTGCAGTTCTTAATTTCTTCAGTTAAGTTTGAACTTCAGTCGTTGTCGATTTTCCATTTAAAATTATATAAGGTATAAGAAATACATGGGATATTAAATAGCTGCAATTTCGCGAGTTGAATCGAAATATTTGCAAATATTTGCATTCTAGCATAATTAAACCTTTTAAATAAGTTTCAAGCCAACAAAATATTTAAGATGATCTCATGGACTTTATTTACATCAGTCGAAATGGGATAATAGAAAAATAAAATGCAGCAAAAGGAATTAAAATTTGGCTAGTTCTTATGCCAAAAATGTGATGAAGCCGTACAGTTGTTCTTGGCGAAGGATGCAAGGATATCGCCTACCAGGATGATTCCCAGCCATGAGAGGCCCAAGAAGGCGACAGGATGGATGTGTGTAGAACTGGTGCGGCATAAGTCTTGATGATGGGGGCAGCATAGGTTTTGATGACGGGTGCCACAATTGGTTGCACAATGTGTGCGGAGCTATGAACCTGGCTGATGCTCTGATGGGAGACAGCTGTCGGAATGCTCTTCACAATGTGCCCCACCTTGGCCAGAGCCGGTTCATGGATAATTGCGGGTGCCGAGTAGCTATGAAGATAAGGACCTGCCTCCAAGTATCCCGGACGAGCAGCAACCACAGCAAGCAGAGCAGACAACACCACCTGTAAAATAGGAAAATGATGTGGTAAATAATAATTAATTGGGAAGATAATTCACTATAATTGTAGGTAATCGAAAAGATTTCGGTGAGTGACTAATGCATTAATTTAAATGAATATCCTTTAAGGAAATTAAAAACATATAAATAAAAAGTAGGTAGAGAAGTTTTGGTGGTTGTTGGTGGGTTTTTGTGGTGCACTTACCAACTTGTACATTTTGTTAATCCTTGCGATTCTGGACGCTAGCTATTGTTGAAATGAACTGAGTCTGTGTTGACGCGTTGCCGTTGTCTGTTGCTAGCTGCAAATTTGAGGCGGCTTTTATACAAAAAAAAGTGACCAAACACACACACACACACACACACACACACACACACCACGACACACACAAATTTAAAATGTAAAACTGCGCCAAAAGTGCAGAAAATACAATAATATTAATTTTTTGCACACAGCATCGTTAAGAAAAGTCTGAAAAGCTAACGCCAACGGCGGGCGAACCACCGCCCGATTGTCCAAGTGGTGCAGCTGATTCGACAACAACCACAACAACAATGCTTTCGTTTACACTCTAAGCCGCCCATGTCGGCCAGTGCCAGCCCATTAAAAAACCAGTCAAAATAAAGGCCCGTCCCGACTAGACAACGACAACGTCGACGTCGACGTCGTTGTGAGACGATTGCCCCCATCAACAACAGTTGGCCAGTTGGCCACATTGCTGTCTGCTGCCACTTGCAACACTCCAGCAACAGCAGCAACACTAACAACAACAGCAACAACATTTTATTTCGTGTGTTTTGCTGTCATTTTTCTTGGCAAAGTTGACCGTGAAAATGTTGTTCGTGGCACACGCACCACCAGCAACCACCGCAACCACTACGCAATTGTCACTGCCAAGCATAAAGTGGTTCAAGTTCAGTGCGTGTCGTTGGTCACTGCCAAATTGTTTTTAAACAATTTGTGGCTCATCTCCATCTTTGAGAAGTTTATTAACTTTGCAGGAATGTCATGTGGTTTTGTTTTTTGGTGTGGCTTAGGGTGGTTGAGTTTGCCAATCACGTATTGGTAAACATAAATAAAAAGAAAAAGCATATTGTAATTTCCTGTTATGCTAATCTTTTCGAGACAAGACAATGACAACCCACATAGAACAGGCAACTCGCTCTTGCCTGATCTCTAAGATATCCCTCTTTGTCTCTCTCTCTATATCTCTCTATGTCTCTCTGTCTGTCTCTATCATTATTCCCACTCCCTCTGTCTCAATGAGTTCCGCTTTTGTAATAAGTCGCCAGTTGTTGCCTCAGAGATCTCAGAGCTGTCGCCGTTACGGCGATTTGTCAGCAATTTTTTGTGGCATGATTAATGAATATTGCAAACTGGCGACAGATAATTCAGTTAGTACCCCTCCCCTCAACCGTCCCTCTTCTCTTCTCAAATTTGTTTACAAAAAATTCTTTGGCTACCCAAAGTGCTTTTTAATAGATTTTTTCGATTTCTATATTTGAGTCGATTTTTGCCTAGACAATTGTATCTCGTGTTATTTTCAACTGAATTCCTTCAACAATATCCGGGCTAGAGAGGGTAATGTACGCCTTATGGCCAACCCACACACACACACATATGTTATACACACACACTCTCTTAGCTGGAGAACTGGCTTTGGGACAGTCTTGTGACAGTTCTGTTTAGTTCACTCGCTCACCTGGCTTGCATAACAATGGCAATACAATGTAGACCATATCGTTAGATCAGTTAACCAGTTGTCCAGTTAGCAAGCAACCAACTCGATTGCTTTATCGACAAACTTAATTTTACTTTTAATTAAAGCCATTTTACTTGGAATTAGTTGAAGCAATTACAATGTTTTAAACACTGCTCAGTACCCAGGAGATAGTCTACGTCACCTTTAATCATTTTCAACTTAATTCAACTTGAATTTGCGTCAGTTTTGTCTTGTTTGTCAGTTAGCCACAGTTAATTGGCCCGAAGGTCGTTAACTACCTGAGAGTATTGACTTAGATCTGGCCGAAAGGCAACGTAGGAATACGGAAACACAATCAGGAGATAGATATTGTTAAGTACGGAAGCTGTTTACTACCAAAGATTGTTCTTAATATAGCTAAAGAGATGTTGATGGGGCTTAAAATAATTGTTGAAATATGTTCTACATACTTTGTTTTAAAAAATAAGAACTATTTTTGTTATTTATCTACCTTTGTATCCATTTTCATCAATACGTTTACGCATTTACCTATCTATTCTTATATTTGTAAATATAAATATCTGTATAAATTCACATATTTTTGTATCTATCTAATAATATACATATCTATCCATCCATTATTTATTTGTCCATATATTCCCTTATCTACCACCTAATTTTTATTAACTTTTAACGTTCAATACAGTTAACCGTTTATCAATGTTTTAATATAATATATAAAATAAATTTTATCTAAATAATTTAATTAATGTATCAACATCTATCCAACTGTCCAAATATAAAACCAACTACTGTATCTATATATATTATTCATCTCCTCTCCGTGAGTAGTTCATGATCTATCTTTTACTTCACATTTTTATTGATTTATTCATTTATTTCATGCATTAATTTATATGCATATCAATATCTCACAACTGTCACCTTATTAATCCAACTATCTAAATATCAGTCTACTCATCTATCTAGTTTTTCAACTGCTCATATATTTTTTATTTCATTTAACTTTTGATTTATTCATCCATGTTAATTTAATTATCCACATGTATGTGCATCTATTATTCACACATTTATCCATCTATTATTGTTAAATTTATCTGGCTGTCATATGTACATATGTTTGACCTGCTTTTGCCGCATGCAAATTGGAACTATTTGTGCATTGATTGGGTTTTGACCAAACTTATTTGTACGAACATTAAAACAGTCGCCCCACAATACAAATTTGAGCAGTCCACCCGCTGAACTGGCATAGTTCAAGCAGGTGCCAGTCATTCAGCCATTCAGTCAGTCAACCAGTCAGAAAGACAGTGAGTTAGTTGGGATTTCAGTCAGCCGGCGCCTGGTTAAAGTTAAAGAGTTAGCCAAAAGACTTGCCAAAGAGTTTGGGAATTGCGCAAAACTGAAAAGCGGTGAAAAATGTTTCGAATTTTTATTTTCGGTGGCTATGCAGCTGTGCATTTTATTTTGGGTGTCAGTTTGAGACAATATGAAAAGAGTTAAATGAGTACGAGTGTAATAAATGCATTACAAGTGCTCGTTTGTGCTAAAGCTCTTAAAAATACTCGATAATTACATTTGCGCGCAGACAACGCGACGTATACTTAATACGCTTTTGGTAGAAACGTAGCGAAGCAAACAGGTGGCCAATTGATAGTCGTTGTTGTTGCTTTTGTTGTTGTTATTATTGCTACTCTTTGCTCGCGGCTAAGGTCAGCTGTGTCCATCAATTGTGGCATCGACATTCTGTAGCTGGTCAACGGATGTGAGTTTATTGTCATTTAATTAGAAATAACATTGAAAATGTTATTGACTTATGCGGCGTATACTTAATGCTAGTTAATGCAGTTACCACTAACCCACTGAACTGAATCGAAAGGCTTGCAACATATACACTCTAGAGTGCAAGTTGCATGCAACCGAGCCAGTTTTTTCATTGGCCTAAAAGATACTGCATTTCCTGGTCGAGATAAGCTTTGGACTGCATTTGTTATAATATTTTACGGGTGTGTTATGGGTCAAGCCAATTGACCAGGAGTAGAAAACCACAACGAATTGTTGTGCAAATATTTTCATAATCAAATGCAGCCTGATTAATCGACGGTACTCTATAGTATTTGAGAGGTTTCTGTTGACATTTCAAGTTGTTACAAGTACTCCAACTCCAAACTACACTTGTCGCATATCTTATGTCGCATGTCGACTGTCAATTGTAGCGACATTCTAATGAGCATTCTAGTAAAAATCCCCCACAATCTGATCCACTCTGATCCACTCTGATCCACTTGCTGTGGAGTGGAAGCACCTTGAATATCGCATTGTTGTTCATGAACTTTTCGAGTTGCATTGCAGCTCCAGTTAAAAAAGTTTTAAATATCAAATCCATATGCAGTCATCGATTTCCAATTGGCTACATAGTCTTAAGAACGTGGTAATTGTGGCATGCAGCATGTGGCAAGTGCACATATATTTTCACACACAACATTCTCAGCCTAAATTCGTATAATTGTTATTGAGATAACAAGAGTTACAACTAATTTCCACGCCATAATCAGAAAAAATACTAAAAGAAAAACCAAATCACAATTAAATTGGCGAGTGTGAATTTCCGCTGCAACTGCCAAAAGTCCAACAAAAAATAAAACAAATCTTAAAAAAAAAAGTTCGAAAAACTGTAAAACCAACAATAAAACTAAAAACAACAATTTGGCTGGTCAAGGTCGTTGCAGGCAAATGTAACACTGGCATAAATTATGCTTGCCATGCAGCAGCAACATCAACAGCAGTCATGTGTTGCAAGATAGCAAGAGCAACAACAACAACAAGTAGTTGCTGCCATTAGTAACGGTATACGATGAACTAAAGGCACAAATTGCGGCGACAGAAGCAGAGGCAACTAACAATTACCAATAGCAACATGTTGTTGTAAACAACAGCAACATCAACAACAACAACAACAGAGACAATCGCTTTAGCAACTCATTGCTAAAATTGCCCAAATCTAAAGTTTCGCTTCATTGAGCTGACTACCTGATTGTCTACATAGGTGTTATGCCCAGAAGCTGTGAGATAAAATAGTTAACCAAGGATTAAGATAAGTTGGGATAAGTATGAAGTTGTGGAGACTCTATGAACTCAGTTCAATAGTGCATAGATCAAAGTCAACAAGAACCGCTTAAAACAATAGCCAAAATTAAACTGAACAACATAAAAAAAAGTAATTTAGCTGGAAAGGCTGGAAGTGAAATAGAAATGAGATAAAATTAGTTTAAATTTTAAGGAAATTACCAATTATATATTTTTCTTGAATAATTTATAAATAAGTTAATAAAAACTATTCAGGGAGTTCATATGTAGAAAAGAACAGAAAACTACAAATTATTCAATTTGTTTATTAAGTCTCTAAATACGAACATCAAATTTAATATACATAAATTCTGTATACTCTTACCTGTAACTATGAGTAATAATTCTGATGCTTTAATAAACACAAGAGTGCTTTAATTCTCTTAATTAACTACTATTTATTTTAAATAATTACAATACAAATATTTATTATTAAATCTAAAAGAAAGTTAATAGTACCAAAAGCGGGTCTAACGTCTTTAAAATACTTATTATTAATATATGTATTACATACAGCTTTCATTAGTTGTTTTTTTCCTCCATAAAAATCAAATATGAAAACATATTAGTCTAAAAATAATGAAGTATCAAATAGTAAAAAATGCAGTTAATTGCTTGCCTTACCATTTAACTTATCTATTTTTTTATTTATTTATCAACATTGGTAGTTAAGTTTACAAAAAACAGAAGCTCAGAAAAAACCAATAAAAAACACTATTATATATGAGCATAAATGCAAAGGCCACTGGCTATATTAATGTTAATTGAGTTATTAAAAAAAGATGAGTTACTTGAGCTACTTTAATTTAATTTAGTATATACAATTAAACTATACTTTTGTCAAGTAGTGTAAAAACAATAATCAAACGCAGGGCAATTATAGCGTCTGCTGCAACTGCAGCTTCAACTGCGGATGCAAGTGCCTCTCTCTCCCTCTCTCTCTATCTCCTTCCTTGTCTCTCTCTCTCTAAAGCCAATAACGGCAGCACGGATATGGCAGCATTGCAGTTGCCGGCGGCAATGTTGTTGGTGGTGCTGCTGCCGGCGGTGTTGGTGGTGTGCAATGGCAAAAACATTGCATTGAAAATCGCGACAAACAATGAGAGCATCTGCAGCTGTTGGCACTGTCGAGTGGCAGCTGTTGCTGCTGTTGCTGCTGTTGCTGCCACTTGAGGCAACTGATGCAAGACGTTAAGTGTATAAAAGCCAAAGCGTGGTGTCATGGTAGCATCAGTTGCAAGTGGCACGTTGCAAGTCAACAAACACACACAAAAGGATTACACCCCCAACACTAACAACAACATGCTGAAATTGGTAAGAGATATAATATGACAAAAGAAAAGGATACCAAAAGGAACTTCCTAATTCCAATATCACATCCCTACAGTTGCTGTCGCTGCTTTTACTGTGCACCTTAGCCGCTGCACGTCCTGGCTATCTCCATGGCCACCACCACCACTATCCGGAGTATCCACTCTTGCACCACGTTGAGCCACTGCATGTGGCCAAAATCGTACATGTGCCGGCTGCCATCTCGCATCAAAGCTCCACGGTGGTGCACAGTGTACCGCATCACATTATCAAGCCAGTGGTGCTGCCAACTGTGGTGAAAACTGTGGTGCATCCACCAATCATAAAGGCCTATCATCCAGCACCAATTATCAAGGCTTATCATCCCTTCGATCCATATCATTTGCATCATCATCATGATTTCCATGATTATCATCATTATCACTAAAGGTTGCCACATCAGATGTCATCCAAAACTCTATATTTCCACCAAAACTATCACCAACACCATCTCTCAACCACCCAACACGATCTAAAGATTGCCTGCTGACTTGCTGTGTATGTATGTGTGTGTCAATTTGTTGTCCAGAAGCTCGACAAAATATGTATTAGAAAACATTATTTTAAATATCTAAATAAAAATGTATAAAGTTACAACCAAATATTTTTGGTGTTATTAATTTGTGCTTTGAGACAAAATGTGTTAAAAGAAAATTTAAATAGTGTAATGTAAACAAATAGTTGTGGCTTTCAGCTTATTGATAAATTGTATTGAAAGAAAATTTTAAATATAAATAATACAAGTACTGAAAATTATTAAAATTACTACAAAAGTTTGGAAATTGTTTTGTTAATTTATTGAAGTTGTATGTTTTTTCGACAAAATATGTTTTTTAATAATTTTAGAAAGCTTGTCAAAATATAAAAGTAACTTCCAACAACATCTATCTTGTTATTTCTTGTCTGTTTATAAAGCAAAATACAAATAGTTGTGGCTTTTATTAGAGACGTCGCAGTTGGTTGCGCATACGCCCCGTAATCGATATCTTAGCTATTTGGCGACAATGACGTCAAATAACATCAGCATAACATAACAAGCCTATCATACAGATACCCACTTTTCCTACTTCCCTCTATTTTATGATCAGCCTTTTTTCAGCCCTACTTTATACAATGCCTCGGCCAACAAAACAACAATTGTTTTAGCCGGAAAGACGGCCTATAACTCATCTTAGCCCTGCTCTGGTTTGTGGCTGACAGTCAGAAGGGGAAGGGACGAACCAAGGGGGCAAGTCTAGGTGACATAATTAACAAGTAATCAGCGAGTTATCATACGACACCATTGGTTGTCTTTGTTGTCACATTTGCGAAGCTTATGAGAGCGTTGTTGTTGCTGCCACCATGGAGACACGTGAATGTGGCAACAAATGCAGTTTCTGTGTTATGCAAATGAGTGCATTAGCAAAACGAATACAATGAGTGCCACAAATGTAAAGCTAAAGATAGATAAAGATATTCATATTCAGTTTACACGTTGCAGGGCTTGAGGACATGCTTATGAAATCTCTTGTCCCACAGTTAGAATTGAAATTCAATTCTACGTATCTATTACAATTTACACAACTTTTTGCATAAGCGAATCGTTAGCCAATTATTCATACCAGTCATGAATCAAATTGTCAATTGGGGCTGTGGGCTGTCCGCCCCATATGTCGAGGCAAATCAGCACCATTTAGTCAAATTGCGTTTAATTAAATTTTATTAAACTATAAGTAGACAGTTTATCAGGTTCTTAAGTGGGTGAAAAAAACTCGAGTTTAAACATTTAAAGATTTAACTTTTAATCACTTCCCTGTTTGATCAATTAAAATCTAATCAAAAGCAACTATTTTGAAACTTAACCCTGAATTGTTTTTTGGCTACAGTAATTTCGGTGGAGCGGCAGTTACCTATTGAAGAGGGAGAGGGACGCACGTTAATTGTCAGCTGATATTTTAGCCAATATTTATGGTGAATATACTATACTCTACAGTATAGAGAATTCGAACGTTAAACTTTGTCTATTAATTTAAATTCTTATGTACACATAGGTACGCAAAATATAGAATTTTGAATAATAACTAATTTAAAATGTAGAATCAATTTATAGATAAAATCATAACTAAATCTATAGATAGATTCAACTATTGTCGACGTGTCACATTCTATACCCTATTCGTTTTTGTATCTACAACTCAACAAGTTATAACTATAAAGTTCTCTTTTTATACCCTGAGATTTAGTTAATTATATAGACACGTGCAGCTTAAACATCTCAGAAATCTCAGAGACTATAAATAAAACTATTTGGTTTGGTATGTGAAATCTTTAATACTCTACACAGCCAAATGTGAAACTTTAAATTTTAGACGTTATGTGATTGTCAAATTAGCCTCAGGAGAATACTCGCACCTAAGCAAATAGCATGATGTGCAACTGTTGCAATATTGCACAAGACAATCTATGACAATTGGCCGACAAAACTGGCCACATTAATCAAGTGTTGGCAACAGCTATGGTTTAATTTATGCCAAGCCAAAAGTGCAAAGAGCAGACACCAGCAGAGACAACCAAGACAGTCTTAAACAAATATTTATAAATATACAATGTAAATAAATATAATAAACTTGGTTTATTTATTGATTTGTTTGACTTGACGCTCAATTGGACAGCGGAGGCGAGGAACGCATGCAACAATATCAAGCATACGCCGCGTTGCACGAAGTGATAGCTGACAATATGGTTAGCTGCATATAGAACCAGTTAAATCATAAGAAAACAAAACCTGGCCTGGTAAGTTGAGAACCTGCCCCCGGAAGGGTTTACAGCAAGCCTCTCAATGCATCAAGTGTCGCGTGTGTTCTGTGTTTGTTGCCGGGGCCAAATGAGGTGGTGAGTGCAGAGGCGTTGACACAGAGACACAGACATACTTACACCTGACTGATGCACATGCAGTTGACCATTTAGAGCATATTCCAGCACAATTGTTTTCCGTATAAATAGGCAAGTGATCATTGCAATTCTATGTCAAATCGTTGCAAACCATCGACACAACAAAATGTTCAAGCTCGTAAGTATTAATCACCTATATTTATTGGATATACCTAATAACTAAATATATATTTCTAATTGACAGTGCGTCTTCGTGGCTCTCCTGAGTCTGGTGGCTGCTGCTCCTGCTCCAGCTCCAGTTCCAGCTCCTGCTCCTTCTCCCAGTCTAATTGGTCCTACTCTGGTTGCAGGTCCCTGGGGTCATCCATATATTGCAGGTCCAGTTATTGCTGGCCCTCACCTTGTGAGCTATGCACCTGCTCCTGTTTCCCATATTGCCATTAGCCAGGTTCATCCTGCACCAGTTGTCGTGAAGCATCTGTGGTAATCTCTTGAAGCAGTCTGAAGAAACACACACACAAACACACACGCCGAAACTCGTTGTCACCAGCTTCTCCTCTCCACACACACACATCTACTTAATGCTTTCCTGCCACAACTTTCGGGTGCCCTGTTTAAGGAAGAAAACCAACAAAAAATCATAAAAAAAAATTCTAGATTCTACAATATCTGTACGCAATAAAATGCCCTAACTGAATAATTCCTAAAGCGAACGAATTTGTTTTCTTCTTTGTGTTTTTGTGTTATCAGATTTCAAATTATTGGAGCAGCCCTAAAGTATGTAACACAAAAGCTGTATAAGAGTCGATTATAAGACTGCAAAAGTCTTCGAACTTCTTGAGAAAACATTTTTAATTTCCGAGATTTTATAAAAATTTGCAGTTTCTTTTAAATCAACTTCTGCAATAAAATTTTCCCACAAAAATACTAATTATTTTCAACAAATAAGTTATATAAGATCCTCGTGCGGGCTGCATGAGGTTTGGCTTAAAATTATATTTTCAATGGTGTTGTTAAGGTGCTTATTTTGCATTTTACGAATTCAACGCTTATTTAATAAAGAAACTTAAAAAACAAATAATTTATATGTATTTCTAGGTAAGTATTTAAAATCTCTTATTCAGTTGCAATATGCATTTATTTTAATCCAAAAATTTAAAGGAACCCGGGTATTTTAATTTTCCATACAATTTTAATTATTGTCCAATTATATAAAACAAATAATTAATTTAAAGTGCATTTATCAATTTAGAGTAACTAGCTTTTTTCATAGACTTTTTATCCTGTCCAGTTGTTTTCAAAATAAACAATTCAATTATATAATGAAGCAAAAAAGTTTATTTTAACAAAAATCATAAATTTTTTATCACAAGAGAATGGCAAAGTTCATATTCGTTCTAATGATGCAGAGTGTAAGCCAAAGGAGCTGTGTGCAACACAGACTTGATCAAAGGAGCAGAGTGCACAGTATGAACCACTGGAGCAGCATGGACAGTGTGGACAACTGGAGCATGGTGGACAACAGGAGCATGGTGGACAACTGGAGCATGGTGGACAACAGCAGGTGCAGCATGGATTGTGGTCTTCAGAACTGGAGCAACGACTTGGTGGACAACAGGTTTGCTGTGGACCTGGGTGATGCTCTGATGAGAGACAGCAGAAGGAGCGCTGTGGACCACAGTTCCCACTTTAGCCAGGACAGGCTCATGCACCACATGGTGGGTCTCAATGAGGCCAGCACTGGCCGAGGCAAACAGCAGAGCAACGATAGCAACCTATAGTTAAAAGATTTAAATATTAAATTAAGTCTGCTAGGATAATTATGCTCAGTGTAAACTTACGAATTTGAACATATTGAAGGGAGGAGATTTCAATTGAAACTGATGATATTTTGTGGGTCTGCAGTGGAGTTTATATAGAACTAGCGAGAGAAGCTGTCAAGTTTAAAGCCAAAGCCAACAAACAAAATCTTTGACCTTCAATGCGACTCAGCATAACCCCAGACGAAATCAAAATAAAAACCAAAGTCAAACCCAAGCCCAAACCCAAACCTTAAAAAGCACGAGCACGAATTCAACAAGTTTGTATGAGATCGTGTATGTAATTATTTCCGATTGCTGCAACTTTGCTTCGTCTTATCAAACGCGCTTCAAGGTGGACGACCTGCCAGCAGCTGTTATCGACTCTTTGAGCCCTTAACCTAGCCAACAGTTCCTATAAAAGCATTTAGCGCAGAACCCAAAAGCATCAGTACACATCGTTGCCTTCTACGCAGTACAACCAAACAAAAACTACAAATCAAAATGTTCAAATTCGTAAGTTATTTTAGACTATGGTTATTTTAAGTTTATTTATTAATTTTTAAATTTCCTTTAAATTCTTCAGGTTGCTATTGTTGCCTTGCTGATTGCCTCCGCCAGTGCTGGCCTCATTGAGACCCACCATGTGGTGCATGAGCCTGTCCTGGCTAAAGTGGGAACTGTGGTGCACAGCGCTCCTTCTGCTGTCTCTCATCAGAGCATCACCCAAGTCCACAGCAAGCCTGTTGTTCACCAAGTCGTTGCTCCAGTTCTGAAGACCACAATCCATGCTGCACCTGCTGTTGTCCACCATGCTCCAGTTGTCCACCATGCTCCTGTTGTCCACCATGCTCCAGTTGTCCACACTGTCCATTCTGCTCCAGTGGTTCATACTGTGCACTCTGCTCCTTTGATCAAGTCTGTGTTGCACACAGCTCCTTTGGCCTACACTCTGCATCATTAAACTAGCTCGATTTGATTTAAATTGTTTTGTTATACAAGAAAAAAATATACCTATTAAATAAACAAGTATTATTGAAACATACATTTTATGCTCTTTTAATTCTCAAAGCTATACAAATTTTGGTTATTAAATGTCTGAAAAACTAACTAGATTTGTGACTCTTTAAAGCATTTTACACAGAAAATTTAACTTCAATTCTATGCAATTGATAGCATAATTAATTCTTTCAAATAATAATTTCGTTAACAAACTTTAAGTTAATTTTCAACATTTTCTTTATTAAAACAAAATCAAACATAACCAACAACAATGCAGAAATAACAATGCTTTCAACTTAAAACAGCTGACATGCCACAAATGAGGATTAATTCAGACGTCAGCAAAGTTCGCGTTGTGTGGTTGCAAGCGTTTGCAAACTGATCCACTGGACAAACCACTGCATTAGCAAAGTGTGCCACATTTTCTATAGAGACCTTTAGACCCTCTCCGGTTGGGGCAAGTGCCACAAGGCAGCAGAAAATCGCTAGAGAGTATAGCAGCTGTTAAGTGAAAAGTTGTAAAGTATATATAGGAAATTTGTAGTGCAAATTAGTGGTAAGTGGTTGCTTACCGCTCTATGCATTGTGTTGGATGGTTGAATTGGATTTAGTCTTAGTTTGAATTGGCAACAACCAAACTCCAGTAAGAACTCATAACGCGTTCAGGCCTAAGACACGTTTATATACCAAAAAGTGTTGACAAATGATTATTTGAACCAATTGTTGGGCAACAAATTATCACAAATATCGAATATCAAATGACAACATTGCAATTCGTTTTGGTGGATTAACTGAAGGCCTACCATAACAAACTGAGCGCATTGGATGGTCAACTAGGTCTCTGGGTGAAAGGGTAATTAGTCAAATAATGCGGTCTTTTAAAATTCTGGAAATTTCTGGATAGTTTTTTAAACAAACCAAGATTCAGCCATGAGCAGCTTGTAGTTTTAATAAATATAAGTTGATCTGAAAGATTTCTTACTATTCTGTAACTATCTAAAGGACTGTCTGTGCCAGCCAAGACTGAGCCACTTGACCACAACATATTTTACAAAACATGGCCAAAAGCAGAAGGCAAATTTAAATGCAGTTGGCACAACATAAAATTAGGATTTACGACCCAGAGATGCTGTTGATGTCACACTGTCCACTTTTTGTATAGTTTTTCGGCGTATTTAATTTTCGAAAAATTTTCAAAGATGTTTATCTTAAGTACGTGTAACTGTCATGCCGCTAAGACTCTCCCCCCTCCCTCTAGCCCTCTCACTCCTCTACCATAAGAAAAAAATAAAAGATCTTGTCAAAAATTGTGGGTTAAGTACGCGTGGGGCTTGTCGTCCATGGTTTAACCTTGACATAGGGCCTGAGACAGAGCCCCTTAAGTGGGCACTTAACGGCGGCAGCTGCACTTGGTATGAGTAGTGGCTTTTATGGCTCCATCCACATACACATATGTCTCTGGGTCTGGTCTGGTCTGGTCTGGACTGTTTGTCTGCTTGGCCATGAATCATGACAATAACAACAACAATCATCAACTGGATCTGACCAAGTTAACAGCAGTAACTGTCGGTCGACTGTCGATGTTGCAATTTCACCTCAATTTGAATGCTGCAGTTACAATTGCAATATGTATAATTTATTTCTGTATTGTTTCCACTTGATGAATAAATGAATGAATCAAGTGCAGAGTCAACGCGCATCTTTTGAGCTGTGTTCTGAAATTATGTTAATTGGGTCAAAAGCTGTTCAACTGGTTCAAGCAAAAGATTTGTTAAGTGCAACTAAGTTGATTACCAAAATTACTTGCTATCATAATTTCTTTATGCAAGTATCTCTTTAATAATATTGAAATTTATTTTCTCTTGTGCAATCGCAATCGACTGCAAGAATTGCAGATGAAACAGTTTGTCAGCTTTTAGAAAATTTAGTTGCTATCTAATCGCTTTATAAATACAAGAAATTATATGCATGCATATAATTAAATTTTCTATTTCTTTTAATCATTCTAAATCTGATTTTTTTAACATTCTTTAATTATAACTTCATCTGACCAATTAGTTTTATATAATAAAGTCAAAGGCCTAGTTTAGTTGCTCTTGACATTTAATACTTCAGATTACATCTAATATTTAAAAATAAAGATATTAATTTATAAATAATCGACAGTATGGAATCACTGGGTGTTATATAAAGACAAGAAAAAAATAATACTTCTAAATATAACATATTGAGTAGATTAACATTATGGTAAAAGTCTATGTGCAAGTTTTCGATTCTAGGAAATGGCTTAGGAAATGTTTGGGTGGTTTACTATCGAACAGGCAGCTTTTATAAGCGCTTTCACAAGAAAATTGTTTCGCAAGTTTTCTTAACTTGGTCAAAAGAGTACCGTACATTCATGTAACTGTATTCAAAAGCTCCTGCTTGTAACACATACAACTTATTCTAAGTCTTCTGTTGTGCCAGTTCAATCTTAAAGTGCAACTACTCCCATTAGTTGCAGTAATTGATTAAAGCACAAATTTAAGCACAATTTTAGAGAAATTTCTTCTCTTTCTGAACAAATTTTTGATTAGCTCCAGGCGTTAATTAAGATATAATTTTAGCTACTATAACTAAAGCCGCACCTACAGGAATTATTTGAAATTGGATCAGACCTTTTAGGTAATGCTGATATCATAAATCCAACCTCATTTATAAGTAGTATCATAAAATGATTCAACCAATTGATTAGGAAACTTACAACGCAATATGTCTTGTTACGCGCCTTAATGTCACATAATTCAATTGTTGATGTGAGGAGCACAGACTGAGCATCCGTCTTGCCACATACACACACACATTCTGCAACACATAATGAAACTCAATTAGGTTGAGTGACTTGAAAATGTCAGTGAAGATGGCATTGCTAGTGAAGATAAAAAGCAAATGCCAGACAGGCAATCAATGAAAATGCAACTCAGGATGCAGGATAAGATACAGGATAAGAAAAGAATAAGTAAAAGACTTCCCACACACACACAATTTTCTATTCTCAATTCTTAATACACAATTTACAATTTGCGTAAGCATAAGGCCAATTACTGGCCCCATTGTCGAGAGTGGTTGACTGATTGCTTTGGTAGTGGGTGCAGAGCCACAATAACAATAAGTAAGTACTTAACTTCCTATCAGAGATACACATACACACAGAGACCTAAAGATACTTACAATGGCAAACCTAGGTCAGTTAATGAACTTCCCATTGGACTTTAATGGAGCTTAGAAGCCACCGTCTTGCAAACCGGTTGTCGGCTCAAGTTCAGCTCTCGAGTACTTAACAACAATAAAACCAGAATTTGAAGTTACCGAAAATTGTTTAAACGGTATAAAAGCAGTCGACCCATGGCCTAAACATCAACAGTTGCAATTAACGCACATTTCAAACCAAAACCACAAATATGTTCAAATTCGTAAGTTGCAACAGGATAAATGATTATAACCAAGGACTCTATCAATATTAATTCATTGTTTTTCATTTATTTAGGTTGCCTTCTTCGCCTGCATTGCCGTTGCGGCTGCTGCTCCTGGTCTTTTGGCCGAGACACACACCATTGTCCAGCCCGCTGTGTTGGCCAAGACCGCCTACGTGGACACCAGCGCTTCCTCGGCCATCACCCACCAGAGCAATGTGAATCTGCTGCGTAAGGTTCCAGTGGTGCAGACCTATCATGCTCCTCTCGTCCACACCGCTCCCTTGGTGCACTCCGCTCCTGTTGTCCACTCTACTCCTTTGGTCCATGCCGCGCCTGTGGTAAGCACCTATGCTGCTGCCCCAGTGGTGCACTCTGTGCCCGTCGTCCACTCGGCACCACTCCTCCACTCTGCACCACTCGTCAAGACTGTGGTCAGCGCTCCAGTTGCCTACACCGCTTACCATAAGTAAAAAGTTGCAATTGTAAAAAGCAAAATCCATCGAATCCGAAATAAAATAAATACTTATTGAATATCAATTCCAAATCTAGAGGAATCTTTAATTTTAGAATTCTCACTAACTGCTAACAGTTCAACGTGAGTTCGAATCTCGTTAAATTTAACAATTAACAATATTAACTTCCACCTCCAACATTTAAGATATCTACGCCTCCTGATTTCAACAAAGCCGCAATATTAATAGATCCTTTACAGAAACAGGAAGAACGCCTGTTCAAAACAGTCGCACAATTTCCTTTGTGAACTTTTGACAATAATAAAATTAATATAATATCACATATCTGTCAAAATATTTGTAAGCACACACGCAGCTTTCTAAATGGGGATTGTCATTTATTTGCATTTTATTCTTTGTCTCCTGTTGCTGTATAGAATACAAGATAATAGAAAAGAAAATCTAATAGAATTGCATAGAATAATTGAGTACAAGGTAAATGTATGAAATAAAATATAGTTCCTTGCAATTGGGTAACAATAGATATTGAAGAATAGGCTTCAAATGATGTGGGTAGAAAAACTTAATTGTCTCTAACAATTACTTGCAAAAGATGTATATACTAAATAAATAGTAAATACATTTTATTAGTAGAAAATATTCCACACATTTGTATCTTTATATATTCTATACCTATATCTATTCACTCAGATCCATTGTGCAAGTTCTTTCAAAGTTCAGACTTTTATAACTTTGACAAAACTCAACCGATTAAATTGATTCTACATTTCAAAATGATTCATTTTGTAGAATTGGATTCACCTGAAAAAAAAAACTTAATTCGGCTTACTTAAACATATACATTTGCGTTTATAGAAGCTTTTGATACCCTTTATAGGTATGAATAGCCCCAGGGTATAATGACAACTAAGTGATTAGATCAACATTCATTTATTTATTCAAATAATCAACAACCAACGATAAGTTTCCTAATGGTGGTAGACATGGGCAACGGGGGCAGCGGCAGCAACAGCAACATGTTTCACAACTGGCACCACTGGAGTGGCGATGGTCTTGAGAACGGGTGCAACCACTGGGGTGTAGATGGATTTCTGGTGGATCTGTGTGTGGCTCTGGTGGGAGACAGCGTGGGGCACAGTCTTGACCACAGACACGGGAGCCACATAGGTCTGGTGGTGGACAGCGGGTGCAACAAATGTCTTGACAACAGGCACCACTGGAGCAACATGTTTGACAACAGGCACAACTGGAGCCACATGGTGCACCACAGGAGCAACGGTCTTCACCACAGGCACAACAGGAGCCACATGGTGCACAGCTGGGGCCACATGGTGGACTACAGGAACCACAGGAGCAATAGTCTTAACGACGGGTGAGATTACGGCCTGGTTGTGGAACTGAGTGAAACTCTGATGGGATGTGGCCAAAGGGGCAGCATGAACCACCTTGGTTACAACGGGAGCTGCGGCAACCACATGGTGTTCCTCCACAAAACCAGGAGCAGCGGCAACAACCGTGGCCAAAACACAGAAAGCAAACTACAAAGTAGAGAAGAAAATACAATAAGCTTATTGCTCTTCTAAATAATTCCCAATCCTTTCCAGATACTTACGTAACGGAACATATTGAATTTGGTTTTTTTGTGGGTTTACTCGGAATGAAACTGAACTGTTGACTGATGCTGTTGGACCTCAAAGTTTGCTCTTTTATACAGCCCCAAAGTGTTTGGTCAAAAGTGTGTCCTTCAAGCAAACACATAGATAAATTGGCAAGCTTGTTTTTTGTGCAAAATGTTTGAATGCGGGGTCAGCATTGAACTTGAACCGAAACCAAACAATTGATAACTAAGGAGCCTGAAGTGTTAACTTAGGCCTGACAAAGATTGAAACCCCAATCAGCCTTCGTTGAGGCTCAGTTCAGCTTCAACTTTGGCTAAGACTCGACTCTAGGGTTAAAAACTCAACGAAGGTCTCGACGGAGACAAACTTAGAGATTGTTGTGAAATCAAGATGAAAATGCACATTTATTTTACACAAATTAATACTTGAGAGGTACAGAGATCAGTGATTCAAAGTATTGCGTATGTGATATAAAAGAGCAGTTGTTTTCCATTGGCGGGTCAGTTGTCAGCCAGTTTTTAGAGGCGACAGCGTGTCCCCAAACAAGACCAGCCTGCCAATAAGGATAAAAGACACTTTAATACATTTCTTTTATAACAACAAACAAGGAATTTTAATAAGGCATTTGTTCAACAAATGGCAGGTCATTTTCAAAATCCGAACTAATTTCCAGCCATAATTCCTGAATATCACTTTGATTATATGTGAGATTACCATTTTGATTCGAGTCCGTTTCCGAGTCTGTTTTCGAAAATTGCGATGATTTTTTTCCCTTGCCACAATTTAGAGACGAATTTCAGTCTCTGCCAATGATCGGGTAGGTCAAGATAGGATTTGAGATTTCATCACGCCAGTTGACTTGACTATTCGTATAGTCATTTAAGGCAGCAGCCTCCATGCCAGTCTCTTCCCATACCAAAGACGTGAGCGTGGCATGTGTGAGTATACGACTTGCTGGCAACATTTTGAGAATATTTGCAGATTTGATTGTTTGTTACAATTTGATGTAGTACAATGCTGACAATAGAAAAATTACCTTACTCTCTGTTTTAACTGCCAACATATAATCAGATGACAGCTTAAACTATTGACATATATCTGTCAAAATAAAATAATAAGACTGCCTTAGCTATTGACATTTCTTTAATGTTGTTGTGTTTACAAAATTGATACAACTTGAAAAGATAAAACTATAATATTCAATTCGAAAAAAGGGGATAAATATTTAATGCATTTCTTACCAATAATTCCTTTCTTTATCTACCAATTATAAATATGAGTAAAGCTTTTCTAAGTTGTTCATTTTTTCTTTTACACAAAATTAAATAGTCATATGTAAATAAGCATTTCCACAAAAATTGATATAAGAAATAGATACTTTTATTTAGAAATTAAACCAGCTTTTCTTTATCTGTCATTATAAAATATGTGAACACAGCCTAACTAATGAAACTTTTACAATTCTACTGATGCACATAGACAGGTCGGACCTGCAACAATTGATTCATTTCGCTTGGTGTTGTGTGAAATGTGCGATTCAGATTCGTAGGCTCCACATAGCCTAAAGCTCGTCCCATAGGTGCTATAACGAATCGAGTGTGGGTTTGTGAGGAGCCTTGATAGGAGACCACGGAAGGTGCCGAATCAATGGCCAATTTTGCTGGATCCGATGATGGCTTGGCCAACGCCAAAGCGAGTAATCCAAGTAACAACTGCAATGTGAAGATGTCAGTTAAGGTGCTTGCAACATTTGAATACCTACACTTACCACTAAATGCCGCATTGTTAGTCAGTCTGTAAGTCAGTAGGTTGTAAGTACACGTACCACAATACGTGGGTGGATTTGATTTGATTCCTCAGCCTCTCAATAAAACAAACACAAAACGAGGCGAGTGGCAAAGTCAAACTGAACTGCGGTGTGAATTGCTGTGCCATGAAATCACAGCAAACCAATTGCTAACATCATCAGGGGCTTAGTCAGTCAATGCCAAGAGGGGACAGGGTATAGAATTCGAACAGTAACGACGCCTCTGACTTTTGGTTATCTTGCAATTGTGGGAGTGTCTCAACTTGGCCGTTTTACGTAAAGAAATAAAAACGAAAAGAAAATGTATAAATAAATACGAATGAATGCCGCAAATATTGTAGTAATAACAATAACAATTACAACAATAACATCAACATCAACAACAACTACAATGAGTGGTGTTGTGAGTGGAAACAGCGACGGAGCATGCGCAACTCGCTGAAGGTTGGTTTGCGATACCCTGTAATTATAGTGGTGAAAGATAAAGGGTAGTCCGTGTGAAAAAACTCGGATTCTACAAGTTTTTATTATTAACTCCACAAAATTCAGAAAAATGTGTTTACATATTTATAACTAAAATAATTTGAATTTTTATTTAAATCTATTTATTAACAAGAAGTAAATCGTATAGTTTCGAAGAATCAGTTTAGATCAATCGCTAGAACTTGTATATTTTAAAATTCGTAATTGCAACTAAACCTTTTCTTTATACAGCCTGCATTTTTGGTATAATTATATCTACAAATACCCTGTAACTATTTGATCAATTTTGCCAAACACTCTGACACAGTAATGAATAAAAGTGGAGCGTTTGTTTATATTATATCTTATTCTATGATGTTTATTATGTTATTTCTCGATAGATTTGGCTTTGGCTCTAAAAGATTTGGCTTTGGAATAGACTTTAGTTTTAAATTTTCTTTAACTATCTTAAGACGCTGCTAAGCATTTATTACATTAAAACCATCAGCTTTATTGACTTTAAAGTTACTTTAAGCTGTTTATATTGTAGGGTAACTCTTGCCCTAGCTCATTTAAAATAGATAACAGTTGTTGTTTTTGCCGTCTACGCTAGCAACAGACACGACTCTTTTCCCCCTCCTTGCCTTGCCTTTCCTCCTTATCCTCTTCTCTCTCTCGCTCCTCAACAATTAGCCGGAGGCGCGTAATTGAAGCTCTAAGTGCGTTGTGGTTCGATTGAATCACTATTTTTGGCTACTTGATTAATTAATTAAGCATACACAAGGGTTCGGTAATAAATCTTCCAGCTGCTTTGCCGACCTTTAGCTGCACTTCATTTGACTCTCAAGTGTGTCTTTCAATCCGATTAGCTTTGGAGTATAAAAAGCGCCCGCGGTGAAAATCAGTTCCGTTAATTAGTTGCACAGCTTAACAATAATGCCCATCTCGGAGAGTCCTTTACAATACCTGGTGCTATCACTGCTGGTCCTTTTGCTGGTACTTCAACCCACCTGGACGGCGACGGTATTGCATCACGGAGGCGCCACAAACGGTGGCAGCGCCATCTCCCATCAGAGCTTTGTGCGTTTGTCAACACAGCCAACACAATTAATCCGTGAGCTGCCAGCAACGCGTATTATTAATGTGGAAACTAAAGAGGATGCGCAGCAACTGGAACTGAGTCCCGTTACAATGGACACCTTGCCACACACACCGGCACATCTTGCTTATGCTGCACGACCGGTGGTGCATCAGATACTGCCACGGGTTAAACCTGTGCGGAATGTGAGCTTTGCCTCATTATTTCCCGGTCCGAGAAGTTTGAGGCAAGGACACACACACACCCACATTAACACACACACATACGCCCAAACAGTTTACATTTAATTGCTAATATAATTTTCCATATTTTTTTAGATTAAGTAAACAATTAGAAAACCGTCACGAAATTCAAGTGAGTTTAACTTATTGCAAAGTTGGCTAATAAACGTACTTGGGGGTCAGTAGGAATTCAGAAAGAGAAGGACGCAGCAACAGAGAACTCTATAGACTATGAACTTGCAACATATTCTTAAGCATTTCTCCAATCACATCGTATTCCGAGCCCTGCACTACACATTCATTGCCATGCAGTTGAGGGAGGAGTTGGCCAGGACAAGAGGAGCTGGTGGCAAGAGCAATCTGCAGTGTCAACCCTTTGTGATATGGTTGAATCATGTGATGTTGACCTATGCAGGTGACATCTTAGTTAATCTCTTGCTTGGGACATTGCCATTGGAACCTCTCAGTAATGTTCAGGACATGCTGTTGTGTACAGCTTCGTGGTATCTTATTTTTTACTTTCCCTTCGATTGTGCACATGCTGTGGCACGTAGTGGAGCATTCCGCTTGCTGGCAACACCCATTACGGCCATCAGCCAGGTGGTGCACATCGATAGGGGCATCCAGCTGGCGGGAAAGATGTATGGCAATAATGCCCTGGTGCCTATACTGATAATTGGCACTGTTGTCGGAAGTGGAGCCGAGTTCCTGAAACCAATTGCCGCACTTCTAATCAACCGATGCCAATTGACAAATGCCGCTTATGTGAAGCTGAGCACGTGAGTCTCCAGCTCTTGTTACCACACATGCCACATGGATGTACAACTGATTGATGATGAACTACACAGAAACTCCAAAGTGTCTTTCTGCATCTCTGGCCTGTTCTTGCTCCAATTGAATCAGAGTAGACTGCTGCTGGGCCTCGGTCGTAATCAACTTCATCTATATGCTCTGATAGCGGTTATCAGCTTCAAGTATCTGGAGTTGGCTTATCGCCTGGATCATCTCATCTGGAAATTAGAGAATCGTTTGTGTTATGCCTTCTTTGGTGGCCTCTATGCAGATTTAACCAAGTATTTCAAACGTCAAACGTTCAAAAAGAAGGTTTTATTTCGAAAACTTGATTGAATCTGTATAGTAAAAGCAAATATTGCATAACCATCGATAAAGAGAGGAGGAGACTTCGGCTAGTAAGCGGCTTAAGCTGAAACAGAGCACCACCAATGGGCAATGTTTAATTGGAATGGGATTGGGAATGAGAATGGAAATGGGAGTGCTCATTCAAACGGCAGATGTTTCGCATCAATTGGCTTGCCCAGCCCGCGGCAGCTCCGATTACATAAGGTGCTACACGAGCCACGAGCCACGTTAAGAGGCTTACATACACACGTACAAGAAGTACAAGTTCTCGTATCCCAGAAGAGTGTTGTGCTTGTTGTGTCATTAAATTCATTATAGCGCGAATTGCGCATTTTAAAATGTATCAAAATTCGATTAAAATATATTATACAAATTTTACTTTGAATTCCCTTTCAATTAATTCATTAATTAGAAAAATATTCGTGTCAATATGCATAATAAAATGAAACCAAATTTGAGAGAAATTCCCTTGAGGCTCCTTCAATTAATAATAATAACAATTTTACTAGAAAAATTTCTGCATTAAAATGCTTTTTATGATGAATCTGGTTCGAATAAAATCAGCCTTTCATTTGAATTTGTTTCTACTTATTGTATTTCTCAAATAAAATCATACTAGCTTAGCTGTTGTATTAATAAGTTTTCAAATATTTCACATTTTATCAAAATGTCGGACGTACAAACAGACTTATTGGATAATAAGAAAAAGTTGAAGAAAAGGACAATGTGCTGTCCCAAAGACCTGAAGAAACCGTCAAAACCAATTCAAAAACCTTTGCCACCAATAAAACCAGTCAAATGCCAACCCATAGAGAAGCCACTCAAAAAGCCAAAAGAAAAAGATGAAATTAAATGCGAACAGGCCAAAAACTATCGATCGCCTGTCGAGCAACGTGTTCATCTCGAAAAGGAAGTGGTTCCTATATTAATGCAGGGTATGTTGGAGTTGGCACATGAACAGCCAAGAGATCCTATAACTTATCTAGAAAAGTTCTGGTTGCAAAAGCAGCACAAGTGTTAGATAAAACTACCAGAGGATTTGCTCTGGAATTATTCTCTGTATGATCTGTATATAAATTTTAAAATATCATTGAATAAACGTTTCTGGTTCTCGATTGTCGCAAATCAGCGATGCATTTCTTGATTCACTGAGGCGCATCCAATAGATGGGTATAAAAGCCTGGCTTAGATTTAAATGTGGCATCAGTCAATTAACAGCCTTTACCTAGTTTTCAGACCAAAAACAGACACTAAGTTTGAGATCGAGATCATGTTTAAGCTGGTAAGACAAGTTTAATTTATTAAATGTATTCTTTAACAAATTTCCTTTGTTTTTTTCCAGAGTCTATTTGCCTTCGTGCTCGTTTCGTTGGGAGCAGCCAATGCTGGCACCTTGGAATGGCCAGCCAATCTAGTGGCTCTTAGCCAGGCCAAATCCTCGCAAGCTTTGCCTCTGCCTGTCAGCGAGGAATCTGCGGAGATTTCAACTGTGAGCAATGCTAGTGCCAGCAGTGGAGCAGCTGAGCCTGAGGAAGATGAAACACTAACTGAATCCTCCAGTGGCAACTCGGATGCTCTTGATGCACGTCTAGTCTCTGCTGTGCCCATCTCTGTGCCCTTGCCCCTAATTCTGGCATCCCGACCGGGACTTCGCACCGTGTTCACCATCCAGGAGCCCACATTGGCCAAAGTGGGTAACATTGTGGAGCATGTACCCACAGCTATCTCCCATCAAAGTCAGACAGTTGTCCATGATCATCGTCGCCTGGTCACACCCATTGTGGCACCTGCTGTCCGCACCACCCAACTTGTACGTCAGCATCCACCATTGGTCTGGACTCTTTCCACTGATCCTCGAGTTGTGTTGCTCCGCAACTAATCAACAAATAGATCAACACCAACAAACAACAAGATACAACCAAAGATAAAAACATTGCCAAATTATTTCTTATAGCTAACAGATTCCCTAAATACTCCTGCCTTTTATACTCTAGCTGCCATTTTCTACTCTATCTCTATTTAGTGTCTCTTTCCTTCATTTCTATTCTATTCTGTTCTTTTTTTCTGGATTAAAGAATTCGCATTTGCAAATCAATTCAGCATTTTTTCTTGACTTCCCAAAGCAAATCAATAAAGTAAACAGATTGAAGTTCTTGTTCATCAATAACAAGTGGGAAAGATGCAGTAGAGTGTGCTCGACTGTGAAATACCCATGATGATGGGAAGGATTGCTAGGGAGCATCTATAGACCAAAATTCAGTGATAGTATATGTATTTTCGAGCTAGTTATTGAAATTCTCGATACTGGAAAAGCGATTTATAGTATACCTGCATTATACATATGAAATACCTAGCTCTTATACTCTTATAATCAGATGGGTTTTAATTCAAAATATTTTTACTTATTATGACGTCGATTGCAGATTTTATAAAAAACTATTGTACCTTTTCCTTTATTCTTTTAAATATATAATTTTATCTAATACAAAGTTTTTACACCCTTTAACATTTAATTTTTTAAATCAGAAATCTATATACATATACATTTTTACCTAATTTGGTCTGTTACACACTATTTCCCAAAGTTATTACACCCTTTCACTCCTTTTGGTAATGGGTATACATATCACAATCAGCTTTCAAGATCCGCGGAGGATTAGACCATCTTGTAAAGGGAAATACGCCCAAGCAATTGACTTGTCCCATGTTCAAGGTGTCGCCCATTAGAATGTTCCATTGATGGTCAGCTATAAAAGCTGCAGTTGCTATTTGAAGGGCAAACAGTTCAAGTTGAACGTTACAAGATGCAGTTGCAATTGGTAAGTGAACTTGCCCCAAGTACAAATTATTCTCATTCTCACTTTTATTTTTGTTTACTGTTTTCCTTATTAGAATTTCTGTTTTGCCCTGTTGACGCTGTTGACGCTTTTGAGCTTGGGCCACGCCCAGCATTCCCTCATTAAGTGGGGTGACTTGGTGGAGCATATACCTACAGCAGTTTCGCATCAGAGCTCCACTGTGGTGCACAGCAGCATGCCACAACGCACTCCATTGCTGGCCCCTGCGGTGCGCAGCTTTGTTGTCTCCTCACTCAGCCCAGCGGCAACCTACGTCTATAACCATGCCCCCATGGGTTGGAGGTACCTCTACAATCCACCAACCTCCGTCAAGTTCTATGGAAATTGAATTTCTGATTTGCGTTTGCAACAAATTTGAACACATAATAAATACACAAGCAGCCAATGTTAAAATCCCAATCCCTGCATGTCTGCGTCTTTATTTCTTTTTTCGCGCCTGACTGAAGCTCACATCTAAAGGATTAGTTGTTGTTGTAACAAAAAAAAACATTGGAACTGCCAATTAAATTTTGCGCTACGTTTCACAACTGACGGAGATGAATTATTTGGGGGGCAGGATTTGGATCTGCCTCTGACGTCATCAGAACATTGCGGCTTAATGTTAAAAATGCAAATGAACCCTTAACAAAATATATATATAGTTAATACCCTCTGCAATGGTTTAAATATAAACTCACCACGTCGAATATCTGATACTCTTAAAAGGGTATTTACAGACAAAATTAATGATTATTTTCAAAATTGTTTTATAAAGCAATATCCATAAACATCTATTGAGATTTTAGCCAACATAATTCGTGAGTGTGATTTGGACATTTAAAAAAAATCAAAATAAGTTCATACTTAGCAGAATAAAAACAATTTCTAAAATCAAAAAAGCTGTCTTAAATATTTTATATTTTAAAAAATATAAAAACAACTTTAGAAGAAAATAAATACTACAAATTTGGAAATAAGTTGTCTAACAATCCATATGTAGTCTCTATTAAAAAAACTTTTGGGGTTTTGATAATCCTTCCTTAATGGCATACAGATTTTATGGCCATGTGGAAATACCCTCGGGAAGGGGATAACAATACTTGCCGTCAACTGACCTCGGACTGGCTCGACCCGATCAGCCGTCGACCTGGGTGCACCTTCATTCATTCACTCTACTCTCCATGTGTGTGTCTCCTTTTAATCGAGGGACAACAAAGTAACATCAGTAGGCCGATACAATTGTCAACAGGTCGTTCAATGAAGAAGCCATGCCAATGCCAGGTGGTTGCCCGCTAGCAGTAATTGGGTGGTTGGATGGTGGGGTGGTTGTCTAGCTAATGGAGCAGCCAATACAAAAAAAAAAGTTTCAAATGACAACAATGAAATTTATGAAATTGAAAACCTTGAATCGAGTGCCGTGTCAATGTTCAGCCAGGGGCAAAGGTTAAGCCAAAACCAAAGTTTTGAGAACAGTTAACTGACCGCTTGGCCACAAGACACTATATAACTTGATATTTACCAAAGTTATGCAATAAATAACCTCATGCGACATAAAGTTGAATAAAAAAATTGACGCATTTGTTGTGCCACACACGCTTTAAATGTGGGTGTGTTTGGCGATGACAAGTGCAGTTTTTGGTGCAATAAATTGTTACTGTTTGTTGTTATCACTGATTACGTAAAATGCCATTCGTAAAAAACAATGCGTAGAAAGGTCAGAGCATCGGCATAAACCCACCCACAAACCACCACAAGTTCCGACAATTATTGGCGTATATCGATTAGCTGACGCCATTGTCTACCTCAATTTCATTTGCCATCGCCCATTTAAACATCCTTTCTGTCCTTGGCTGTCATTTGCAGCTTTGGGGTGCAGTCAGGCCCAATGATGCAACCGCCGAGCACAAAAGTATTCGAATTCCCCCTCAATATTCCATATTAAAGCAGTGCCTATTATATTTTTTCGGCATGAAGGGGACACCTAGAATGGTTGAAAGAGCTGTTTCAAACCAGGCAATATCCGCAACCGTATACATATGTGTATGTTATATAACTATGACGTTGGTAGTTGCCTGGAAGACTTTATGATCTTCAACTTCAATCTATCTAATAGGAATAAACTAATTATTATACA